>JAOWCC010000019.1:20344648-20592442 GCA_030867875.1 Actinernus sp. WN-2022
CGCTGTAATTCACTAACCCTAGCCTACTTATACACCGGCAAGGTATATGCAACACTATGACGAATCCATGCTGCTATTCGAACCGATTTTTCTCCAGGAAAATCTGTTTCGTTTTCGTGGACAATTGTTCGGTAAGGGAAAGCGGCTGTTGAATGTTTATTATTAGGAGGCTGTGCGACTAAGTAGAAACGTTTACTTATTCACGACAGTTGTTTATCCACTTTGGCTAGTATCAGAGGTCAAAAAAGATTAGCAATGGTGGTTGCTTATTGCATGCTGTCAAAATGCTGGGAAATCGTGTTACTTGAGTCTTAACTACGTCGTTTCTTTGCCATTTTCCTGGCGCCATATCTTTCCTTGCCTAAAAAATAACCGTGGGACGGAAATTTATAATCGTCTCCGTCGACTGTCCAACAATGACCTCTTCCCGAAGAAATATGCATGAATAAGATAAATCATAAATATATGAAAACAAAATACTTTAAATGGTGCTTAGTTTTCCAGCTAGTCCTTAAAATTACGAAGGATGTCGATGCCACTTTATTGGTAACGCTGTAAACGCGAAAAGACAAAAGTAAAGTTAGTGAAACCAGTTGGGCTATTGTCAATATCCTGCGATCCTTCCGATCGGCTCAACTGCGAAGTTAAACACGCTTTGAAAACATGTAACTGATGCCGAAAACCGCTTGTTAGAGTACTCAAGCTATATTGCTATTGCCTTCCAAAAATAATAATAATAATACATATATATATATATATTTTATGCCGCGTCATTTGTTAGTTATAAAGAGATCGAGAGCTCTGCATGGCGTCGCACTAGTTTGCTGAAATATTGAACAAAGATAATTATATCCAGTCTCAGTTTGGAATAAATCTGGCCACTACTGTGACGGTTTATTTCAACATATGTCAAGGACAATAATGTCCTATACAATAAACAATTGTTTCAGCAAAGGTGGGAGAAGACCCGCCAATACTGAACAACGTAACACACGAAAATATTAAGATTAATATTTATATAGGATAGTCTGCAGGCAGGTGCAGGGGAGGTGGCGGGAAAATATTCGCCTTAGGTATCTAGAAATGATGTTGGCGCAAAGCTGGTCAGAGTAGGAAGGGCCGCCTGTATGGCGGAACATGCTCTTAACCTATAGATGGTAACGCCCCTTTACTCTGATTGGTAACATAATTACACTATCTATCTATCCCTACCCTATCCTGCATACTATCATGTGACACTTCCTTGACATAAAATCACATTACTCTTTTATCGTTATGTTTATTTTTATGCCGCGTCATTTGTTAGTTATAAAGAGATCGAGAGCTCTGCATGGCGTCGCACTAGTTTGCTGAAATATTGAACAAAGATAATTATATCCAGTCTCAGTTTGGAATAAATCTGGCCACTACTGTGACGGTTTTATTTCAACATATGTCAAGGACAATAATGTCCTATACAATAAACAATTGTTTCAGCAAAGGTGGGAGAAGACACGCCAGAAGCCACAAACTGTGGCAACCCCACCAAGACACCAAGCAGAACTCGCGATGGATGGGCGCCTGACCCAGCTTTCGACACGTGTATGGGAAAAAAATCTTAACTAATGTAACAACAAGTTTAACAAATAATATTACAGATCGTGCTAAATGATCAAGTAGCAGCACATGCTGACCTACTTAACCTTGCGACACGTGAAGGGAAAAACTATCTTAACTAATGTAACAGCAGGTTTAACAAATGTTACAAATATGTTCTATATAACGTGCTAAATTAGCAAAGTAGCAGCACATGCTGACCTACTTAACCTTGCGACACGTTATATTAACTAATGTCACGAATATAACCCATTTTAATAGCAAAGTAGCAGCACCGGCTAACCGCAAATAATACGTGTACTGCTCGATTACAGCACATGCCTGACTAATCGGGCAGTATTCGCATCTTAAAGAAACACGAACCGATGCCATTTAACACCTTCAATGTCCCAATTAAGCTTACGAGCTACCTAATTGAGGGCAATCAATGCAATAGCAGCACATGTCTGACCTACAACACTGTTCCTTTCTACATCTATCTGATATCAATTTGCGTGCAGAGTTTCGGATCTGATGTAAAGTTTAAATGCGTCAGATTTCCAGCGACCAAGAGCGCGTATCTGCGCATCCGAAAGACCATTGTCGGCGGCGTGACAAGCTGCCCCAATTCGGAAGCTATGGCTTTTGTACCTGCTAGTATGGCTTAAAAAACCGTTCAAAATTATACTGGGGTATTATCGATATCGATAATCGAATTATCAATACCGTAATCGAATTCCAATACTGAAAATAGTTTTTGCGGTCTGACTAATTACCGATGCCGGGAATCGAAGTGAAAACCGATGGCCCGAATCGATTATCGATATAGGAAATCCAATTATTAATAACCGACATTGGTAAACTAATCATTGATAACCGGTACAGGTAAATGGAGGATAACAAAGCGATATAGGTTATTGAATGTGGCAAAAGCGATATCGGTTATTCAAGTCAAAAGCTATGCCGGTAATTAAGAAAATTAAAAAATTAAAAAAAGTATATCAAATAGTTTCACTAAATTTTGTTATTGTTGAAGTTATTGCGAATAAACATGCACGCTAAACGTTTTTTGTTTGTTTTTCTTTCTCTTGTTTTTACTTTCTTAATATGTTGTTGTTTTTGTTCAATATGTACTTCAGTATGTAGTTGTAGTGTTTATGTGGACCCATATCTCTTGTATTCTTGGTTTGCACGTTGCATCATCGCCACATTGTTGTAACGTTGTTACGCGTATTTGATAACATGTTTTTATGATAAATGTTAATTATGAATTTATTATTTGTCATCTGATTCTCCGTGGAATGGTTGCAAACTATAAATATCGTAGCAAATAAGTGAAAACATTTTATTTCATAACAACTCATTTATTTGTATTTTCTCCAACAATAAATACAACGTACTACATGCTCTACATTAACTCATTTTTAAACGCATCTAATTTTCTTGTTGTTTGTATTTATACTCACGGGTTTCCTGTGTTTTTTTCGCGTGCGCAAGTCAGTGGTATAGTTAACTGACTTTAGTATTTTACTGACCCATGAATCGACTCTAAGTAAGTTCTACATTACATCGACCACACCATAATGTTTCATGCACAGGTAAGCACTACCCACGTCTAGATCTCACGTCAGTTATATATATGCGCACAGTTATATATATGCGCACAGTTATATATATGCGCACATTTTTAGTGTTCCATTGCCATATACTAATTACCTTATTTAATTATGATGTCAACAACCAAAACAAGCCGAAAAACCGTGTTAGGGTCTCCAGTTAAGTGATAAATCAGCAGTTGAGAGTTTCCTGCAAAAAGCCTACTATTATAAACCGGTTGAAATGTCAATATAAAAATATTAACTAATTTAATAAAACGCACGACCAACAATTATATTTCGTGGGTATGTGTCGCCCGACGGAGTCGTGATTTTAGACATTTTGGACTTAGATCTCAGTCGTAAAAATGAAAAATGCGAGGAATAATGTGCTCTGGAAACGGGGGTATCAATATAAATTAATCAAACTTTTAAACGGGGTATCAAAACCAGTTAACACGAAACCACTCGATCTTAAACGGAGTCGACATTTGAGTACCAGGATGGCACATAACCATCACAAAATTTTGTAGAGTAGTACGGGAGGTAGGGGATGATTTTTTGTTCCTCTATTATGGGCCGTCGACAACTAATATCAAAACAATTTACACTTACAATGCCCCTTTAACGTCCACTTTATCGAAGTAAGAGACGAGCAAATTGAAATATAATGTGAACTGTAATCGAATAAACAACGACGAAACTAAGTCAGTAGGAAAATTAAAGTGCTTATGAACACGCTGTGCCAATAACTTATAATAGAGGTTTTAATTTCCTAAATGCTAATTACATGACGTCAAGGGAGGCACAATTATTATACAAAACATGTTGTTACATGCAACTGAACAATTTTTTCAAATTATCAGTGTTATACCCATGGTTAATATAAAATGTTCGAAAATTTGTTTTCCTATATCAGCAGAAACGCCCATTCACAACTACTAAGAAATGATTGCAATATCTCCGCTGACATCATGCAATTAGCATTTTGGATATTAAAACCTACTTAACTCAGCGGCACAGCATTCAAAGCAACAAAAACAATTACCATTCTACTATTCACTTGATTTAGAACTGATATCTAAAATAAAAAATAAGGTTCATGGGCACTTTAAGTATATAAAGAAAGAAAGCTAGTGCGAGAGATAGGAAAGAAGAGATAAGAGAAACTACGGTATTAATTGGAGATATAAAAAGCAAGAGAGAATGAGAAAGATATACATTCAGTAAATGATACAATTACTAAAACGACTAAAAATAAAATGCTTCGTAATTCTTTTTCACGCAAGTTTTACGAAATTCGTATTCGAAAATTACCGCTGAATGGGATGACTACAGACGCATTTATACAGGGTTAGCCTCGTTCTTAAGTTGAACATTCATAAATACCAGCAAGAAGCTGGGCTATTCACAACTGTGCGTATTGTTGTAGTTTCGCGTTTTGTACCTTCTCGCTGGTATTTATGAGTGTTTAACTTAAGAACGAGGCTGGACCTGTACTGATAAATGCGTCTATAATCATGCTATTCAGCGGTAATTTTCGAATACTAAACTGGACTATTAAAATCCACTTTAATAGTCAAGAAACACGTTGTTTCGATCAAACATTTTTGTTGTCAACGCCTTTACTACTAAAAGTCTAAAATAATCTAAGTTATTGGTAAAGTTTCTTAAAGTGCATATGAAGTGAAAAAAAAAACAGATTTTAGATTTATCTTAATAATAGTCATTTTGTGTAATTAAAAATAATTTCGGAGAGCTTTCTTCGTGTTGAAGTCAGGCATAATTGTCAAAATTTATATTCACAAAAGTAAAAATTTGGCCAACGGCAAGGCTTCTTTGAGATCAAATATGACTGTTCGCAAGGCTCCTCAAGTAAAACATATTTAGAATGAGAATTAGACAAAAAACGCACTGCATTTGTTATTATTTACGAAGACGAATAAAGATGTGCAAACCACTTGACGTCACGCATGTAATTAGTATGTCATCATAAAAAAGTAAGGTTCATGGGCACTTCGTAAAATTCGTAAAATCTCACGTCTAGATCTCACGTCTAGATCTCACGTCAGTTATATATATGCGCACATTTTTAGTGTTCCATTGCCATATACTAATTACCTTATTTAATTATGATGTCAACAACCAAAACAAGCCGCCAGGTACGCAGAAGTATCAGAAATTTGGATAAAAACAACTATATAACTAACTGCTATATTTTTGTCAAATGAAATAGATGTTTCGGCAGGAGCCCATGCAGAATATACTGTGATTTTTTGGAGCAATAATATGTTATCTCCCCAAAAAAACATTTACTATTTTTTATTATTTTATTATTAGGTAGCTTGACCGATTTGTTTTCTTTGTATTATTATATCTATCAATTCCAAGTCTGCCCTCTTCCTTCCCCCAGGTGTTTTTCATATATTACTGTAAAATATTTTTTGACAAATGCCTCATCCTCAGGCTAGTTTTTAAGAAAACGCCACTCCAGGGCTTAGGCCTTGATAAGTTATTAAATGGTCATCTATACTGGGGTTGGCTGGGCAGACTTGGTGAGATTTAATACGATTTATAGTCTATGAAATATTTTCTATCGTGTCACAATATCAGCGCGAAGTCTACAGCTGAGAAACGACGAGCATAGTAAACAAAGAAAAACGTATTTCTTATTATGTTTAAGATAATAAAGAGCTAAACGGTTTGATTGAAATTACGAAAACAATCGAAAATATATATTATATATATATTAAGCAATAGACCACACATTTCAATGTGTTTACTGGCGAAATAAAGCACTTGGGGTGTTGGGAGAACACAACACATTGAAATATGTGGTCTATTGCTTTTATGATATAACTACGACACAACACAAGCAGGCGTGCCGATTACTATATGTTCAGCCAATCAGAGCGCTCGTACTACCTGGGTTATATTATAAATATACAATAACCTACTTTGTCTTATGGCGAAAAAATATGCCCTGATATTTGAACGCGGACCATTGTATGTTCCGAGAAGCGAACAATTTCACAAGAGCGTAGATTATTGTGTATATGTATACTAGATATATATATATATATGTATGTATACTTTATAAATAGAAATAGCACGAGCTCGAGATATTTAACAATTATTCACCGGAGTGGAGGTGAATAGTGGTGCAGGTGAATAGTTATTTTATTTTCTGTCAAATGGACAAAAACTCGAGGTGATTGCTGCTTCGCTCGGAGGTGAATATGAAATCATATTCACTGCGCGAGAAGTGATATTCACTGGTGTGGTATATACTAATCTATAATATGATACTGAATAAAGGAACTGCCGGTTCACACGTATATATAATGCAAAGAAAATCGCAAGCGACATACGCACGTCAGTACGAAAGACAAACTTTTGTATTTCAAAGATTGTGGACGACGAGGACATAAGACGAGTGTGACTGGACGACGTTTAATCCAGACTCTAGTTTCTAGTTATGATGCATGTGTTTATGCTTGCGTCGTCCCGGTTCACACGTATATACATTTTCTTATGCTTGCGATATATACTCATGCTTATGCTTGCGTCAGCCTTAAGCCAATCAGACTGCAGTATATTGGTGCATGATAGAACATTAGTTCTACTTAAAGTGCAAGTAAAGCCATAAAACAACATTAACTCTTTTTGCTCCAAATTCTATTTCTAATATACTTCAGTTGTCTAAATTAGTTTTCTTCGAGAGACTGGAGCAGCAATTCAACTAGAATAAAAGTTACCCGAAAGTTACATCTTGTGATGTCACAATGGAAAGCTACGGGATTTTATTGTAGTAGTTTTCTCTAGGGAGGGAGTTGATTCATCTTATGACGTCACAGGATCCATGAAAAGTAAACAAAATTTGGAATTAAAATGCCAGAAATGTTACAAAATTTGCAAGATTAATACCTTTTTGTGCGCGGAAACAAACACAAAAGTACAATATATATATTTTCCGACATTATTCTTGCACTTTAAGTTTATTATACTGCAGCCTGTAGTTCCGGTCTACGGTTACGATATCGGCTAATTATTTCTCTGGTACGGATGTACAAGGGAATACCATGATTCGTATCATTCTCCAATGGATCAACATTGGTTCGTACTTCTGCTAAGCACGCAGCTGATATTTCAGCATTAATGATTGGTACGATAACAGCGCCGTTAAAATCAGTATCATGTGTGTGCTCTCCATCCTCGGGTAGTATGTTGCCGTACTGGTCCGGGTCTACCTCATTGTCTTCGAAGAAATCTTTTACTGCAGTGTAATTAGACCCAAACAGCCTCATCATACCTAGAAGATATAGCTGATTGGGCGTTTTTTGGTGTTCGGACGAGAGTTTGTGGTTGTTCCAATTCCTCTGAAATCTTAAAAGGTTAGCATTTATTCTAGGTATATAAACATAATGCAATGAAAACAAATCGGTATCGCTGTCTAAATTAATTAAATTATTATCTTCTAGAAAAAAAAACAGTCTTCTATAATATTCCGTTACCATTTTACGCATGTCCCTCCAAAGTCGTTCGATCCTCTGATTATGGACCGAACTTCCTTGGAGGATGCTGCCCCTTCCCTCGCCCCTTTTATTTATCATCAGCCTCGCCACTTCGCTGTTCTCCCCTCCTTTGTCTGTTCGTACTCTGGATGGCCAGCAGAACTTTTCGGTTGCCTCAAGGAACAGTCGTCCCACCGTTTCAGCTTTGTTATTAGCGGAACACTTTATGAAAACCACAAGCCTGGAAAATCCATCTATACCACCATGTATAACTAACTTCCACCTAAGAATAAAAAGTCAAATAAAATGGTATTGGTTATATACGATATTCTACTTTATACATAATTTTACAATTTTACAATTTTACAATTTTACAATGCTTATTAGTCAGAAGATTAAAGTTATTTTTCTTTTTTTTTACAATAAATAAAAAATATGTTATTTGTTGTATACAGCCCTCTTTTACTCCTCGCACACTCACCACTACATTAACCGTCTTGAACACACTACACTTGACTCACGGTTGATTTTTTTGATTCTAGGTGAAATTTGCCAGTACATACAATACAATACAAACTTTGTTTACCCCTCAAAAAGTTTTGGACAACATGTTCATATTCATTCATTGCTCTAGGAAACAGTACCTTATTAACTTATGATTCCCATCAATATGCCACAGACTGTTCGGACCTGCACAGGAGAAAGTGTGAAAACATCAATTTTCTACAGAGGATTTTGCACTACTCGACTGAACCAGCCTCTAATTAGGTTTGGGTTTACTCTTAATATTTTCGTATGTTTTAATTTACTTTTAGAAAATACAGAATAGTGCCCTACTTAAATTCAGTTTAGCTTTGAGGCCATTTTCAGTGCCCTCGAAAATGTAGGATGTGCATGATGATCGGTCTTTAAAAGCTTTTGGATTATGAGTACCTAAGCTCCAGTCAATGTTATCCTGGGAGCTGGGGTGGCGCAGTGGTTTAGCGCTTCGCCTCTCACCACTACGGCCCAAGTTCGACCCCTGGACGTGGCACCAAACGTGAGTTGAGTTTATTTTTATCTCGCCCTTGATCGTAGGGTTTTTCTCCGGGTCCTCCGGTTTTCCTCTCTCCCCAAAGGCCAACACGCACGCTAAATTCCAATTCGATCTGTGAATTAGCCGGGTCCTGCTTTTGATCGGCCCCTATGGTTGTTTGAGGTCTCGTTAGAAATTCAGAGAGGACAAGTGTTCTTGGTACGTGACTGATCCTTACCTGGAACGTTATAGGCCACTCTAGGGATTTGTTCATTCCATCTCAGGAGTGCTCCCATGGGATCCATTTCTAATAATATAGCCGAAATGTCGGATCTTGGAGCGTAGTAACCACGCCCCGCAACCTCTCCTTCTATCATTATTATGCCTACGTTTGGCGATGTCACTTGAACTTCCTGAATAAGGGCTTTTAAATCTTTCTTCGAAAGTAGTTTTCTTCCTCTATGTCTTCTCATTTCAATTTGGAGTTTTACTCTCATTCTCCAAATGGTAGAAATTGATACACCTGTAAAATAAATCGCAAAAAAGTATTAGACCGCCTCCATAACTTGAATTTAACCAAAGTTCGCTTCAGTAGTAACCATGCAAAGTTCAACATTCTTGATATAAGCTCAAAAAAGGAAGTAGGTGAGAAAATATTTATTTTACTTGCCCTCACACTCAGAAACATTCTATTCAGTCTGCCTCGCAATTTAGCTTAGAACAATAGGAAATCATTCAGGTATAAAGGAACTGAATCATTCAGGTGTAAACAATATTCATTGTCCAGGAGCCTGATTGTCGTAATTGCGATGCGAGACACAGTGTATAACAGGGCTTTTAATGGCAAAAGGCGTTGTTTTATATTTTGCATAAAACCGGATATTAAACGCTTTGAAGTTATTTATGTTATGCAGCTTCATTTAAGAATTGAAACTGATCTTACGTGTTTGGTCATGGGCTCCTGGTTTGGTAGAATTCGAGAGCAGATGGAACAAACATGAGACCGCAGATCCAGTGTTTGTACCTGCTCATTTCTTTTATAAAATAATTCGACAGGAGCACTTACCGTGTTCCGTAAAATAATTTAAATAGTACGAGCGTTCTGATTGGATGATAGCCGTGTTTCATTAGCCCGTGCAAGTTCCAAAGTTATTAGCATTTAAACCTTTGGGAAAACATGAAAGTGAGGCTGACAAATTTCATACAAAGCTCTCTTACGGTATGTTATTACTGCGTAACAATGAAAGTTATGGCATTTGACAGGATTACTTATTTTTGTACCAGTTCCACAAGGTTTGTTTCTCGTGCATCTGATCACATGCAACTGATAATTATAATATTAGCCACGCCTTTTTGCATAGGAACTAATTCCAATTGATTCATATTCAATTCTAAAAAAGAATAGACCCAGCCACAACCATCATTATGCATGCATGTGCATAAAATCTAAATCTACCTCTCTTTCCCTGGACGTGTTGGAAAATTAACATGTACTTTGTACTGAAGAAATATCAGTGATATCAGAGATTCTCTTACCTAAAGCCTTTGCGATGTCTATCCACGACAAGCCATACGAACGCATGGTTTGCAGTTGTTCCTTTGTTATGATGTAATTGGGCCTGCCAACAGTTCCTGTGAAAGCTCTTGGAGCTCGATAGGCTAATTCTTCTACGAGGAACGGGACAAGGCACCTTATTTGATCGACCATTTCTCCAACTTTACTTTCGAGATGTGCCAGGTTTTTTATAATGGTTGTCAACAATGGTTCCGCGCAGGGCTTGTCTGTGCCGATGTACCATCTGATGCGCTTAAGGTGTAGAATAGCCGCTTCCAGGGTGGCACTTAAACGCGTTAGAGCATCGGGGGATGTGGTAGTGTCGTGAATGGCATTCTTAGCCTTAATGTATTCTCGAGTCGCAGTTTCTACGAAACGTAGAATGGTTTCCGTATCCACGCTCTCAGCTGATATATGAGCAATAAATAATACATTACTATTGCATTAATCCTCAATACTCGCGCATAATATGTGATGAAGAACCACAATTCGGAGAAGAACGAAAATACAAGTCATCTATTTTGACATCATTTTGTATTGCTAAAACATTATTGAACAAAAATAAAAAACAGCACCGCTGCGTCCAGTTGTTGAAAGCTTGATAAAGCTAATCCAACCGATTAAGGGTAATACATCAATCACTATATTTTTCTATATCTTACTTGTCGACTATTAATTTGGAGTTAAAAACCTATTTCTTTTCTACTTTTGGAGACGGTAAGAAACACCCGTTAAACCAAGAGTACCACAATCCTTAGTTCACATTTAATTTTGGATAAGCACTAATCGGCTCTGCCAGTATTAATCTGTTTATAGAAAATACTATAATAAAAACTTTAGTGGTAATTAACCGAAAATCAGTTAATGTATGCTAACGGACGTGGTTAGCAAGTAGCAGCTTATGTTTCGACTAAGAACTTCCAGAGCCATCAGTGTTTATCTCCCGATAGGTTATAATCATAGTATTTCAATAATGGCGGCAAACACCACATGTTTCTTATTTGGCGGGAAACTACATCACAAAAAATACTGGCGACCAGTCTCGCTTTACTGGTTAGGACATGTATACACATATATTGATCAGAAACTACCGTCATTCTAGTTCTACAATACGAACCACATCAGCTCATAGGCTAAATAAAATTCACGTGAACTTCAAGTTCGGTTCAAAATGAGAGAGATTTCAATACTGGCTCATGAAGAACAAAAGAACTACGAAACCGAAGGCCCTAATTGATAACGTTCTTTAGTTTAAATTCTGCAGTTACGTTGTCATTCATCTAGACTTGTGTTTATTCTATGGGCGACGGAATTACTTCTTGCTTCACATTTTTTTTAGGTATTTCCTGGTTCATTCAAAAGAGCCACATGGTCATTGAGTTTCATTGGCTGGGTGAGATTGACGCTGAGCATGAGAAGCTTTAACGAGGTGTGAACTTTTACAAATCTTCATACGCTAAACTGTTTGCCCTTCATTTTCTTGAGCTTTCTCTAACTTTAGATTTAGGGTTGAAAACTCGTCAGATGAACGAACCAAAGTGCGTGAGCGTTTGAAAAAGTAAAATATCAAAAATCGTTTACACACTGACGTGACAGGCTATCATGTGCTGACTGCCGAATTGTTCATAATGCACTTTTTTGAAACTACAGTATTTTTGTATTTTTTTGCATTTGTATAGCCTGAAAATTTATATTTGTTCGAAACAGTCATAATTCCGCACACATTTTTTATCTAGTTGTTGCATGCTGATTGACGGTAGTGCAGTCTTATAGGCTTATCAGAAGTGAAGAGATATTTAAGAACTTGAATACTGCTTACCTGTTGCGAAAAGGGAGAGGATGCAGAAGATAAAAACAATCGGCGTTCCACAGGAGAGTTTTGCCATAACGGCTCTCTGGACTCACTCGATGCGTAAACGTTGTCCAGTGATAAATGTAGATGTAATAAATGTAGATGCAAGTGACAGTGCCAACTGAACGGAGGAGAGATGAAAGTTTCGTGAAAGCAATGTGTGACTGAAGCGGAAAAACACCAGGGAGACCACCAGCAGCGCTAACAAATCAAGAAAAAGGGATTTACGGTTTCATGTAAAACAAATTAATTGTTTGGCGGGAATTTTATGGATAAGAACACTTGTCCTTCGTTCCATGTGTTTGACTATTTATATTTTTGTATTCATTTAACCATACAAATATGACAACGGTAACACAAAACTTCTCTCGAAACCATTCCCAAACCCAAATTTATAACGATATTAATTACAAAGTTTTGTTTTCAATAAAGTTGTTTGTATAACCAGGTCCCACCTCCCTGTGTACGTACGTGTTAGAAATGACCGTAAATGGTACTGGACCTCCCAGTGAGCCAACAAGTTGCTTTTCTTTCCCTTCCGTGCGCGTGAGCTCATTCAGTCTTGAAGCTAAGTTGTCCCGCAAAAAATGGATAAATTAATACTCGATGATGAAACAGCTCTATCTGTTACTTACTTTTGTAAAGTGTGGTAAGTAAGCATACTGTATTTACGTACTTGAAACTGAATCTACAGTGAACTCGAACAGAATTGTAAGTTACTAATAATACCATGACATACATCCCAAGATACGTTTACCGATTTATTTATTTCAGTGATCAGATCATGATGGATCCAGTTGTCCTCAAATGCGGACATTCCTTTTGTAGGCTCTGCATAGAGAAAATCAGGAAAAGTACAAATAAGCACTGCCCGGACTGTCGCGAAGGTAATTTACCGGACATATGCACTACCAATTATGCCCTGAAGAAGCTGATCGCGATGCTTGGTGCCCAATGTAGACTCTGCAAGGTTTCGGGCGAATTGGGGAATTTAATATACCACCAGTGCCCCGAGGAAGAGATTTCTTGCTCGCTTGACGGCTGCAGCATTACCATGAAGAGGAAAGAAAAAGAGGAACACGAGAAATCGTGTGTGCAGCGGAAGTTAGCGTGCAACAGCTGTGGTTTCAGTGTCGCCATGGCAAGCATGGATTCACACCTCAACGAGTACTGTCCGCATGGCTCCGTGGCATGTCCATTAAAATGTGACTTAACCCCGAATAGGTCAGCATAATTTCCAGTTTTTAATATAGCGTTGTCCAGTTTACAATCCCACTTTCTATTTTATTTCGCTACGCTCAGCCAAATAGAATGTATTTCTATTTTCTACATATGAATAATGATAACAACGTTTGGAGGGAGCCGCACAGCTGAAAGCATCGTTTATTACAAGTTATTGCACTTGTATACGTACTCAGAAACAGTTATGTTACAGTTACTGTTACATACTACTAACTCAAACTATAAGAGAGCGAGCTACAATATGTCAAGAAAAAAAATAAAGCCGCTGCTGAAATGCGACTTCAAGTTGTATGAACGTGTGAAGGAGTGGTATTTATAGAACTCCTAATTGATCCCAAAGGGATAATGCAAAAGCATGTATTCAACAAGTAATGTAACAAAGATTTAACAATATTTTATTTTACAGGAATGAAGTAGATTTGCACGTCAGCCAATGCGACAAGCGAATGAAAAAGTGCTCCATTCCTGGATGCATATTTTGGGGTGACAAACAGGATATAAAAGACCACAATAGGGCAAAAGCTGAAAACCACGTCCTGCTGCTGACGGCACATGCCAATCGCTTGACAGACGCAGTTAAATCCAAGGTATGCATAATTAAATATTATCGAGTTATTGAAGAAAAATTCTAAAAGAAATAGGAAGCTTACGAAATTCACAAAAATTACAGAGAAAGTAGTATTTTGTATCGCCGGGAGGGGGTATTGCAAAAACTAACATATCTTCCCTGTTTTGGCAATTTCGCTACACTTTTATTGCTGGCTTTCACTCAATCCCCAGAGATTCAAATGACAAAGGGCATGGCGGCCATGTTGGTGCCCCCAAAAAAGAAACTAACGAGGAATCTATTGTTTAAGGGTACCAACATGGCAGCAATTAGCAAACCAATCTTTCTCAAGCTCGGTAACTTTACCATGATTTTAACTGGTGTGATATTTCTTTCCTATGGTTATTTCCCGAGTCGTTGGTGAGAGTGGGAAAACGATATGGGCTTTTCATTATGGAGCCCATATCGTTTGTCCACTCTTACCCACGTTTTTACTCTCGTGCGCAGGTTAGTCGTAAACTTTTCTATAAGCAAAGTTTGTTTGTCTATTATCAATCGACACACTAATAAGAACCCTGGCAGACTTTATTAGCGTAATTCAAACGTTTATTTGACTGACTTCACTAATATCCCTTCACTGAAATGAACTTTAACTCAATTAAAATCGACTTCTATTCATTTGTTTATCCCATTGAAATAGACTTCTATTGATGTTTATACCGATTGAAATCGATTCTATTCAAATTCAAATCAGTCACAAGAGCGCTAATTTGGGCCCGAATCAAACAATTAAATACGGCAACTTTAACCGGGCCTTATACTTTATCATGTTCTGCGCGTTACCAAGGGAACTGTCTTGAAATTTAAAAAAACCCGGAGCTAGTCACAATGTCGAGTACTCTACTGGCGAAGTAGACATCCAGATATCCTGAAATATCGATGCAACAGTCATTGTTAAGTGTGATTCCACTAATATTTTCAATTCAACACGTTAATAGAAGTCTCAACTAACGGTTGATCTTGATTTGAGAAAGGAGTCGTAAACTTTAACGGTGTAGTTTACGACTCCTTTGTCACTGTGGAGTCGTAAACTACACCTGACCAAAAGCCCTCTTCCTGTAACAAATGCCGATGCAACGTAGATTTTGTACGGTTTTATGAAGTACGGTATTTCGGCTAGCCACATGCCACACTAGCCTTCTTCACGGGAACAATGTGAAAAAATTACATTGGCGCGTGTTTATAGAAGGGAGAAGTTACGAAATAGCAAAATAGATAAAAAGATAACGTAGTCAGTAACTGGCAACACAAAATAGCGCTCCAAAATAGCTTCTCTGATATATCAGTTTTTCGATAGCAATTAGTTGCATGCTGGCAGTGTGGTTAGGAGAGAAAATATTATGCAGCTGTCGTGGGCTTAGCTCTAGTTCCTGTACCCGGATAAGAGCCGCCTACAAGTGTACGTTACCGACATATTAGTGGTATTTTTCCTCTCTTCTAAATAGGTAGACAACTTAGTATGCAGCAAAGATGAAATGGCAAGTTTCATGTGGTCAATTGAAAACTTCAAAAGGGCTATTTGTTCAGCGAAGGAGGCAAAGGACATCCCTGAACCATTGACAAGCCCGTATTTTTTTGCCCATGCGCTGAAATGGAGGCTCCTTTTATTTACTGCACCCAAATGCTGCTTGTATTTACAGCTGGTGAATGCTGTATTTCCGGTTAGAGTTGGTGTGAGGTAAGGAGCAAAACCAGGAGTATTATTAAATTTACTTTCCGAACGATACACGGTGACCGATGAAAGAGTCCCTTTACATGGAGCTTAATAACAAATTATCCTCTTCAGAACAAATGTTTCAGTATCTCCCAAACTGAATTAAGTCGTCAGTAAGACATTCTAAGAATGTTTCAAAAACTGATATGCGTGTTACCCGGCTTCATACTTTATAGCCGGGCCCTTGGGTGGGGACTCCGGTACCACGTGATGAGGTTGCTATCGTAGTTTTGAAATCCACATATCTTTTTATGTTACCAGGTTTGTCGTTGTTGGCTCAAAGTCTTCTGAGGATATGGTGCTGACATTGCGTAACGTTTCCCTCAAGGAAGGCGAAATGTATGGATACCAATTAAGGATGCCAAGCCTTGAAACTATGTCCCAAGAATCTCAGTGCCTGAGCTTTAAAGTGTTTATAGAAACACTCGCACATCAGTTTTAACTGAGTGTAACAATTTAAGCTTTATTTTATTGTACCAGAGGAGATAACTTTTTTTCCCCGCCATGACATCTAATCATAGCCGGGATTAGTAACTGAACTGTGCATACATGGGATACACACTTGAGTGGGGGGGGGGGGGGGGGGGGGGGCTTGAAGTTATAAAGAGATTTGCTCTCCCCTTTTCCCTCTTTTACTCTCGCCCGCTGTTTCCCGTGCATCAGACCCATCCAACACCGCCTGGGCCCATGTAATCGGAACACAACACCAGTCATTACTTTAATATACATTAGTTTAAGTAATAGTCCAGCTAAGAACTAGGCAGCTGTCCAACGGCAAGGAATGTAGAAAGGTGCTAATTTTCTATTCTTCTTTCTCGTAATTTCATTGGTTGATACTCATAAATTCAATAGAAACCCATCGAAATAACGCATTTTCGTTCGATAATTTTGGAGGTTTGAATTTATTTTTGATCAAAGTAACTATGGTTTAATTTCGAAGAATATCGTATGTGGGGAAAGTTCTCGAATTTGCGATTGAAAAATGTTTTGTTTTCTCCATTTCTGATTGGCTGGACGGTAGTTCCTTTGAGTTTTCACAGCAAAAATGGCCAAGAGCATAACAAATAGTTTATTTTCTGGGTGTAATTTCTATTGTGGACATCTCATACAGCACTTAAGGCATATTCAAGCAAAATCGTATGTGGGATATGCAGTTCTTACACGGACCATTACTTAATATATTACAGGTGATCTTACACACTATATCACGACGGGTGATCTGGCGATGAAATCTGATCTTGCTGAGACACAGGCAGCCCAAGCACATTAGTGTGAAATAAGCTTGTCTTCTGCGGGCTATTAGAAAACAGTGATCCTTTCTAAAATTACCGTCAGTTCTAAGAGAATTTTAATAAATTCTATTAAATCCCAAAGGAAAGCCTTGTAATTCGTTCAGTCTGTAACACAAAACCACTGATTTTACACTATGGCATTGGGCTGTCAGTGGCCATAATTGAAGTGGTGTTACGTACATTTATACTCAAAGAGCTGGTCATACAAACATAGGTTTTCGAGAGGGCGGAGAGAACACATGATTTGCTAGTAATGGTTTGCAATCAGATAATTAAAGCAAACGCGGGCCGAATCCTTGCCTATTGTGCTCATACTTGTCACACTTATATTTTGCTTGTCAATATGACATGCGGTCTTTTTGCGCTTGCCTTTGCTTGCCACCTTAATTTTTAATCCAGTTACAGTGCCATTCCTACCATTGTTTTAAACAGGAAACTTGATCTATTAAGGCTCGTATGCGTTGCTTTCCCACGCTAAAGCTACTAGGTTCTTCAGCGCAACTCCAAATAGCTTCGTGCTCCTTGCATTGCGATATTCATGGGTTCTAGCTCTGTGGATGCTGTTTTCGAAGACCTCAATCGGTCGATCGAGAACCTAACTGCGACTTTGAACGAGGACAACAATACTAGTACTACAGTTGGACAAACTGGACCTGTGTTCAACAGCGCTCGCACTGGCGATCGTCGATTGCCAGTCACTAGGAGGGGTGGAAATCACCCGTCAAGAAATTTTGTCTGGCTCGGGTTGATCGCCAATCCTAGCGACATCGATGTCAATACTACAGACCTGGCATCGACGGCCAAAAAAATCAAATTCCCGTCATCGTCTTCGGCTGAAGACATGACACTTCTCTTAAGAAGAGCGTTCCCTGAAATGGACAACGATACACGGTATGTAAATGAATCAGCTGCGATAGGACGTTTATCTCTCAGTAGTATTTGCCTTTTTGTAGCCTCGTTGTATGCAGCCGAACTGAATGCAGCTTATCCAGGGGTGTTTTTTGTTTGGGGGGGGGGGGGGGGGGTAAAGTTTTGAGAAATGAGCTAGGCAGATATAAATGCATGAGACTCCAGATTTTGGAAATCATCTCCTTGTCTTCCAGATATAACCTCAAATTTCCCGGTTTTTAGCCATTTTATGGATTGAGTTCGCCGTTTTTCAGGTTCGAGGGTTAAAAAACTTGAAACTAAATTTTCCGAGAGCTTTCGGAAAGTCTTCGGAACACAATCGAGGTATCTTCCGTAAAATTCGGAAATCATTACGTCATAACAAAGCCTCAACCAACATTCTCTAGATTTTAGAACTCTGGGGGTTGGCAGGTATGTAAATGTTTAGGAAGAAGAGAAATCGGAATAAGGAAGGAGTGTATTTCATCATGCAGTGAAAAAAATTCAAAATATATTTTCATAGTACATTTCAGCCCTTGCATGTAAACCACGTATTTGTGGTATCAAAAACCCTCAGTTGCTGTTACCTTAGTCTGGCAACAGCAGGACGTCCTGCAGAGGACAGGTGCAATCTAATTGGTTGATCTTCATCATGTGACAAATGTCAGACTCGACCACCAGGGAATGGGTCAGGATAATCAATTCATGAGTACAGTATGTGCAATAAAATTATTGCTTTCTTACTAAAGGTTGGATTTCTATAAATCAAGAAGTGCTGGCAGGCACTCCATTTATAGGGTAGGCAGAAATCTCAATGGGCAAGATGTGGTGATGCATTATAAATCGTCCACCACAAAAGTTTATATAACTAGTGGTAATAGGTCCCGACCATCAGTGACCACCACCTCCACCGCCACCACCACCACCGCCACCACCACCACCAACCATCCTGGACAAGATCCACTTCATGAAGCTACAGAAGACGGTGGTGATGTACAGTTAATGTACAGTCCATTCATGGCCACCTCAACACCTGTAATACTGCAGGAAGATAGCATCCCTGTTGTTGATTTAGAAGGTGATGCAACTGAGGAGCTAATTGAAGGTAAAAAATACCATTGTTATATATGGTATGAAGAGCATGAACAAAATTTCATATTATATAATATATATATATATATATGTCATATGTCTGATCTGAAGTTCCTGAAAGGCTGATTAGTACTTTAATAATCCTAGCTAGGCTATATAGCGATACTTACTGTTATATCACACTGGCCAGTCACGTACACCACATTTGTTGTATTCTGTGGTTGGTAGAAATGTTGAAGTGTGAATGCAGTCAGTTGCTTATAAAATATCATGGGTCAGTGCTTATTCATCACCAAATTACTCTTCTTGTTCTTCCAAAATGCAAGCAAGCCCTTTCATCAAAGCTTACCAGTATAATATGATCTTAACTTATAAGTCTTTTATCATAAGAATTAAGATTTGGAAGCAGAATTGATACTTTAGATGTATTTTGTGAGGCCTAAATCGCTAGGTGCCATACTAGACATACAAACACACAGGGTTTTTTGCCAACCACATGCTTACAAACAGTAAGTATCGCTATACTTCTCCTGACGTGCAATATACATGTACATCCTTTCATAGTAATTGCATAACTTTTATTATATCACTGTGGTACCATAAAATTAGTCACCAGCAATTTATTGCTAAAACTGGTTATAAACAGATATCCTTTTTCTTGGGACTGGAATGGAAAAAGACTTGTATAAATATACTTTACAGTAGCCAACTGAAAAGCTTATGCTACTTTGGCTTCTGGGCTTCTGTGCACACTTATATAAATATACATGTAGTAACTTTTCTTTCCTCGCTTTTACTAATTACTATTATTACATGTATGTCCTTTTATTTATAAATTCCACCTAAAATGTATTATATATGTATTGTGCAGAAATAAACTTGAAACTCCAGATGCAATTTCCATTTTTTTTGTGAAATCAGACCAACATGAAGAACAAGTTGGATCAGAGTCCAATCTGGATTTTTACCCTTTACAAGGTTTGTTCGAATAAATATTACTTACTGTGTGATAAGTTTCATGACAGATTTGAATTAAATTCAATTTTTATTTTGGGTGCTGATGCAATTTAAATGCACGTTGTTGTTACAGGGATACGTGGACCACCGTTCTTTTCACCTGGGTATCGAGGTATTTAATTTACCGTAAAGACCTGTGTATAAGCCGCACCCATAGATAAGCAGCACCCCAAGATTTAGGATTTTTTTAATTTTTTTTAAATACAAAAAATATTTAGAAAATATTTTGTCTGAGTTCATAAATGCTTGTACTCGATGCCAAACTTCTTCAAAATGCACACCCCCCCTCCCCCCACCCCGCCCCTATTGAGGAATTCACTTCTATACCCCTTTGGATATAATTTTGGGCATACCCCCTCTGGGTGTTTTTTTTTCTGTTTCTCCAGACCCCTTTGGATAGCCTTTCCAGCCCTCTAGGATTTTCCCCTCTCCCCCCAAGGATATCCAAGTTCCTCAATAGGGGGGGGGGGTGTGCATATCAAATGGAATGGCCCAATATTATACGCACTGTCGCATAATAAAAGCTTCATACAGGTTTATATGTAAATATATGTTAATGTTGGGTCTCCTTTCTAGGTGTTCCCATAGATAAGCTGCACCCCCGATTTTGAACGAAAATTTTGGGTAAAAAGGTGCGACTTATCTACAATTTATAGAATATTGATTTCTATTATTGATTTCTATGTCTTCTAATACTCTGACAAAACATTACTATAATTGTAGCTTCTAAACTCTTAATTTTATTGCAGTTCCTATACAAACTCCTTTGAAAGGAAATATTGATATTTGTTTTAAAATATTACATAATTTACAACATGACAGCATTATTTTTTTCATTTGTCTCTAACACTTACAATGTATTCTAACTAGTGGGAACACTGAATGAAGACTTATCAGATAGAGGATTACATTACCCTGGTATGTTTCTATAAATTTAGAATAACCTTCTTTATATGTCATTATACTGACTACTACAGACTGTAGATTTGTGCATGATTATATTTAGTTTGATTATTATTTTTGTGTGTGCATTTTATCACCTACCGTAATTTTTTCAAAAAGTTATTTAATAAATAAATAAAGCACAATATAAGTTAATAAAGCATTATATTTATTGTTATAGGACTTCTTCACTCTGATGGCCTCCAGTGTAGCCATTTGGCCCAAAATGTGCTGGGATACAGTGGGCCAGGTTTTATAAACATCAGCTTTAGCAGTGTATGTGTATATCATTTAGTTTACATGATTGCTATTAATGTGTAGTGGGAACATGATCAAATTAGACATGCTCTATCATATGGTACATGGCACATGTACTCAAGGTACATTGTACATATATTTGTATATAAGAAAACGGTATTGTGAATAATGAAAGTCAACAACTACATATTCAGATAATTTTTGGATTTTGACACTGCAAAGCTATATAATTGTATGTCCTCTTAAAATTATTTAGGTACAGTACTGTTGCTGTACATGTAGAATATTAACCCTTTCACTACTAGAGCGGCCAAAAGCGGCCAATATGAAGCATGTACCTGGGAAAAAATATTGCATCAAACCTAGACACGCTGGAAATACGATGTTGCGATATCATTTCAAGGGATGAATGACTTCAAAGCCACAGCTATAACTGGGATCGCTTGACTCTCCCACTTTGGAGAAAAACTCATTTGTTTTGGTGATCGTTTTTCGTTTCTCCGATTTTCACCAATTTCGAGGAGCTGAAAATTGCCCTCCAAAATCCTTCCCATTCGCCCTTGAAATCAAAAGCAAACACAAAATCAGCACTCAGTCGTTACAGTACCTTCTTTAATCTTTCGAACCACCAGGTTTGTTTGCACAAAACACACATTGCGACTGTGAAGCATCATTGCTATTCTTAATGCTGCACTTCTCTCCACCATGTTTTTCCTGCTCCCACCTCCTTCATGGTCATACAACAAGAACATTAATTTAGTTAATTTAATTGCATTGGTTGAAGTTGTTTGTTTTATGAGACAGTCAAATGAGTCAATGTTAGGATTACATGTATTGTAGTTTTAAGGTTAGGGTTAGTTTATAGCTGTAAAAATAGGAAAGACCCTGAAATTTGCAACTTGATGTGTGATTCATTGACTCATGAAAACATGGATCTCCCACGTGTAGATCTGCATAACCTTTAATTTAAAGCAGATCAGACAGGCCAAAGCTCAGCGAATCTTAGAGTACAGTGGGGCTGACAGAATTAATATACATAAAGATTAGGACACCAAAGGGCATATATGAAATGCAACTTAAACCTGGAGCATGTTATCAGGTATGTATTCTATGTTATGTATTATATTTTATATAATATAACCCAGATAGTACGAGTGCTCTGATTGACTTATAGCCTCAAAAATCTATGCTTTATTATATTGTGCTGGTAAACACATAGAAATCGGCACGCCTGCTTGCGGTGTGTCGTAGTTATATCATAACAGCAATAAACCACACATTTCAATGTGTTTACTGGCGAAATAAAGCACTTGAAATGTTGGGAGAACACTTGAAATACTTAAATCATGCACCTTTGGCTTGTGATTTTCAAGCATTCCTTGTGTTCTCCCAACATCCCACATGCTTTATTTCGCCAGTAAACACATTGAAATGTGTGGTCTATTTCTTAAATAAATATAATACAAAATGTAAAATAATTATATTACATAGTATATTACCTCAGTGATATGTACTGCATGGGCAGACGGAAGTGTTTCACGTAACAAATACGTGTAAACAGACTCCACTTCCATCTCCCAGTAGGATAGCGCTGGTTTTGCCACATGTACAGCCAGTCACCTGGCAGGAATGATCGATGAGAATTTGTCGACCCAAAATAGTTTTAAAATCACAAAATCAGAACGGAACATAAAAGATTTAACTTCGTTACTGTTGTTTGCCTATGCTTGAAAAGTGTACATGCGTGTACTAGTGAATGTACTAAGGAGTAAGGTGTAAGCTTAATTATAAACTATACTATACTTATAGTTATATAGACAGTTAAAGACTTACCGTTATGGCAAAGTCAAAGGCCCCATTGGTCTATTCTTATATAGTTATGGAGTTCAAAGTCTTTATCGAGACCAGTCGTCAGGTTGTTTTTGATTAAAATCATTTCTTCATATTTTGCTTTTTACATCTTGGATATGACCGAGAAGACCCTGGGAACGAAGTTGGCTGGACACGTTGGGGATCAGGGAGGGGAGGGTGAGATTGGGGTCTGCAAAATAGCTCCCAAACCCAGATTACCAATTTTTTTACACATATTTTCTTCTTCTTTTATTATTCTAACTCGTGCACGTTAGTTAACCCATAATTTGATATTTTTTACGACAAAGAAGAGTCCCATCTGGACTTGTTCCTGGTTTAATAGGTCTAACATTGGGCTAATATACGCCTCACAAGTATGGAACCTACAAACTGTTGATCTGATGCAGGATCTAGAAAGATCTGAAAAGAGGGCTACTAATTAAGTTCATTCTCCTGTTGCCCTTTCAAACTGTTATCTCTTACAAATCTAGACTCTTAACTCTAAAGCTTTTACTTTTATGTTACTAGTATGACCTTGTATAAGGCAAAACGCTGTTCGAAGCAAGGTTAAGCGCTAACCCAGGGTTAAATCGCTAACCCGGGGTTAAACTGTACAGATTACAATTACAGATTTAGCGCTATTCTAGGGTTAAAGTATCCTGGTTACCAGAGGCTCGAAAGTTGCGACGAGTCTCCGATGAGGAGACGGATCGCGTTAACCCCGGCCCAGCTGATGTTTTGCCAAAGGGTGGATTTAAACATCTCTCTATGTTCGATGGATAACTGACTTAATCGTATTACTTATTAGATTCCTAATCTCAGGACCCTATGTTACCAAAATAGTTATTTTATAAAAGCTTCCCGAACTTGGAATACACTTCCACATGAACGTTAACTGCGTAAATCAGATATCTCTTTACCGTAGTTTAGATCATTACTATTTAAATATTACGTGTCTGTCATCACTTCTGTATTGAACATCGAGTTGTCAAAGGAGCAAAGCATTTGTGTGTCGATGTTTAAACCTGAATGTTTTTTTCTCCCCAGAGCAAAGAGGAAATGAATAAATTGTCAGAAAAGGTAAGTACGAAATTATTTTTGTACTTACGAGTGGAGACGAATGCCCGTGTTCCAGTATAATAAACACATACTGTAACATGCTTATCGGTAATTATTTGATATTACAAGGACATACATTGTATAGATATAGATGTGAACACATCATACCGCCTACACTAGAGTAGAGTAAGAGATATTTGCAATGGTTACAAATAACAGGCTAAAGTACCACCTCTGACAAGGAAGTTTTAGTTTTAGGTAAGAATCTTACAAAGATAATAAATTTGGTGGTTTTATGGCCGTGGATGATAGGGAGGTATTGTGTTATTAGATGCTGTCCAGTGTGTGGTTATTCGAGAATTTAGAAATACAATAATTACGAAGCCAAAATTGACAGATATATCAGTTACTTCGAGATGCGGTACAGATTTGGTAGAAGAGTGATCATCCTCGCCGGCGTCGATTTCATGCGATACAGATTCGGTTTAGGTTAGGGATCTCATCTGGAGCTTCGGTCATATGACTGGGTAGAAGACAGATCCAGCGCGTCGATTAGCTGCGATAGAGAATCGGTATAGGTTAGGGATCTCATCTGGAGCTTCGGTCATATGACTGGGTAGAAGAGAGATCCAGCGCGTCGATTACATGCGGTAGAGGATCGGTATAGGTTAGGGATCTCATCTGGAGCTTCGGTCATATGACTGGGTAGAAGAGAGATCCAGCGCCTCGATTACCTGCGCTAGAGGATCGGTATAGGTTAAGGATCTCATCTGGAGCTTCGGTCATATGACTGGGTAGAAGAGAGATCCAGCGCGTCGATTACCTGCGGTAAGGATCGGTATAGGTTAGGGATCTCATCTGGAGCTTCGGTCATATGACTGGGTAGAAGAGAGATCCAGCGCGTCGATTACCTGCGGTAGAGGATCGGTATAGGTTAGGGATCTCATCTGGAGCTTCGGTCATATGACTGGGTAGAAGAGAGATCCAGCGCGTCGATTACCTGCGGTAAGGATCGGTATAGGTTAGGGATCTCATCTGGAGCTTCGGTCATATGACTGGGTAGAAGAGAGATCCAGCGCGTCGATTAGCTGCGGTAGAGGATCGGTATAGGTTAGGGATCTCATCTGGAGCTTCGGTCATATGACTGGGTAGAAGAGAGATCCAGCGCGTCGATTACCTGCGATAGAGGATCGGTATAGGTTAGGGATCTCATCTGGAGCTTCGGTCATATGACTGGGTAGAAGAGAGATCCAGCGCGTCGATTACCTGCGGTAAGGATCGGTATAGGTTAGGGATCTCATCTGGAGCTTCGGTCATATGACTGGGTAGAAGAGAGATCCAGCGCGTCGATTAGCTGCGGTAGAGGATCGGTATAGGTTAGGGATCTCATCTGGAGCTTCGGTCATATGACTGGGTAGAAGAGAGATCCAGCGCGTCGATTACCTGCGGTAGAGGATCGGTATAAGTTAGGGATCTCATCTGGAGCTTCGGACATATGACTGGGTAGAAGAGAGATCCAGCGCGTCGATTACCTGCGGTAGAGGATCGGTATAGGTTAGGGATCTCATCTGGAGCTTCGGTCATATGACTGGGTAGAAGAGAGATCCAGCGCGTCGATTACCTGCGGTAGAGGATCGGTATAGGTTAGGGATCTCATCTGGAGCTTCGGTCGTATGACTGGGTAGAAGAGAGATCCAGCGCGTCGATTTCATGCGGTAGAGAATAGGCATAGGTTAGGGATCTCATCTGGAGCTTCGGTAATATGACTGGGTAGAAGAGAGATCCAGCGCGTCGATTATATGTGGTAGAGAATCGGAATAGGATAGGGATTAAGTCGTTTGACTGCTGGGGTGGAAGAGTTATCCTGTGCGTCGATTATATAATAGATGCACCCACAAAAATGAAGAGAAGCATTTGTTTCATGTGTATAAACACAAGTTATTTATTCCCAGTTTCTTGTTATTATTATTTTCTTTCACATGCTGAAATAAATAAACCAATGAATTAACAAGTAAACAGATACATTGATCAATAAATAAGTAAAGTAATGAGCGAACGAACATAATTAAATATATTTATAAATAAGTTATAAATAAATAAGTACTGATTAAATAAATAAACAAATAATGGTGTAAATAATAAATAAATGATCAAAGTAATAAATGAATCAATAAATACATAATTAATTAAATAAATATATAAATAAATTTTTAATCAATAAAGTACTGATCAAATAAATAAACAAATAAATAAATAATGGTATAAATACATAAGTAAGTAAGTAAGGAAATGAATGAACTAACGAAAAAAATATAAGTAAACAAATCAATAACGTAATCGAGTAACACGTAGCTAATAGTAAGACCGTACAAATATTGGAATTGAAATGTTTTTCGTGGAGTTACAGTCGAACAAAAGGCTGTGGTGGGCTATTAGAAGTGGCTGAAGAGTGATCCAGCGCGTCGATTACCTGCGGTAGGGATCGGTATAGGTTAGGGATCTCATCTGGAGCTTCGGTCATATGACTGGGTAGAAGAGAGATCCAGCGCGTCGATTACCTGCGGTAGGGATCGGTATAGGTTAGGGATCTCATCTGGAGCTTCGGTCATATGACTGGGTAGAAGAGAGATCCAGCGCGTCGATTACCTGCGGTAGGGATCGGTATAGGTTAGGGATCTCATCTGGAGCTTCGGTCATATGACTGGGTAGAAGAGAGATCCAGCGCGTCGATTACCTGCGGTAAGGATCGGTATAGGTTAGGGATCTCATCTGGAGCTTCGGTCATATGACTGGGTAGAAGAGAGATCCAGCGCGTCGATTAGCTGCGATAGAGGATCGGTATAGGTTAGGGATCTCATCTGGAGCTTCGGTCATATGACTGGGTAGAAGAGAGATCCAGCGCGTCGATTACCTGCGGTAGAGGATCGGTATAGGTTAGGGATCTCATCTGGAGCTTCGGTCATATGACTGGGTAGAAGAGAGATCCAGCGCGTCGATTACCTGCGGTAGAGGATCGGTATAGGTTAGGGATCTCATCTGGAGCTTCGGTCGTATGACTGGGTAGAAGAGAGATCCAGCGCGTCGATTTCATGCGGTAGAGAATAGGCATAGGTTAGGGATCTCATCTGGAGCTTCGGTCATATGACTGGGTAGAAGAGAGATCCAGCGCGTCGATTACCTGCGATAGAGAATCGGTATACATGTAGGTTAGTGAATAAGTACCTGAATTGTAATAGTAATAAGTAAGTGAACATGTATGTAAGTTGAAATATTGAAATATTTTTCCGTCGATGATGCTTCCCTTGTGTGTTCTTTTTTTTAAGGTAGTTTCCAAGGGAATATATCCATAGAATGACGACGGGGAAGTCACCGTGGCAGCAACAGGCCAGGTACATTTGATTATGATAGAAAACAATTTATATCACGATCAATAACTTTGATACCTTGCATGACGTTAATGACATGCTTACATTTCAAAGCAACAGTGCGACTACTGATACCGGGGCCACTTAGACAACGAGAACAAATCTCATTGCAGAACCAAAACAAAGCATTCAAAGTTACGGTTATACTTTAGCCAATCGCTGTCGAGTAGAATACAATAACATTTCAACTTCTTCGATCCGGTAAAACGCAAATTTTGTGGACTAATTTTGAAGTCGAAATCATTTAAATGAAGAAAATCGCGTGGATATCATTTGTATTTTGGAATGCTTTATTTTTGTTTTCCATTGTGTTTAGTTCTCGTTGTCTAGGTGATCTCAGTCGGTTACAGTAGTCGCACTGTAAATGCTTCCTTTTGTGTTCGTGTGTGCAAACATTAAACTACACTAAGAATATAAAACAAACAAAATACTTGTCGTATAATATCATTGCTGGTTCATCTTGAGTAATTTACTTATATATATATATAAGCTTATATATATATATAAGTAAATATATAAGCCCTGAGTGGGATTCGAACCCACGGCCTCGGTACACTAGTCCGATGCGTTAACCACTACACCACCAGGACGACTACGCTGGAAACGCAGCCGACTTTGGGATTTTGTGGACCGTGAGTTTTCCCAGGCATTTTCTCTTTCGGGTTCGGGTTCGGGTTTCTCTTCTCTCTATATACTTAATATACAGTCAATGCCAAAAAGGTTGTCCAGCAGAACATAATATAATACTTTAATATCCATTGTTTTGGCCTATTGTCTTGGTCTAGACAATAGCCCAAAACAATGGATATTATAGTATTATATTATGTTCTGCTGGACAACCTTTTTGGCATTGACTGTATATATATATATATATATATATATAAATATATATTATTTAAAACATATTTTGGCTTTACGTTTGCCCCAAGAGCTCTAAGCTCATCGTGGGGGCTCACTTATATCTTGTTACTACTACTTTTTAGCAGCAGAACAGCTTCGTGAGGAAGAGGCAAGAAAGGCGCGGGAGGAAAAGGCAAGAAAGGCACGCGAGTTAGAGGCAAGAAAGGCGCGAGAGGAAGAGGCAAGAAAGGCGCGAGAGGAAGAGGCAAGAAAGGCGTGGGATGAAGAGACAAGTAATAGATGTTACTGTTCCGTAGTCAGCGTTCAGTCAACTAAGCAGATGTTATTGTTCTGCATGGAAATCTCTTTTTTATAGTGTTATGCTTCCAGTCATTGTTAATCCTAGTCACTTTTCAAAATTGTAACTAATTATACCAGTCAAGGCAGCAGCAAAGGCTATTGGGTTATTTATTTACATTCCTTTTTGAAGACCATAGCAGGGTAAGTGTCTTGCTCAGCTAGAAACGATTTTACTATAATGTTCATACATAACTATGATGATGAATTGTACTATTAAGTAATTGATATCAAAATTCAGCACAATCTTTTAGTTAGTAATAGTAGTTAGAGCAGGTTTCAATAGAGTGTCGAAAGTTTTCGGTGATTGCATTGGTTTTGCGTTTACTTAGCTTTTCTACTGGCTGTGAAAATGTTTTGTAATCAGTCAGCCGATCAAATTCCAGAGCAACACCAATTGTGGTTTTGGTCCGTCACGCCATCAATCCACGATTGCGTTTACTTTTCCTCCTGATTGGTTGCTTTCTCATGCCAGTGAAACCAATCGGTATTCATTTTAGTTCGTGATTGGTTCGTTGCTGGTTTTACTACAATCGACTGAAACCTGCTCTAACACTTACGTCGAAATACTGAAGTTGATATTTATATGTAGAATGACATTAAGCCAGAGCTAAACGTTCGAAGATTGTTGTTGTTGGCCGGACTAGCATTCTTTTGTTCAATATTATCAGGATTCAACAGTCAACACTATACAACAATGTTTGAATGACAGTTTACCTTGTTTGGTGCAACCCGATTCATGACTTTAATTGTGAGTGAATCACTGAAGTAACATTCAAATCAACGGCATTTTCCTGTCAATTTATTACAACGCTGTTTTTGGTAATGTAGGTATTGAGATGTAGCAGAAGTCCATATGGACTGCTGGGTGTAGTTAATGTAAAATTTAATTTTGATTTTGATTTTTGTAATAAAGTTATTACTGAGAAGCCGAAGTATGTTGTCGTACCTTTATTCCATAAATAACCGTTATTTGTTAATAACAGACGAATAGGAGTCACTTAAAGGAAACAAGTGTATTTATAATACAATATGTTTATTGGTTAAAGTGCCTATGAAGTGAAAAAATATATTTCTCTTAGTCATTTTGTACAATTAAAAATAAATTCGGAGAACGCGAACGCTATTTTTCTTCGTTTGAAGTCAGGCATAATTTCCAAAATCGTGCGACAAATTTTATGCCGTTAATGACATGCTAAATACATGCGCGACGTCAAGTGGTGTGCACATCTATATGTATATTCGTCTTCGTAAATAATAAAAAATGCAGTGCGTTTTTTGTCTAATTCTCATTCTAAATATTTTACCGGCTTGAGGAGCCTTGCGAACAGTCATATTTTATCTCAAAGAAGCCTTACCGTTGGCCATATTTTTTACTTTTGTGAATATAAATTTTGATAATTATGCCTGACTTCAACACGAAGAAAGCTCTCCGAATTTATTTTTCATTACACAAAATGACTAAGATAAATCTAAAATCTGTTTTTTTTTTTCACTTCATATGCACTTTAAGAAACTTTACCAATAAGTTAGATTATTTTAGACACATTTTCAGTAGTGAAGGCTTTGACAACAAAAATGTTTGATCGAAACAACGTGTTTCTTGTCTATTAAGGTGATTTTAATAGTCCAGTTTAGTATTCGAAAATTACCGCTGAATAGCATGATTATAGACGCATTTATCAGTACAGGTCCAGCCTCGTTCTTAAGTTAAACTGAATGTATATCTTTCTCATTCTCTCTCTCGCTCTCTTGCTTTTTATATATCGTCCAATTAATACCGTAGTTTCTCTTATCTCTTCTTTCCCTATCTCTCGCACTAGCTTTCTTTCTTTATACCCTTAACGTGCCCATTAACCTTACTTTTTTATTTTAGATATCAATTCTAAATCAAGTGAATAGTAGAATGGTATTTTTTTTGTTGCTTTGAATGCTGTGCCACTGAGTTAAGTAGGTTTTAATATCCAAAATGCTAATTACATGATGTCAGGGGAGTTATTTGCAATCATTTCTTAGTAGTTGCGAATGGGCGTTTCTGCTGATAAAGGAAAACAAATTTCTAACATTTTATATTAACCATGGGTATAACACTGATAATTTGAAAAATTTGTTCAGTTGCATGTAACAACATGTTTTGTATAATAATTGTGCCTCCCTTGACGTCATGTAATTAGCATTTAGGAAATTAAAACCTCTATTATAAGTTATTGGCACAGCGTGTTTATAAGCACTTTAATTTTCCTACTGACTTAGTTTCGTCGTTGTTTATTCGATTACAGTTTACATTATATTTCAATTTGCTCGTCTCTTAGTTCGATAAAGTGGACGTTAAAGGGCCATTGTAAGTGTAAATTGTTTTGATATTAGTTGTCGACGGCCCATAATAGAGGAACAAAAATCACCCCCTACCTCCCGTACTACTCTACCAAATTTTGTGATGGTTATGTGCCATCCTGGTCCTCAAATGTCGACTCCGTTTAAGATCGAGTGGTTTCGTGTTAACTGGTTTTGATACCCCGTTTAAAAGTTTAATTAATTTATATTGATACCCCCGTTTCCAGAGCACATTCTTCCTCGCATTTTTCATTTTTAACGACTGAGATCTAAGTCCAAAATGTCTAAAATCACGACCCCGTCGGGCGACACATACCCACGAAATATAATTGTTGATCGTGCGTCATGTTTTTATATTGACATTTCAACCGGTGTATAATAGTAGGCTTTTTGCAGGAAACTCTCAACTGCTGATTTATCACTTAACTGGAGACCCTAACACGGTTTTTCGGCTTGTTTTGGTTGTTGACATCATAATTAAATAAGGTAATTAGTATATGGCAATGGAACACTAAAAATGTGCGCATATATACAACTGACGTGAGATCTAGACGTGGGTAGTGCTTACCTGTGCATGAAACATTATGGTGTGGTCGATGTAATGTAGAACTTACTTAGAGTCGATTCATGGGTCAGTAAAATACTAAAGTCAGTTAACTATACCACTGACTTGCGCACGCGAAAAAAAAACAGGAAACCCGTGAGTATAAATACAAACAACAAGAAAATTAGATGCGTTTAAAAATGAGTTAATGTAGAGCATGTAGTACGTTGTATTTATTGTTGGAGAAAATACAAATAAATGAGTTGTTATGAAATAAAATGTTTTCACTTATTTGCTACGATATTTATAGTTTGCAACCATTCCACGGAGAATCAGATGACAAATAATAAATTCATAATTAACATTTATCATAAAAACATGTTATCAAATACGCGTAACAACGTTACAACAATGTGGCGATGATGCAACGTGCAAACCAAGAATACAAGAGATATGGGTCCACATAAACACTACAACTACATACTGAAGTACATATTGAACAAAAACAACAACATATTAAGAAAGTAAAAACAAGAGAAAGAAAAACAAACAAAAAAACGTTTAGCGTGCATGTTTATTCGCAATAACTTCAACAATAACAAAATTTAGTGAAACTATTTGATATACTTTTTTTAATTTTTTAATTTTCTTAATTACCGGCATAGCTTTTGACTTGAATAACCGATATCGCTTTTGCCACATTCAATAACCTATATCGCTTTGTTATCCTCCATTTACCTGTACCGGTTATCAATGATTAGTTTACCAATGTCGGTTATTAATAATTGGATTTCCTATATCGATAATCGATTCGGGCCATCGGTTTTCACTTCGATTCCCGGCATCGGTAATTAGTCAGACCGCAAAAACTATTTTCAGTATTGGAATTCGATTACCGGTATTGATAATTCGATTATCGATATCGATAATACCCCAGTATAATTTTGAACGGTTTTTTAAGCCATATGCTGGTGTCCAGACCACAAAAGATCAAGCCACGGTTCAGCTCGGTATTAAAACGGCTAACCGTAACGGAACTGTCGAGATAACAGAATAGTGGCCCGGGCTTGGTTCCTCTAACTTTACAATAGTCTATTAGACCTTGTACAGGACAAAAGGGCAAAGAATCCTCCCGAGCAATGTGTATATCAAAAGGCCGGTTAGCAGTATTATGTTTGAATTTCGTGATTGTGATTTTGATCATTTGTATTTTGCCATCTTGCCTAAGGAAGGTAACATCTTTTAATTGGACTACCAAATGTGCATAATTCGCGCTCTTGGTAGCCATTTCTCCGATCCTAAAGAACCCATAAAAGGCAATTAAAAACATTGCTGTTCGTTTGCAGAAAGGTTGTCCTGCACAAATATCCAAATATCCAGATATCTAATTTATTCAGACATATCTAATGAGATGCAGTAGGTACTGTTTTCTCGCAGCAACAAACTCTCAAAATTGAACTTCGCGTCATTGACTCAAAGAAAAAGAGTAGCTACAAGGTCCACAGAATTGCATCCTGTGGTGGAAAATATTCATGCTTTCAGACAAGCCGTGGAAAGTTTTTTACCGGACGTTAAACCACTTGTCAATACGATTTTGGGTACTTCGGGGAGCGAAACCGAAAATTCTGGGTTAATACAGCAGAAGAGCTCGGCTTTAAACGGCTGTGCTTTCTGGATTGATCCGACTATGAAGGTGCCGAAGAGCGACCACTGAGGCAAAGGGGACCAAAAGTAAGTGAGTCTTTAGCGTGCATGAATAACCCTTTGAAAATTCCTTCTCCAAGCAAATCATATCGTAAAGCGAAATACCCCACTGATATTTTATTTTCATTTTAATGGCCTCGTGATTCAGATCGAGACGATGACTAAATTACGCGAATCACACGATACTGTCTACCAGCCATATAAATAGTCAACAATCGTATTTCAAGAGTTCACTTTAGTCTGGTTCCCAATGGTTCGCAGTGAAGAGGACCGCGATCGATCAATCGTAAGTTTGTTTTATAGACGGTTTTATTGATTAAGTAATCAAATGTTGCAACAGTCTAACAGTGACATATATTAAAGTTCATGTTCACTCAGCAAATCGTTAGGAGGGAGGGGGGGCGAAATCCCTGAGGGGGGACCAGTGAGGGGGGCGTAAGATTACGGGGGGGCGAAATCCCTGGGACACCGGGCTAGAACATAATTCAAAAACCATCAGATTGTCAGACATGCGCAGTACCGTAACATGGCGCCTTTAAGTCCAAAATCGCAGGATAACTTGCAAATCTAAAGGCCTGAATTTTCGGTTACCAGCTACTGGGCTCTTGTAATACAAGAATCCGCCGCGGCAAATGGAATTTCTATGAAAGGCATCGAGGTATGAAGCTTTCAATTCTTCATGTAAGTTTATTTTCGTAATAATTAACAGTAAATGTATGGTGTCGTTCTACCAACATGGAGCAAGTCAAATCGCAAAGGAAAAATCATTCATGTGTTGTTTATTTTAACATAAACCGGCAAATTGGGAATGAAGATTACATCCGCTGTAATTCACTAACCCTAGCCTACTTATACACCGGCAAGGTATATGCAACACTATGACGAATCCATGCTGCTATTCGAACCGATTTTTCTCCAGGAAAATCTGTTTCGTTTTCGTGGACAATTGTTCGGTAAGGGAAAGCGGCTGTTGAATGTTTATTATTGGGAGGCTGTGCGACTAAGTAGAAACGTTTACTTATTCACGACAGTTGTTTATCCACTTTGGCTAGTATCAGAGGTCAAAAAAGATTAGCAATGGTGGTTGCTTATTGCATGCTGTCAAAATGCTGGGAAATCGTGTTACTTGAGTCTTAGCTACGTCGTTTCTTTGCCATTTTCCTGGCGCCATATCTTTCCTTGCCTAAAAAATAACCGTGGGACGGAAATTTATAATCGTCTCCGTCGACTGTCCAACAATGACCTCTTCCCGAAGAAATATGCATGAATAAGATAAATCATAAATATATGAAAACAAAATACTTTAAATGGTGCTTAGTTTTCCAGCTAGTCCTTAAAATTTACGAAGGATGTCGATGCCACTTTATTGGTAACGCTGTAAACGCGAAAAAGACAAAAGTAAAGTTAGTGAAACCAGTTGGGCTATTGTCAATATCCTGCGATCCTTCCGATCGGCTCAACTGCGAAGTTAAACACGCTTTGAAAACATGTAACTGATGCCGAAAACCGCTTGTTAGAGTACTCAAGCTATATTGCTATTGCCTTCCAAAAATAATAATAATAATACATATATATATATATATATATATACACTCGTTTGCAGAAAGGTTGTCCTGCACAAATATCCAAATATCCAGATATCTAATTTATTCAGACATATCTAATGAGATGCAGTAGGTACTGTTTTCTCGCAGCAACAAACTCTCAAAATTGAACTTCGCGTCATTGACTCAAAGAAAAAGAGTAGCTACAAGGTCCACAGAATTGCATCCTGTGGTGGAAGATATTCATGCTTTCAGACAAGCCGTGGAAAGTTTTTTACCGGACGTTAAACCACTTGTCAATACGATTTTGGGTACTTCGGGGAGCGAAACCGAAAATTCTGGGTTAATACAGCAGAAGAGCTCGGCGACGCCTATAGCATGCCTTTAACGGCTGTGCTTTCTGGATTGATCCGACTATGAAGGTGCCGAAGAGCGACCACTGAGGCAAAGGGGACCAAAAGTAAGTGAGTCTTTAGCGTGCATGAATAACCCTTTGAAAATTCCTTCTCCAAGCAAATCATATCGTAAAGCGAAATACCCCACTGATATTTTATTTTCATTTTAATGGCCTCGTGATTCAGATCGAGACGATGAGACGATGACTAAATTACGCGAATCACACGATACTGTCTACCAGCCATATAAATACACAGTATGGGCCGAAATGATTGTAATTTTGAGTAATATATTCATAGTTTTACTTCTAAGAAATTGTACGAAAAACCCATAAGTTTGACACTATAAAAAGCCTCTCTAGATCTAAATATTCGGCTCGCACTTTCATGACAAACCTGTCAACAACTACTAAAGTTTAAATAGAACTAATTTAGTGATTAAGCTTATAATTAGTTCGGGGTGAACACAATCATTAGAGAGATTAAGCATCGCGTTCTTTCTTCCCGCAAACGGCAGAAATGAAATCATAACCAATTTTCACGCGTTTGCTGCTTGACATTTTCTGTTGTTACGTGAAGTTGAGTCGATCCGCGTTTGTTGTGAACGTTGGAATTCTTTTCCACTTTTCTTTAATATTTATTTCCGTTTGACGGCGGGCTGACGTTTCCCGTTTGCCGTAGAACGCGGTGCTTAATCTCTCTATTGTTTCTACCGAGAACGACGGTGGTGATTTCAGTGTTGCTATACGCTATTAACTGCTCGGTTCACGATTGCAAAACACTTGGCTTGTTCGGTTCTCGAGCTTATAAAATAAGCGCCCTTTCAACATTGGTTCAAAATTGTGTCGAAAGCGTGTGTGTCAAATGGTTGCAACATTGCCGATTTAACATGTCGAGAACAAGCGGTTTCAGCATCTATTCAACATTCTAATTGCTCTCAACCTTGTTCTCGAAAATTGGCTTCAACAAATGTTGCACCGATATTGACGAGATGTTTGAAAGTATTTAAAAGCGGAGCTTTAGTAATACAGAATTACCCAGTGGACAAACTTTGGGTCCTGATGCTGTAAACATTTGTTGTTCAAACTTTTAACAGACAGGGCGGTCGTAATTCTTTACGTTTTGTAGAAACCGCTTCAATTTTTGTGCTTCTAGCAGTTTTAGCACAGGCTTCCCAGACTCGACCTATATTTCCCGCCTTTTGGGTTACCTGTGGTATGTTTCATAAGCGATCTCGGAACTGAGTTTAAATAATTGCTCCTTGTGAATTCTCTTTTCCGATTCCTACGAAATAAATCTTCAATAATAAAAGATTGATACTTAATGAAGTTGTGTGAGTGGTTTTTTGGCGATTTGGGGCCTTCTAAAGCAGTTTATTAGGATTCGTAATTTTTATCGTTGGCCGTGGCTCTAAGAAAGTTAACAAGGTAGGCAAGTCGACCTCGCCAAAGCACACACTTACCTCAAAGATCACCCAAAAATCGGCACTTTTCTTCCTCGCTCGCTATTCAGCTTTCGGCACAGGAGGGAATAGTTATCAAGCAACATCTGACCAGAGATTTAGGAAAATCCATCAAATTTATCATCGCCAAACCGCCTCCTCGAGACCCAAAAAGCGCGACCTTGCAATGATCTGTAAGAACCAGAATGACCAAAGCGGCCGAAAATTTTCCCAACCCTACCCAAAACGATGCAAATCGCCTTTCTTCATGGGGGGACCCCCAAGCGAGAAATTATACTTCCGCTCAAGGAACGGAAACAAATATATCGCCAATCAGAGAGACCATTACTAGGCCTTTTAACGAAACTGGCGGTTACAGACTAATTTTGAATTTGGAACTCGCGAAAATTTCTCACGTGGAACTGTCATAACACTCGGTGAAGACCCCAGCCAACTGTCTTGGTCCTCTGATTGGCGAGTTCCAAATTCAAAATTAGTCTGTAACCGCCAGTTTCGTATAATTTCTCGCTTGGGGGTCCCCCCATGAAGAAAGGCGATTTGCATCGTTTTGGGTAGGGTTGGGAAAATTTTGGACCGCTTTGGTCATTCTGGTTCTTACAGATCATTGCAAGGTCGCGCTTTTTGGGTCTCGAGGAGGCGGTTTGGCGATGATAAATTTGATGGATTTTCCTAAATCTCTGGTCAGATGTTGCTTGATAACTATTCCCTCCTGTGCCGAAAGCTGAATAGCGAGCGAGGAAGAAAAGTGCCGATTTTTGGGTGATCTTTGAGGTAAGTGTGTGCTTTGGCGAGGTCGACTTGCCTACCTTGTTAACTTTCTTAGAGCCACGGCCAACGGTCAAAATTACGAATCCTAATAAACTGCTTTAGAAGGCCCGAAATCGCCAAAAAAAACACTCACACAACTTCATTAAGTATCAATCTTTTATTATTGAAGATTTATTTCGTAGGAATCGGAAAAGAGAATTCACAAGGAGCAATTATTTAAACTCTTCCGAGATCGCTTATGAAACATACCACAGGTAACCCAAAAGGCGGGAAATATAGGTCGAGTCTGGGAAGCCTGTGGTTTTAGGTCTGTAGTCTCCAGCTTTAACAATTTAATAATTTAAAAAATTGTGAAATAATTCGCGGTCTTAAAAATATACCACATTTTACGCCATATTCTCACGTGTTCACTGAAGTATGCCAAAACCACAGCATTTCATAACTTCTTTCAATTGTACCAATTACAGGATAACAAACGCAATTCACGAGCACTGCCGTCTCTATTTTAATATTTATCGCCGGTAGACTCTGTTGGGCGACCGATATTCTGAGGGGATACGTCTCCCGTATTAAAGAACAAACTACAGTAATAACGACGAACACTTTTCGGGTACAAAAAAGTATGCCTGCGATTCCTTCATCTGTTTTCCTGTACAAAATCTTATTCGAGATTGCAGCACACCGTATATCTTTTGAGTACGCTTTCGGCATGTTTCGCCAAATTTCTCTGCAACTGAACGATTATGCTAACAGCTGGCACAGTCACTATGCATCTCATTAGATATCTCTGAATAAATTAGATATCTGGATATCTGGTTATTTGTGTAGGACAACCTTTCTGCAAACGAGTGTGACTTCACAATGCAATCCTACAATGTGTATCCGTACATCCTGTGTCCAAAGTGCAGAGTTGCCATAAAGCCATTATGGTGATAGCCGAGATGGCGCATTGTATCATGATTCCATGTTTGTTCAACCTAGCGAATTGGACGGATGTGGATGATTGTATATATATATATATATATATATATATATGGATGCTTGAGTCTATACTGTATATATATACACTAGGTCTCCACTGTATAAGAAGATAATAAGCTATGCGGATATTTACTTAAATGTAGAACACGAGTAGCATTTAACTGTTTCCTGTAAACAAGACATTCATAATGACATATCGATGAAGGTAACGGCAGTGGAATATTCATGAAACAAACACTTGAATCAAAGCACCTGCTATGTCGACACTTAATGCGCTTATACCTTTACTGTCAAGAACACTAGTTCCTGAAGGGAAGTGAGAGGTTTTCTCTAGAGAATTTTAAGGAACAAAACATTCAGCTCGACTAAAATGTAATTTAATTTGTTAATTTAGAGTTATCTTTCCCCCCGATTATTCATCTCGCTTGGGCATTTCTTTTGTCTCTCTTCGTTTCAAAACGCCGCAAATTTATTGCAAAGTAAACGCTGAACCATTAGCGTCAAAAGTCAGTGTGAGCCACTTTCTCAACAGGCAATGATTATGGATCTCTACTTGGGTGCAAGGTTAGTTTATTATCACTATTGTTTGATACAAGACAGTACAGTTTCGTCCTATTATAATTATTTTGAAGACTCAAAAACAGGTACAAATCGAGGTTTTGTCGATGCCTAACAGCAACTGAATAATCCGGCTCTTTCATTCACTAAATGACAAATGTACTTGAAGTTGGCACTCGTCTCTGCTCGGAACGACACTCATCGATCTAGTTATATGAAGTTAGTAATAATTTTAGTTTCTCTTTCTTTCCTTGCTTAGAAAAGGTGAAATTTATGTTTAGGAGTTTCGGATTACTGCATGGGTATTGTTTTGAGAAAACTGACGCAAACAGAAGCTTGAACATTGAAATATAAGTACTTGAATTGCCGCAGAATTGACTTCTGCAACTTAACCGCGCCTATTAAGGCAAAGTGTAATCTTAATTAAACACGGTTTTTGAAAACTGTGAAGGCCTTAACCAAAATTATAGTATTTTCTTTGGAATCACAACGAAATGTTTGAGAATGCGTTAAACGGCTTCATAATTGAGACGAGATTTTGCATGGGAGATAGCAACTGAACGTGCTGTGTGTTGTTATATTACTCTATACTGAGCTATTAGTCTCAAGCATATTAAGGCCTGACTCGCCTGTTAATTTGACATATTTTTATTTAAAGGGAGGCTTCCATCCAATCTTTGTGAAACTCGGTAGGCTGTCTGTTATCGGTATTTGTAACAATATGAACTACTTGTATCTTACAAAGTGGTATCACGTGACTTGAAAACGACCGTTAACGGTTGAAACCTTGGGACAAAAACGGGGTACGTAAAGTGAACTTCAATGAATCTTTTTCTTCATTCTTCTATGACTCATAATAAGGGCTTGAACGATGCGCCTTTTAATCATGTCCAGATCATAACGGAAGTAATTGATTAAATGAAACAGGTCACGTGACATAGTACAAAATAAAATATCTTATAATATAAGTGATCGATACCACCTTAAAAGGCGCAAATGCAATGCAATTGTCATTTTAAGCAGTGTGATAGCAAAACAAAGCCAAATTTTCCTGTGTAAACCTCCCCCATTTAAAAAAACTCGTTTTATGACGTCACCAACTGGGGAATGTCACGTGACACTAAAGGAGACTTCCATCTGATTGATAAAGTCAAATATTAGGTATTTTCATATTTTGGACAACTTACATATAAATATATCGACAGAGAATTGAAGATCTTTAAAATCTCTGTTGGGGGTCTGTTAAGGACGAAAATCCAGGCCTTATAAAGTTACTTGAGGTCGGAGAAGATTTCTGGGAGTAAATTGGTCTGATGGCTATGTAAAGCTAATTCCTAGTGAATTTGAAATAGTTTAATTAACCAAAGGGGAATAGTTTGCGGTTGGCGCGAAATACAGTGTTTGTGTGGGAATCCGATGCCAAATAATTTCCGTAAAATCGAATTTTCTGAAATATTCATTGTCTTTAAACTTAAGATCAGTACCAGGTAACAGATTAACTGAGCAAAATTTGGGGGATGCGGTAGCTGTGCTGGGAAGCGTGCAATCGTGTTTTCAGTTTTCCCTACATTTGTCTGTAAATTTCCCCGCGTGCGGCTTTGACTGATAGGCTCGGTTTCCAGCCGTGGGGGTTTCGGTGAGCCCGCGATCCTCTCCCCACTCACGGCTGAGCGCGTGAGCTGAGACATTGTCGGTTTTAGCAAATCACAAACTTGCCACTAAATTCCTGTCGCTGAATGTATTTGCATAATTTACATTGTTAATTGCTGCCGCAGCGAGCGAGCCTGAAGCGATCGAGCAAGGCAGCAGTTCTAATCTGTAAGCGGGTCCAAATCTCGATTTCTTTTTTTACCACAATGCATCGCTTATATTGTCTTTTTTTATCACAATGCTTTGCACGGATCTGATCGTCACGTGACATTACATGAGGTGGAATATGTGTTGGAGCTAACTACGTTCAACCGTTCTTTAATGCCGGAAAATGTCGGAAATTAGTAGGATCAGGGGATTTACCGGGAGATCATTGATATGTCGGGACAATATGAAAATAAATCGGGACAACTTTTGAGATGATTCAGTCGCACGATAGCCCCAAAACTACAAAATATATTCATCTAACACCTTGGTATTTTTTATCGGTCCAGTAATATATTTTTCCTGCCAAAGTGCTACTGTAGGTTCTCTTCTGATACACTTCTTTAACTGAGCGGAGCAGCATTCACTACCAGCATTCACCGGTTAGGTATACTAAACTGTAAGCGGGTCCAAATCTCGATTTCTTTTTTACCACAATGCATCACTTCTATTGTCTTTTTTTACCACAATGCTTTGCACGGATCTGATCGTCACGTGACTTTACACGAGATGGAATCTGCATAGTCGGAGCTAACTACGTTCAACCGTTCTTTAATGCATTTCTGTGTATGCGATCCTTGCGTAATCATGAATTTGTTGATGTGTAGGCGTGAACTAACTCCGGCTGTATGAACTATCAGTTTCCATAGAGCAAATATCTCCTGTTATCAAGATGGTGAGCAACAACTAATTTCCTTCTATTGACCTTCGATAAAGTCAAGCAGCTGGTTCAAAATACAATTAGCATTTACAATTACATTCTCAATTACAGTTGATTTCCGGTGTTTAAACTTCACCGTTGAGAACAGCATTTTTTTTGTGACGGGAATCTTAAGAAATTGTCGGGAATTGGTAGGCTCAGGGAATTTAGCGAGATCGTTGATATCTCGGGACAAAATGAAAATAAATCGGGAGAACTTTTGAGATACACACCACAGCTCAAACAGGATTCATGCATGATCAGTCACACGATAGTCCCCAAACTACAAAATATATTCATCTAACACCTTGTTATCACACAGTAATATAATTTTCCTGCCAAAGTGCTACTGTAGGTTCTCTTCTATTATATCGGTGTTAAAGAAGCACCGCATTCTTCTCCCGTTATGTAGCTATATATACATTGTTACTGATATCACCGCTAAATTGTGCATGCTATCTGTATTCTACAACACACGAGAATCCTTTGCATGTGTGAGGGAGGCTCAATGCCGCAGAACAATGGATTCTGCTATCGTTCTTACATGAACCATTACTTAAAGAGAACGCGAACGTAAGAAAGTAAATCAATCCGTTTTTCGTTCGGAGCGAACAGAACTCTGGACTCATCACATTTTTCGAAAATCTGGTTGTGAAAAACAATTCAAGGCGAACAAGGGAAATAGTAGACACCAAATTTCGGGAGAAAAAACCTTTTCTAGGTCGTCATTGCCATCACCGTCCTGGTTGCTTAAAGTTCTTGGGTGCGGAGCTTCAATTAACTGGTGCATTTGATCTAACCAAACTGCAGAGTAACTTTCATAATATTGCTTGCACTATTGCTTGCACTATGCACGATGCTATAAATGGTAAATCACCTATTAATGTTTCTTCATTGTTTACCAGAATAAGTGACGTTCATAATTATAATACTAGATCAAGAACACGCGGCAATCTTTATCAGTCTCGTTCAAGGTTAAACATTCACGCAAAGTCATTCTGTTCAATTGGAGTGAAGGTCTGGAATTGTATTCCATCCTCAATACGCTCTGTAAAAAAACGGTCTTTATAAAAAAATGCAAAAGTTTACTTATTGATGTTCTTTCGTCTCGTAATGATTATGTTGATATGGCCCAGATTATGCAGATTATGCAGCATGTAGCAAATCCATAACTATTTCAATCTTTGGCTCTTCTCCTTAAATTCAATTTCCTGTCTTATTTACGACTAGGAAATTGCCTGAGTCTATAAATCTTGTAGATTATAGTAGATTTATATTGTGGCTTTTTTAAGTAGTACTTATTTAGCAGTCAGTTCTGCTTGTAAGTTCTTTTTGTAATCTGAGATCTGTTTCCGTTCTTCTTTTGCTTGAAAATTGTTAATACGATCGTCTCTTGTACATTTGCTAACCCCCCACCTCGAATAGCATTTGCTAAATGTGGGTGGGTTAGATTCTTTGTAATATAATTGGTAAATTGAAATAAAAGTGAAAGTGAAAAAGTGAAGTGATATTACGTTACGGTTACTGTAGGACTACGATGCTACGATGCCGAGTAGACTTGTCGAGTAGCTTGAAAGCCAAATCTAACTCACCGCACTCAGGATTTGTTCAGCTTTTCATTTATGTTTACATGTACATGTCGAGCTTAATTCATGCTGTCTCCCATGTTGTCTCTCATGCTGTTCTTGCTTCTGTTGTATTGTGTGATCGGATTCAAGTATAACCATAATGTTACACGTATTTTTGAGATCAATTATAAAAAGGTTGAACTGCTTCCCATTCAAAGATGTATTTGCCTTCGGCCATTCCAGTTGTAAAAAAGGTTTTAACTCGACGCACGCCGTATAGAAACTGGTTTTGCTGTCTTTTAATCATGAAATTTTGCTTGGGAATAAGCCGTTGGCGTTGCTACGAAACAAGTAAATGTTAATCTCTGACTATTTAGAACCTTTACAGTCTCATTACTTGGAAAGCAATTATAAACATAAAAGCACCCTATGATTAATGACTCTATATAGCTACAAGTATTACTTTAGCTAAATATATTTGTTGACCTTGCTGTAGAAGCTTAGAATTTCGTTTGCTAAGCCAAATGGGAACCACCTGCCTTTACTTCATATTCATATTTTGTTTAAACGTTTGTAAACCAGTTATCGATGCCTAATTGCAAATTCCACTTACTTTCGCAGCAGACTTTACATGCATATGCTCTTATTGAATCGTCTCGTATATAGTAAAGTTATTTGAACAGAAAACTAGTTCATGAAATTCATTGTTTGAAGCAAGGGATCTTGCCTATCAGGATGGACATGGAGACTGTCAGGATGGAGATCTCGATGACATCTGAGTATTCCTAGACTACTGAGTATTCCCGGCGGAGTCAGTATGTCTCATGCAGTCAGCCTCTGTCAAGATACATCACGCAATATAAATATCGAATTAAATATATATAATTAGTTTGCTATAAACTGTTATGCTACGTATATGTTAACAAATCGGATTACATTAAAAGAGAAGTGTACGTGCTGTTTTCTTGTTTTCGTCGTAGAAATCGGGAAATTTCGATTTCCTGATGGTCTTCATTACTGAACCGCTAAAGAACCTAACACCCCGAGGCAGTTAATAGCGCAGGTGCTCAAACGTTAGTGTGATATATAACTGCATGCATTTTTCTAAGTGGTTAATCACCATGGAAATGTATAATGGTTAATTAGGTTTATGGGTTATACTTTGCTCGACCGCCTCTTCATTATCGTATCCAACGAATCCCAGAATGTCGCCGGCAATTAAATATTTGCAAGGCATCTGAAAGTTGCACTTCAACGCGACTTAAGCTAAGCACCCTACATTGTAGGTAGGAGTGGATGAGTGGCAAAAACTGGTAAGAAATTCTGCCATAGCTACGAGACTGACTCATTTCTATGAAGTAATTTAATAGCTCCTCTTTCTTTTTCTTTCTTTCTTTCTTTCTTTGCTTAGGAAAGGACAGTTACATCTTATTTTTAGGAGTACGAGTGTACTATATGGTTAGTATTTTAAGAAAATCTACGCTGACAGAAGCTTGGCCTTGGAGACACTATCATATTTGCTGGTTATTTCATGCGGGTTTTCTTGTAATACCATAGAGGACAAATTAATCCCTAGTAATTTCACATGTGAAATTTCAAACGCCGCCTACGCGCGCTTAAAAATAATGTTTTTCTAGATCGTAATTCAGTTGCCCTCCATAATATTAATGGTAATCAAATAGCGACTCGTAAAATTAAGGATAAATTTCACTTGTGTTTGTCTAGATCTACGTAATTTTACTCGCCGAAGCGGCGCGGGAATTACTTCGGTTTTGACAAACACGCGTGAAATTTATCCCTATAATTTCACTCGTCCCCATTTGATTACCTATACGAATATGGGCGAATATTTCACAAGAAGTTAGTATTATTTGGTATACAACGAGCCTTTTTGCGAGTTGTCTACCGATTAATTATATATTCAACATCTTGAATTATTATTGGCTGATAACTGAAGGGCGTGAAATTTCCTGCATTTTTGGTTGGCCTTGATCTAGCCATAGAAAAAAACATGAAATACCGCCCTGTATATTTCATAGTAAAGCTGAGCTCTGATTGGCTGAAATATTAATATTTATAGGATAATGCCATGTAGAGTAAAACTGAGCTGAAATACAAATTGCTGATTGCCACATAATTATGCAACTACCCGCGCCGACACTCAACTTTAAATAGCGACTTTAAGCAACGAGGACGGCGAAGGCAATGACGACGGGACGTAGAAAAGTGTTTTCTCCCGACATTTGGAGTCTACTATTTCCCTTGTTCGTCTTGAATTGTTTTTCACAACCAGATTTTCGACAAATATGAGAGTATAGTTGCCGAGCGAAAAACGGATTGATTTACTCTCTTACGTTCGCGTTCTCAGTTAAAACTTACAATTTGACGTTTTCACCTCGTGTTTTTGCAGAGAACGGTGGAAATGTAGGCGACTGCGTGCCTTTTCACGTGCATCTTCAACATTTTGATCTTCATTTTGATCTTCAACATTTTGCGAAACCTGGTTTTGGTTCCGTGTTGACTTGAATGCTGAACGCCGTTCCTTGCCGTGCTGAACGGAAAGCTCCCATCGTTTGGAGTTCTAAAGACTTCTAAAGAGAGTTGGAATAGAGATAATCGGCTAATCAGATCATGTGATGTAAACAGCTGCTACTCTGGGGAATTGTGATGCCTATCTAGCCTATCTGAGTAGAATTAATTGTCAAAGAGTCAATTTTCCAGAGTAATGTGTGTTTACATCACATGAATTTGGTGGCAACAGCGTTTACTTAGCCGATTACCTCTATTCGCCTCCTTTCATGATATTTTCTGTGAAGCCTTGATTCGGCAAATGTCTGTAAATTATATTTGAAGAACCGAAAACGTAGCAGGTTCAGCTAAATTTCAGGTATGGTCAGGGCTCCTGGTATGTTTTATTTATAGCTTGTTTAAATTTTGGGAAAACGTTTTCAGGTGAGTGTGGGTTGTCATTGCCGGCTTGGCTTTGGTGTGTTTGGGCTGGTGCAGAAAAGTTGCAAAATACAACTGTCTTTCTTTTATTTGATTTTACATGCCTTTCTCTGTGTTTTATAAAACATTGCTTTTTGGCAAAAGGTTTTGCAATGTTATTTATTTATTTATTTATCTTCTGACATTACTTTTTGTATTATACCTTGAGTTAAAAACGTATTTTTTCATTGTTTTTTTCACTAAACGTTTCTTGTGGAAACAATCTAGCTCGCAGCGGTCCAAAATCATTATACTGACTGGTCGTACGGCGATTTACCGGACCGTTGAAGAACCAATCAGATTTCTTCATTTGCCGCGAGACCAGCTTGCCGTGCATATAATAAACAATTATTATATCAGGTTGCCATGATAGCGAAAATTATCAAGACAGTGGTCTGTGTTATCAGCCGAAGCCGAAGGCTGAAGCTGGTAAAACAGACCGAGGTTCCGAATTGTTTTATTATACATTTTTAAGCTCAATTCAATTAGCAAAACAAAAAGCTATCGAAAACGAAGCTAAACGGAACGCGGTATATATTATCTGCTAGCAGATAATTCTATTACTGCTAGCAGATAATATTGTACACATGCGCACTACTTAGTGCTATAGCTAGCTATCGAGAATTAGTTGCGTGTTCTCAGCCACTCAGAATCGAGATGTGAGTAAAATGTATAATAAATGATAAAGGTTATTATTATTATTATCGTTCAAATGTTTTCTTTGACGCACTTATGCTCTCAGGGGGTGTATTCGCTGATTTTGTTTTTCTCCTCTGGAGGAGAGAAAATATCGGGTTATAGGCGAATCAGGATAAATTCAAACAGGGAGAAAATCCGGTTTCGTTTTCACAAAAAATCCGGAGTTCGTCCGAATGCTTAAATATAAGCTTCTGGCTTGGGAGACCCGGTAACGGCTTCCTGTATTTTCGACGTAAAAGAAACCGAGCTTTACATAAACCAGACAATAACTCGGAAATCTGGGATTTGGAGCTGTTTTCCCCGGTTCTGGACGACATGGCGGCACATACCTATCCATTTCTCATACAAGTACCCCTTCCGGCCGAAATTTCCTCTTGGTACCTGCTTTCGTTACCATTTGTATCATCGACTGTTTTCATTTTTGCTGAAATTACAGATCAACTTCTTTTCAGTAATACCTGATGGGGGCTATACATGGATTTATCTTATCCACCGTCTTATTCATCGTCTGCCTATACACGTATGTGGACATCACTGCGAGTATTGATGGTAAGTTCTCAGTTAATGTTGGTTCTTTCTGAAATTAAAGTAAGGAAAATGTTTAGTTTGAAAAAGAAAACCACCTTTCTACTAGCAAACTGCCCTCTGAAGGGGGGAGTTGTGGAGGCTCTCAAAGTGGCACTGACGGGGATACCCATCGTACCACTTTGGGTGTTCAATTTGTAATGTCCACAGTTGTTGTTATCGTGGCACCTAATCATTAGGGTATTACTACTTGTCAGAAAATAAAATTATCGTTTAATGATCTATTGGCCTGGCTTCGCTTCTTCGTATTTTCACAATCAATTTCACTTAGATCATATTTCAGCCGTTAATTTTGTGTTTTGGGATCCGGATTGTTACCTTTTTTTAGGTCTAAACAAATTTGAGCCACGCCCACAGAACGAGATTATTGTACCTTTTAGAGGGATCTGAGCGAGTGTTATGTGGTTCTAACTTACAATATCTTCTCTAACTTGTTCTTCTGAAAGGTTTGACAACATCTTGTCATAACGGATGGCATGCTTATAAAGATCACTGCTATTATTTTGTTCATGATGCTGGCAAAGTCGCTTGGAACGAAACTGACAGAACGTGTCGTGGTAAGAATGCCTGGCTCGTTGACATTCGAGACGAGGCCGAGTTCAACTTCGTAAAGAGTAAAACGACATCAGACACTCCGCAATACTTTATAGGCCTAAGAGAGCTCAATTCTAGTGGAGTTTGGCTGTGGCCTGATGGGTCAGTGGCATCCTTTTTAACATGGGCAAGAGGTGAACCAAATAACTGGAATGGCATGAACGAGGACTGTGGAGCGATGGAGATTCGGTTCAACAACGGGCTATTCAATGATGTTCCCTGTTACATTTATGCAGGAGTGCAGGGTGCATACATATGCAAGAAGAAGCCTGAAGGTAAGTCAAGCAAAGTAACAGGGGGTAGGAGCTTAGTGTATAGTCTTTGAAAGTACGGATTAGAAAGTAGGTTGGACATGCATATGACATAGCCATTCCTTAACCAGAGAAAAAACTGGGTGTTATATACGTACTTAACGTTCTTATACTACCAAGGTTTCAGATAAATAGAATTCCGCCGCAAAGCAACATTGGATTAGCTAATAAGTAATGTACATGATCACTGTTATATCTGGTATTCTATTGAAAATTTCTTCTGAAAGATGCCCCCTTACCCATTATAGAGTTATTTGGCCTACTGTTCTCAACATTATTTAGACCTGTTTTAAACTGAGATGCGTTTATACCGTATGTATGCTTCACAATTTTTGGCTTCAGAAGAAAATAAGTGGTTTATTGTTTATTTTATACCCCCTCCCGGTTAGATCAGTGGTTAAGCTCCGGTCTGTTGAGCGGGAGGTCGTGGGTTCAAGCCCGGCCGGACCAACACTCAGGGTTTTAAAATAACAAAGTAGAAGGTGCTGCCTTTGTGAAACAACTGCAAATGGTTAGACCTTCACGTCTTTTCGGATAAGGACGTAAAATCGTAGGACTAGTGTCCCCAGTTAGTTGCAAAGCTAAATACATTTGACACTTAAATAAAGTTACTTACTTACTTACTTTTACTTACTTATTGTTTTGCTGTTTTGAGTATTTAATTGTCTGTACTCATAATGTTCATTTTGATGCGTAGACCTAAACAGGCTTTTATCTGACGTTTTGTTTTCACGCTAGAGAGATATCACGCTGCCAACTGCACATTTGACGAGCCTTCGTTTTGTAACTGGACGAACAGCCAAGGTAGTCATTACTTTAACTGGACCCTAAACATGGGACCAACACTTACAAAGAACACCGGACCGTCACGTGATCGTTCTGGTAAGCTTCGAAAGTTAAGCTGTTACTATATTATCGTCCCAATTATAATACCTATATTCTGATGTATATCATGAAATCTCGAGTATAAGCCCTGGGCTTATATACATTTCAATGGTTTTCACTCACTTGAACCTTAACACTGGTTTTAGAGCGGATTTCAATAGGCAATATTCGTATTCTCACGGACGAGCTGGAACGAACACTCAATGGAGGCTCGTGCGGGGGAATTCGCTAAAAACTATTTAGCATTAGAAAAGATTCCCCCGCATGAGCCTCCATTGAGTGCTCGTTCCAGCTCGTCCGTGAGAATACGAATATTGCCTATTCAGCCGGTGTCGAAAGTAATTCGGCGATTGCTTGGGTGGTGCATTTGCTTAGCTTTTCTATTGGCTGTGAGAAATGTTTTCTAATTATCAGCCAATCAAGTTCTAAACTAAAACCAAACATTGGTTTGGTCCATCAAGCAACAAAAAATCATTTTCACGAGAGTTATCCACGACTGCGTTTACTTTAATTTCCTCGTGATTGGTTCTGGTAAAACCAATTACGAATTACTTCTCTTAGTTCGTAATTGGCTCATCGCGTTTATTACTTGCTCCCGTAATTGGCTCTGTATAATTGCTTTGGTTTGGATTTTACGAAACACTCTCTCATCTAAACGTTGATTATGGTATGCTAACCTCAACTCAGTGATGTTTCAAGCCGCTAGCCAAACTTGAGTACGTGTCTAATTTTAAATCTCTCTCCCTATCTTGCTAATGCTGTACCTACAAAGCTAATACAAATAACTATAAAGAAGCAAAGACCGATACAACGTAGAATTTTGAAATTAGAGGTACAATTCCTAATACAGATGCATTATCAATTGAACTGTCCTCCTAAAAGTGTTTTGTTTTTCGTTTCCAGGTCATGGTTTCTACGCCTTTATTAATTCATCTCTGCAATTAGTTTACGACTACAGAGCAAGACTTCTTAGTCCCATATTGATAGGCTCAAAGACGATGACCTTCTACTATCACATGTATGGTGTTGCCATAGAAACACTTTCCGTTTGCATGACAACCGACAATGGCAAGGAAACCATTCTTTGGAGTCGCTATGGCAACCAGGACAATAAATGGTTGTATGGCTGTGTGAATATTGCCTTTAATGGAACATATAAGGTTAGAATAATTATTCTATAAATATTATATTTTAGCCAATTAGAGCTCAGCTTTACGTAATAAATACAGAATGAGTAGACGTGCTTTATCGGATTTACAAACTCTCGCCCGATAAAGCACAGACACTAATTCTGTATATGGCTTATCAAACGTATCAAACGTATCAGATGTATAGAGTCGTGTTTTTCAGTTATTGGCGATACGACCTATTTCGGCCGAGAAAATCGAAGCAAAAGTTTATGCAAATCAGAACGAAATCGGTATCAGATCACTTACATTGATTTCCTTTATTTCCCTTCATGAATATTAATGAGTTTCAGGATAATATGAAATAACGCCTTGTATTTCATGGTTTTCTATGAACTGCAGAGCGGCATTTCATGGTCACATCAGTATATTACCTGAAATAAATATACAAATATATAACGAGAATTCTAAAGCTGGACACATGAATGATCAGCTACTGACTACGTCTTATCGTTAATTTTGAGTGACTTTAGGTGATCATAGCTATATTTAGGTATAGGTATATGTTTTGTCACTGCAAACCTTATGAGACAATAATAAGATTCCATGTATGTGTAAAAATGGAAGAGAGAAAAAATAGTTGATCATGACAATTAACATGCAGTTGGTTGCCTCTGAGTTAGAACAAATCGTTCCTTTCTCAAAGTATTTTTAGAAGAGGATGGAGAAATACAGGTTTGTTACTGTATGTTTTCAGAAAATAATTTGAGTGGAGAGTTATTGATGTTAGCGTCCTCCGCACGCAAATGTAGAAGAAAATATGGAATGTTGGGTTTCCTGTGGTGCAAAATCCTCGGAGAGGCTGGAGCGGGGTAAGAAAAGAGTTGCCTGCGGAGGAAGCTATATTGATGCTGCGCTCATATACTATTCCTAACACCAGTATGTCCCAAGTGATTATACGATAAAAAAAAACTATATACCAATTTATGTGTTATAACTAAATATCAGATAATCATCGAGGCGCTTGCTGGGACAGGAACAACCGCAGATATTGCAATTGATGACATCTACGTGTCGGACGTTATAACCCCATGTGTGAACTCAAGCAATATGCAAGATAATGGGACCTTACTCGAAACGCTTCGCTCTGGTAAGAACTGTTCTTTGATGAAATCGTTGACACTTGCTAGCCTGGATGCCATAGGCTCGAAGAAATACAACTGAAAGCTAAGAGGCGATAGAGAAGAGTGGAGAAAGAAGGAAGAGAAGAGCCTCTGGTGTTATCCGATCTCTCACTGCATGCGAACATTAGTTTCACAACCTGATTGGATAATTTACTCATTACCAGGCGCAACCGTGAGTGCTGGATGTCACGGTAATTTTCATTAGATTACCAATGGCCCAGCAAAACCGGTTTGACGTGTTTTCTTGATTTGAATCTCAGCGCATGGAAGTAACATTCTAAACAGATAACACCTTTTCAGATGCTCTTCATTTTCTTCTCTCCTCTACTCTCTCGCCTCTTCGCCTTTTATTCGGTCTGAGCCTCTGTCATCCAATGGAGCTATACTTGCTTATTTTCTTATATAAATTACCAAATAGAAACATTGTTATGTTCCTAAATTAAAATACATACGAAGTTGGTTATGTACTACGAATTAAGATTGCAGCCGTACGCACATTGAATAAATGACACGCTTGTCAGGTGACAGTACTGTGCGCAACATTGCCGGTGACAGCGAAATTGTTGCGTGCAATGTTGTAGGAATTGTTGCAGCGTGCGTCAACCCTATTTCAAAGAACTTGAACGTAACAGCTTTGCTCCTTCCATAAAGAAAGTGCACCCTATGGAACTTTGCTAGTCTGAGAAAACAGCCCACGACGGGAGGCGGCTGTGTTTTTATGATATATAACCTTGCGCTCTTCAGTTTATCGAAGTTGATCGCGTGCAGTTATCTAACAACCCACTATTTCGACTTCCGAGTTGAATTTCATCATGCAGAGCGCACGGAAAGTTTTTTCTATGAAAACATAATTATTTGGTTGAGCTTCAATGTGAGTATAGAAAATGTCAAGAAAGAAAGAAACTCTTCAATAAACGAAACTGTTTAATTTCATCCTCTTATGCAGCCAACTGTAGTTTTGAGGAACATTTCTGTGGTTGGAGAAACGTGAAAGGTAGGCTGTTTAAAGACGGAATTGAATGGACGAGACGTCGATTTGCAAAACCTACCAACAACACAGTAACAGGCAATAACACTGTGGGTAAGATAACCCGTTTTATTACATGATATTACTTTGAAATTTCGTGAGCTATGGTTGGTCGGTTTGCGGTCTATAACTTCCCGTACAGACCTCAATTGAAACAAAGCTGGTTTCATTTGACCAACTCAAAATACAAATATCTTATTAAATTCGTTTGCTCAGTCAGTCAGTCGTTTGCTCAGTCAGTACAGTAAGTTATGGGTCCTCATTTTCCACATATCATAATATTTAATAGCCTGCAATACAACCGTCTCGCATCGGGAGCCACAATCAAATTAAACGCGTCCCCCGAGAGAGACGTATGCGATTCGACGCCAAAAATTCCATACTGATGACGTTATGCGGCCAGGGTCGGGTCGCGTTATTTCATTGGCTAATATTAAGCAATCATTGGATGAGATTGAGCATGATAGCGAAAATTATGAAGACAGAGGTCTGTGTTACCGAAGCCGAAGGCTGAGGCTGATAACACAGACCGAGGTCTTGATAATTTTCGCTATCATGCGAAAACCGAATTCAATAATTGTTTTATTATACATTTTTAAGCTCAAGTTTTAGCAAAATAGAAAGCTATCGTAAACGAAGCAAAATGAAACGCCGTATAAAATTGGTTTGTTACGATTGGATTTCTGCATGATTCAAGGTGTTTTCTTTCATATTCGAGCTAAAAAAACTGCATTTATTTTAGAGTTTAGGAGAAAAAAATGACTAGAAACATAGCTGAGCGCTAAAATGGCTCAAAATAACTAAATAAGTGCCCTGCTTTCTAGCGTAAAATTGTCGTATTTGCTTACAATCGAGCGCTAAGCTTATTAAGTATTATCTGCTAGCAGATGTTGTACGCATGCGCACCTAGTGCTGTAGCTTGCTATGGAGAATTCGTTGCGTGTTCTCAGTCAATCAGAATCGAGATGTGAGTAAAATGTATAATAATCCTAATTATCATATACAAGCACATCAAATAACGCGACCATATGGAATTGCAGACTTCTCTCTCGCGGGACGAGTTTTGATTGTGGCTCCCGATGTAAGACGGCTGTATTCGCTAGCTAAATAGTTATTCCAAGAAGAGAAGGTGAATAGAAAGAGGTTATTACACGGAAAGTTGTGCAATACGGTTGGGTATTTTTACGAGTAAAAATTCCAGCCGTATTACACAACTTTTCGTGTAATAAATTGTTTATTATATGACAGCTAACACGAACAAAAAGTGTTCGTTTTCGCTTACCTTACTTCTATGATTGAAGAAAATCTTATGAGAGAAGAATCTCGAGAGAAGAAACCTCTCAGCCTCAGTTGAAGTCCAATGTGGGCGGGCGCGCATTAAAAAAAGTTTTTTTCGCGCGCTAAAAGCTGATTGGCTGTTACTCAAACAGCCCCATTTCGATTGACTCGCGCGCTTACAAAACCTTTTAAGTGTTGAATAAACCTGTGCAAACCTGTTTGCGACCCGTGTAATACGGTCTCATATTTGCACTCGTTTTAGCCCGTATTTGCACTCGAAAACGCCAAGTCGTATAATAATGGTGGAGGGTTTTCCAATACTCTGACAAATTTATGCATAGCATTGTATTGCATTATATCGACATAACAATAGTTTAACAATACAATGCAATGCGATGCGATGCGATGCAATACGATGCGATGCAATACGATACGATGCGATGCGATGCAATACGATGCAATACAATACAATGCAATACAATACGATGCAATACAATACGATGCAATACAATACGATGCAATACAATACAATACAATACGATGCAATACAATACGATGCAATACAATAGTAGAACGATGCAATACAATACAATAGTAGAACGATGCAATACAATACAATAGTAGAACGATGCAATACAATACAATACAATAGTAGAACGATGCAATAGAATACAAAAGTAGAACGATGCAATAGAATACAATAGTAGAACGATGCAATAGAATACAATAGTAGAACGATGCAATAGAATACAATAGTAGAACAATGCAATAGAATACAATAGTAGAACGATGCAATAGAATACAATAGTAGAACGATGCAATAGAATACAATAGTAGAACGATGCAATAGAATACAATAGTAGAACGATGCAATAGAATACAATAGTAGAACGATGCAATAGAATACAATAGTAGAACGATGCAATAGAATACAATAGTACAACGGATGCAATAGAATACAATACAATAGTAGAACGATGCAATAGAATACAATAGTAGAACGATGCAATAGAATACAATAGTAGAACGATGCAATATCACGGTGGGCACAAACGACCATAAAAACAGTATCAGTTCTATATTTTAAAAGTTTTCAATGCAGACGATTGAATTTTGGTAGAAGGATGTAGAATCGCAAAAGGAATATAACCTGATTTTTTAAGCTATGTTACTACCATCGTGACGTCACAATGACGTCATTTATCCATTTGTAATACGTTTCTTGCAACTGTTCATTATCTCTAAAAACGAAATGTCGTATATTGTTAAAATCTACTCGTGATGAGAATGAAGGAATCGAAAACCCGATGTCGATTGGTTAAGGAAATCAAAAGTTATGAAAGTTTGAATTTTGTCCTTTTTCCCGCCAAAATTTGGCGGGAAATAAACACCACAAAAGCATTTATAAAAACATCGCTTCATTCAATTTTTAGAGTTGTAAATATTGTTGCATGACATTTTGTCCAATCATAAAACACGTTTGTGGCTAAAATCGTATGTTTTTTGAATTTTGATTTTTTGTCCATAACCGGCTTAAAATTGAAGTCATATTTTCAGCAACGTCATTATGACGTCACACTTTTTATACATGCTCTTAGAAAAAAAATATTTGAGTGATTTTCGAGTTTTAGTGATGAAATGCGCTAGTCTGGCACTCAAAACCCACATTATTTTCTTTTCTTGATTTTTTAACAATAGGCAGCCTTATTTAGGTATGACACCTGACGTCACTAAATATGACGTCATAGCAACAGTCATTCCTCTATAACTTATGCTATAATAGTCGTAGAACGTTCAAATTTGCGCCAAAGGAATGTGTGTCATGAAGGCCCTTTGATGGTGTAGTCTGTTTGTAACATCTATTAAAGGGGGAATTTTACCAAAAAAGGAGGCATCACTTATGACGTCACAACAACGTCATCATACTAACATAAAACACCTAAAATATGTAGTTTCATTTTGTTAACAAGTCACCAACATTTCTTCAAATTGAGACTATAAGTAAAGAAATGGTTTTAATTTTAATTATTTGTCCACGCTCACTGATGCCGATTTTGACGTACTTTATGCCCGACGTGAATAGAATACAATAGTAGAACGATGCAATAGAATACAATAGTAGAACGATGCAGTAGAATACAATAGTAGAACGATGCAATAGAATACAATAGTAGAACGATGCAATAGAATACAATAGTAGAACGATGCAATAGAATACAATAGAAGAACGATGCAATAGAATACAAAAGTAGAACGATGCAGTAGAATACAATAGTAGAACGATGCAATAGAATACAATAGTAGAACGATGCAATAGAATAGAATACAAAACAATGCTATGCATAAATTTGTCAGAGTATTGGACAAGTATGAAATGCTTTTCTTTGTTCAAAAGAAAAATAATAACGGCGAAGATAACAGAATGTATCGTTCATTCATGTGTTCAGTGTTCGCAAGAAGGTACATTGTCTGTAAAACAATGAAACCTGGTTCTATATTAAATAGCCCAAGGTGTGAATACGCCAACTCAAAGATATAGTATGGGAGATGGACGCTCCTGGTAACTGATACCACACAATTGAAATAGCCTTAAGTAGTAGTTCAAAAGGTGCAAAAACCATTAACAAGTGAATTCTTTGCGCGCGCCATTTTGTCTCCAAGCCGGAAGCTGAATAGGACCAGGAGCCCATTACCAGGAGCGTATCTATGTGATGGGTAGCGTACCTATGTGATGGGTAGCGTACCTATGTGATGGGTAGCGTACCTATGTGATGGGTAGCGTACCTATGTGATGGGTAGCGCCCACAGCACAGTAGACGATGTGGCTATTTATAGTCGCGAAGTTCTGGTATGCGATTACGTTGTCTTTTGTTCTCTTGCACTTCAGTATTTTGAACCGTGTTAATTACAATTTTTCAGTGCATCCTGATTGGTTAAAAGTGACGGCCTTTGTTTCTTTTCGCGGGAAACACAAAGCTAAAATAGCTACATCATCTGTTCTGCTGTTGGACAGACCTAATCTGGGAGATGCACGCTCCTGGTAATGGGCTCCTGATAGGACATGTGTTTGATGACGTCACATACTAAAACTACCAGAACTCTTTGCGCGTATCTTCTTGTTCCTCTAATTTGGACCATTGTCTTGGAATTCTCAAAGGAGTTAAAATATCTGAATGAGAAAAATAATTCGAAAAGGATTCTGTGTGATTGTAGTTAAATTACGTCATAATGAAAATGTCCTATAGTGCAGAATATTCCGAATTTCAGTAGCCAATCATAGCGCGTGAAAAGCACTCTTCGTATATATTAAATCCGAATGGCTGATGTTTTTGCTTATTTATAATATCTACGAATGTTATTTTTTCAAGTTTATAGTGGAAGGCCTTACATCTACGCGAATAGAACTAGTGCAACAGTGCAAGGAAACATGGCATATCTGATAAGTCCCACGATTACTGGTCCACACTGCATGAAGTTCCTGTACAGTGTAAAGCGTCCAGATACGGGTACCTTAGAGATTCTCCTCTATAGAAGCAAGTATCCTTTTATGATTTACAAGGCTTGGAGGTATAATGGGTCCCAAGATGGAGCTTGGAGAAACGCCGAAGTGAGCTTGTTATATAACAGAGAATATCAGGTAACCGTTGGTTAAACATGCATGGATGTGACAAGGCCAGGGGAGGGGGGCACCTCGTTGAGAAAAGTGGCGGGGATGCTCGTCGGAAAGGCTGAAAAAATATCCCCAAAAATACTTCTCTTCAAAGTGCACTACCCTAAAAAATACCTATAAAAATATTGTTTCGTACCGTGCGGATTTCCCCTGTGGATTTCCCGATACCACTAAATAATAGGACGTTTGCACGATGACGTCACATACCGATAACTACCAGAGCTCTTTGCGCGAATCCTTTTGTTCCTCTAATTTGGACCATTGTCGTGGAATTCTCAAAGGAGTTTCAAAATCTGAATGAGAAAGAGAATTTGAAAAGAATTCTGGTAGTTGTAGTAAAATGCCGCCATAATGAAAACGTCATATAAGCCCAGTGATACACGAGGCCATAGCAGTGATGCCAAGTTTTCTAATTACATTAATTCCAGCTGTGTCCAGTGTAGTCACGAGTGTAGATTTTTTTAAGAGCCTGTTTTCCCCTAAACGAATACCAGATTTTAGAACATTTGGTTTTTGCCTAAACACCCCCACCCCCTAAAAATAATAATTCAACCCTAAAAATACGACGCCGGAACACCTCCAACCACCAAATATGGGAAGTACCACCCCCTCCCCTCGGGATGCAAGCCTACCACTTTAATTTAGTGTTGTTATGATGTATCAGAAACTCACTTGCTCATTCTCTGTTGCATTGATCATTGTTCGCTTCTGATGTATGATGCCTCTAGGCTTGTGAATAATACTGCATCTCAGCCGTACTGTACTATCCATGAAGTATTTTTAATCAATTCACCTCCTTTCTAATTCCAGGTTCTTATCGTAGGCTCGCCTAATTATGGTGCGACGAGCGATCTTTCCTTAGGCAATGTAACGATCATGCCTGGAATGTGTGACAATGAAGACAGTCACGCTCTACCGCATGGTAATTTTAATTACTTCATTGGAGTTTTTGTGACTGAACTTTAACATATACCCCGGTAGTGGGGGAGCAACAGCTGATATTACGGTGACGGCTACGAATAGTAGTTTCACCGGTATTGACTCGAACGCCTCACTTCAAAGTAATGAAGCACTATTCAAACTGTGTATCTAAATTAGTCGTGCTTGTTTAAGAGAGTGTTAGTGTCACATAAGAATGACGGTTTTATTGGTGCTTCATTACATCGAGGTCAATGCCGCTGAAACTGCTGTTCGTAGACGCCACTGTAATATAAGCTATTCCAAATAAAGGACCCATTCAAGCCAGGGAAAACTGACTTACCGTAAAAACCCATTTCCGCAAGCAGCTAGTCCCAAACGTAAGTCGTGGAAGGGGAATCGAATCAGAGCCTGACATTTAGATTGCAGGACACATCAGAAAGCCCAAAGTAGCCGCTATAGATCAGAACACGCAAGGTTTTGCTTTGATTCTGTTGATTTGGTTTTGTTGGATTTTACAAGAGCACGCAGTGTTTTCCCCCTATACGCTGTACTCATACTTTCCCAGTTTACACACAGTTTAGTCGACAACCCATGTTTTACAGGTGTAAGATCTGGAATATTCTAATTAGAGTATACACTTGATTATCCGGTAAAAGTGAATAGAAATGAGATTGTGAGCTTTTGTTAAACAGTATAAGTACTACATGCATCAGAGAGGGCCTGTTTACACGAAGAGGGATTGGTCCGGTACATTCTATAGCTAGGACCAGCAACATTGCTGTCGATATACAAAACAGTCTCGAGGGATTACAATACAATGAAGATAGCCCTAGTGCTAGGACCAACCTCCCTTCATGTAACCAGGCCCTTAGCTAGCCATTATTGCGGGGGAAACTAAGCAGAGAGTAACACAATTGTGGTACTGATCTTGACAGGAAACTGTAACTTCGAAGCCAGCCTGTTTAACTCCGGTCTGTGCTTGTGGCAGAACGAGGATGGCGACACATTTGATTGGACAAGAGTTCAGGGTGGCACTCCGAGTCAATCAACAGGACCTTCATCAGGTAAAATGGAAGCCATTATACTGGTGCCTCACCTGTGTACGTGAATAGCTGTTGCGAAGGCCAGTCAATGGAATGGGTGATTTCTACGTTTTAGGGTCACAAGGAATAGTAGTCAAATCATGTCAAATACATAGCCGTCATTCTATTCCAAGTCCTGAGTTCACCGGTTGACCGAGTCAAATCCGAGTCCGAGTCAAATCAGACCCAGTCACTCATTTCTCTTTGTTTTGTCTTTGTTTTCCCTCCTTCTTTCGGCTACACTTCAGTTTGATATTCTTCTCGTACATGGTCGTTTTCGTTTGCAAAGAGAATTCCGAAAGCTGCCGCGTTCGGTGAAGAAAAAGTCTGAAATCTCGCCAAGCACGCGCAAAGTTCTATAAATACACTACACATAATATAGGTTGAATATATAAGTTGATTTCATATTTCTTTTGGCACAAAAAGAAATTTTAGTAGATCGAGAAAACTCCCTGCCCAACGACAGGCCGAGATTCGAACACTTGAGCCGATGAACTGATTCGCACGGCCACGGCTTCCTTTACGTGCGAAAAAAGGCAAGTTTCGTATTCTCGCGCGAAACAGCGAGCGCGTGGTTAGACATCGCTCGTTTGGGATTTAGACATCTCATTGGGATCAATCTTTTCCTAATGCTAAATAGCTTTCAGCCTCCCCCGTTTCTGTCTCCATTTACTAGTTGAGGCTCGTTCCAGCTCGTCCGTGAGAACACGAAACTCTATTATATATAAAAAAATTAACACCAATCAGATTGCACTGTGCTGGTCACGCAACAATCGCCAGGTTAATTTATTTACATAATTTAATACAGTAAAGCAAGATGGCGGAAGACCCGCGAGGAACTTTCTCTCTAATTTGGAGTCTCATCTCTCAAATGTAAGCGAAAGCCTTCCAACAGGCTCAGGATATTTCAACTGGCGCTTTTGTCGGAGCCGAAGGACCGCGTTTTTTACCCAGATGGCCAGTGATTTTATTATACGACACGTACGACGACCTGAAGCCAGTGTAGGGGCCAGGATCCGGAAAGCTAAAATTCGAAGAAATACATATTGGAATCTATAAGCCATCGGCTCGCTGTGCTGCATTTAAAACATCTGAGGAGAACGTCTTATTTTGGGTGAAGGCACTTCAAGACCAATATTATGAGTCTCTTAAAAACTGTCAGAGATTTAAATTTACCGTAAGTTGGATCAGAGAGTATTGAGATCAAGTTATTTCGTTCCAGCGAGGATATTGACCTAGCGGAAACGGTACAAGCTGTCGAAGGATTTTACTTATAATCATCCACGTCTACTTAACAACAGGAATAGTTATGTGCCAAGGCATGGGCAAAGATAGAGTTTCCCAGATTACAGATGAAAGTAGAGAACTTAATGAACGAAGAAACAGAGGTCACGCGCGACATGCTTGATAACATGAACATGTTCAACACTTTATGTTATACTAAGAAAAGAAAACAAATTACAGAGCCTGCAAGTTCACAAGTCAATGAAAACCCCCAAGAGCCTGTAGTTTTGGATCAACATATCCTTGAAACTCCAAAAGCAACATACACATGAGTCAAATTCAAACCGGAAGAGACGGAATTCTTTAGATTCTTCACGAGGATAAAAATATTTGTTAGCCCGCAATAAGAACTCTCTTGCTGCTTTAACGACCTTGATTTGTAACATGGAGGCTGACCTAACTGATATGGGTAATGAATTCTTACTCTCGTCACATCAAAACACGAATCAAGAAACCAAACTCAGTCATTTGGAAGACAAATTAGTGCAGCAAGATAATATATACAAGACCGAAATCAAGATGCTGTCATCTCGAATATATTATTGATCTAGAAGTTGAAAATGGCGAGTTGAAAGCGGATATAACTTAAAGCTGAGATCCGACTTTCAAACTTAAAAAAATAATCAAGAATACAAAAAAGAAGACAATGTTCCGAGACTACCCAACCTACTGAAGCTTATCAGTTTGTTCAAGAGCCATATTTCTTACATGACAACCCGATCCCTATTCATCAGATACATTTTCTGTGCTAAATGACGAGAGTTTACAATCACCTGACCGACAACCCACTACTAAAGAAAGGGACCATGAAGTACGGTAGTACGGTTAATTCTCGGGTTCAAAACAATGAATATATGCCTGCTGAAATGCAGTGTGTTAAACGAATAAGTAGTGTTTAAATTAAAAGGTCAACATACGAGAAAAAGAAAACTATTAAATTACATATATACTAGGGGAGCAGAGAATGAAAGTCACCGCGCTACTGGCCACTCCTAAAGACTGCTAAATTCAGCTAATAATTCTTCCCTTTGGTTAATATTAGAGGATTAAGAGGATTTCAAATGAAAGTGTATTTCATCTTCAATCTAATGTGGCCCGAGTGAAAGCCCATATGGGCTCTTGTTGTACATAAAATTAACCGGATCGCGATCGAATTTAAAGAAAAACTAACCGTCTCCGAGAGAAGATTAGTGTCAGTAAATGACCAGAGCTCGCTCACCTAGGGCTAGAGTTCACAAGTAAACAACTGCCTTACGTGTATTTGACTCGGACTCGGATCTGACTCGGACTCGGACTTGACTCGGTCTACGGATTTACTCGGGAGGTCATGGGCCCGACTCCGTTTCCGACCGCGTGCCGACCGCGTCCTTAACTTAAAAAGTCGCTGGGCTTGTCTCCCAACACTTCCTCTACGTACGCCCGCAATCTGCCGTTCCCGTAGCTCGTCAGAAGAAGTTGGAAAACTACACTTGTGTATCTCGCTAACATTTAAACAATTAAGCGAAAGATAAGAATGTATTCATCGTTGCGAATCTTACGAAGTTTATCACCGAACTCAAACTATTTTCAAAGGTTCATAGGTATAAAACTTGCAATAAGTTAAGCGACTACCAACTTGAAAATGAAATGAACTGAAAGACAAATCATGATTAGAAAAAAAGAAAATATACGGAGAAAAAGACACACAGCAAACGTATTATTAGTTTCCTTTGCAGAAACGTTCGAGCGCTCTCAGATAGAGTACCAGAAAGAGGTAACAATGAAGAAGCAAAGACCGATACAACGTAGAATTTTGAAATTAGTGGTACAAGAACAAGAACAAGAAGTTTATTTCACTCTAGATAATAAAATTTACATTAATTTTCACACACACACAACAAAAAGAAACTACTTTTATAAATTTATAGTACAAGAGTAGGAAAGTTCTGAAAAAAACAGAACAATATTTCGGCTGGCCACACCAGCCTTCTTCAGGTACAATGAAGAAAATTTACATTGGCGTGTATTTTTGAACTTGATACTGAGCTGTCATAAAACAGATTACAATATGATAGATCGTGAAAAAATGTTAAGAAGGTGAAAACAGATATCTAGTATGACTCTTCCCGGATGTTAAGGCCATGAGGTTCGAGTGTTCTCGCCTGTGCGATTAAAAACGCTTCTCTGGCCTTACGTATAGAGTCTCTCTTAGAAAATATTTTTTTCGATAGGAATAAGTTGCATGTCGTTGGAAGTGTGATTAGGAGAATTAAGAAAATGTTCGGCAACTGTTTATGGCGTCAAATATCCGCCAAAATTCAACTTGGCGGTTCAACATTCAACTTCGCGATCCAACATTCAACTTCGGGGTTCGACATTCAACTTCGCGATCCAACATTCAATTTAGTCATGGAACTTTAGTGTTTGTAAATCCAACATTGGTGTTCTACAATTCAACATTCATGTTTACAAATTTATACAGTTTCGAGAGACCGTCAAATATCCGCCAAAATTCAACTTGGCGGTTCAACATTCAACTTGGCGATCCAACATTCAACTTCGGGGTTCGACATTCAACTTCGGGGTTCGATATTCAACTTCGGGGTTTGATATTCAACTTCGGGGTTTGATATTCAACATTCAATAGGCCTTTTGCATGCAACAGACGGTCATGTGACTTGTTGGCCCATAGCAACGCCATACTGGGTTGCAAGCTAACCAGCTCTCCCTTGACAACCAACAGAGCTTGACTGACCCGTGGTATCATAGCTGGACTTCGAAGCGTTTTTTCGTCTTACTTACTAAATTGATCTCGAAATAAGTCTTATACAGAACAAAAGTAAAGGTTTTTCTTTACTTTTGATCCGGTATTTTGTCAAATATGCTGGGCAAAATAGAGTTTGGAAGCTCAAACGAACTCACCTCGAATCTCAGGCATGGCAAACATGGCGGCCGCTAAACACAACTTGGTGAACTCTTTCGATTGCTTGTTTTAATGCTAGTGAATAATCGGTCAAATACAATAAGCTTTTGCTCAGGACTCAAAAGAATATTGGGATGAATACTGTTTAACTCTAGGCGCTCGTACATGTACTTAAAAAAAAATATTCATAAATGTTGTATTATTTAAATGTTCGTTTCCTTTGCCTTAACCTAGAAAAGGACAGGCTATGGCTAGCTACATGTACTTGAGGAGATGCAGAAATTATCTTAGAATATTATTTTAGTTTGATACTGAATCTGTGGGTGTTACATATCCAGTTTTGAAGCAAAGAAAAATATCAGGACTTTGATAAGTTTTATATATCCCTACTTAGTCATTGGAGAGAATGTTATATATTTTGTTTCTTATTTTGCTATTAGCCAGTAACAGGCATACATTATTAACAAGTTGCTATAAAATTTTAATATTATTAAAGGAACACTGTCAATTAACCCAAAAATGATAAACATTCTCATGACTAAAGACAAAAATATTACCCTGCAAGCAGAGGTTTCTCGTCTCTCTGCCAGGCAGAGAGATGAGAAACCTCTGCTCACAGGGTACAAAAATATCTACTCAGATTACCAGACTATGCAGTGTACTAGCCGAGAAAATGTGAGACAATTTTGATAAAGGATGGCAAAGATTTGAGTGGATAAAAAATACTGCTTTTAAGAGAAATTTAGAGCAACTTGAAATATGTTCACTGTAACCGAAATCAAGTTTATAGAGGCCCGGTTATTAGGGGGAGGTGGGGTGCTGTTATCCCTTATCCCTATATTTTTCAGGATAGTTAATCACTTATCCCTGAGATGCAGATGGCTGTTATCGATTATCCCTTATCCCGATGGACTTTGGTTATCCCTTATCCCTACTGTTTTCTGGTTTGTTATTCCTTATCCCAGTCATTATTTTGCTAGTTATCCAGCTTATCCCCAATATCCCTAACCAGGCCTCGTTAGCTTTTGTAATCCACTTTGTCATCACATAGTATTACTCTTCGAACAGGGTGTTATTTTTGTAGTTTTGTTTTAAAGAAGATTCAATTTCAATGACAGTGCCCCTTTGACATCCACTAGACCATTTAAAAATATATACTAGATTAATATGGGAGTACCCCTAGGAAGCAGCAAGGCATATAAAACCAAAAAAATTAAGGAATTAGGCCCTAATTCCTTAATTCTGATTCCTTAATTTTTTGATATCCAGATTTGCACTTAAAGAAAAACACCAAGTATAAGTATTCCAGCCAGTTAAGTTCTTTATCATTTTCTAGCTTTTCTAGCATGTCACTTTTTGAAACATTAGAGTTGATGTGTTTGCTGCAGAAAGCTTAGGGGCCGACCATTTGACTTTGGGGGGGGGGGGGGGGGTGTTCTTGTCTGTGCTCGGATTTTTTTTTGCGAAAAAAGCGGAGCCAGAACAAAGCTTTTCCGCTTGCAGGATATTTTTTTTCGCCACCGTTGGCTTGCAGGATATTTTTTTTCAAAAACACCCACCCCCCCCTCAAAAGTCAAATGGTCGGCCCCTTACAAGGTGTTTAATAAGTTCTCAATATTTCATGTCACCACACCAAACATAGGAACAATATAGTTGAGAAAAACTGACTCCCTCTTTAATATTAAAGAAAAAGAGTACTAACTGATTATGGTTAATTATAGACACATGATAACACAAGACCAGTTCTTCAAAGTTAAATATTTTATTTATTTTTCATTTTCTTCTTCTAGAACTTTCACAGTGCAAATACAGAGCTTGGCCTTCCTGTGGTCATATCGACCATTGCATTTTAATACTGACACTGTCACCGTTCGTCAATGTTTCGTGTACTCTCCAAAGTTATAAACCTGAGAAATTAACGCCGTAATTACTGGTTTATATAATATAGTATAAAAGGAAGAAGGAATCTGCTCAACTATTGCAATACTATTCGTTTAATTATGACTACTTTACCTTGTTGAACGGCCGCCATGTTTGCCATGCCTGAGATTCGAGGTGAGTTCGTTTGAGCGTCCAAACTCTATTTTGCCCAGCATATTTGACAAAATACCGGATCAAAAGTAAAGAAAAACCTTTACTTTTGTTCTGTATAAGACTTATTTCGAGATCAATTTAGTAAGTAAGACGAAAAAACGCTTCGAAGTCCAGCTATGATACCACGGGTCAGTCAAGCTCTGTTGGTTGCCAAGGGAGAGCTGGTTAGCTTGCAACCCAGTATGGCGTTGCTATGGGCCAACAAGTCACATGACCGTCTGTTGCATGCAAAAGGCCTATTGAATGTTGAATATCAAACCCCGAAGTTGAATATCAAACCCCGAAGTTGAATATCGAACCCCGAAGTTGAATGTCGAACCCCGAAGTTGAATGTTGGATCGCCAAGTTGAATGTTGAACCGCCAAGTTGAATTTTGGCGGATATTTGACGGTCTCTCGAAACTGTATAAATTTGTAAACATGAATGTTGAATTGTAGAACACCAATGTTGGATTTACAAACACTAAAGTTCCATGACTAAATTGAATGTTGGATCGCGAAGTTGAATGTCGAACCCCGAGGTTGAATGTTGGATCGCGAAGTTGAATGTTGGATCGCGAAGTTGAATGTTGAACCGCAAAGTTGAATTTTGGCGGATATTTGACGCCATAACTGTTGTGGGTTTAGATTTGTTGTTAGAGTTATCTATCGTCCGGCGGCGTTCGTTAAATCTGTCTTTTAAGCGTCGTTTAGTCTCACCTTATTGTAGATTGCAGCGGTTACATTGAATCATGTAGATTAGATTTTTGGTGTTACAGGTCAGGTTAAATTTGATAGAGCGCGTTTCACCGGTAGCAAAGAAAGTATAGTTAGTAAGTCCGTCAGAAATGTAAGGGCAAGTGGCGCAGTTCTTCCTACAACGGAACGAGCCAGGTGGGAGTTGGAGCTGGGAATTAGTCGAGTTAGAAGGGAGTTTAGCTTTAACGAGTAGGTCACGCAGGTTGGTGGTACGTCTAAAGGCTACCATGGGCAAGTGTTCTTACAGCGGTTAGAAGAGAGCAGCAGGCTGTAATGTTTCCTAATGATGTTAGAGATATGTGGAAGGGATGGATTAAAAGTAATAACAAAAGGGATGTAAATAAACAACTTAAATTGTGACCTTTTTCTCTCTATTTCGAATGCATATGGTTTTCGATTCTCAAAACGTGAATTTCAAGTCACTTGTCGAACATTTCCATTGTATATGTCACCGCGGTGTACATGTCTACAAGCGAAATTGACAGCAAATAGGAAACATAATATATGTACGTTTCCCAGGCCCTACTCTGACTCGGAAAGATCCGAAATGTTCCGAGGCAAAACGTCACGCGCATGCGCTTTTGATGAGCCCAGCGCGCGCGCGTCCCGCCAGTTTCCCGCCGAAACTCTAAGAAAACAAAGGCAATCACACCTGTTTCAAATGTTAGGTTGTGAAATCTTTCGCGAAAAATAAGAAAACTACTTTAAAGCTAAGCCAGGAGCCCATTTCCAGGAGCGTCCATCTTCCCCACTGTGTCTGTACCCCAGCACAGAGGTAGATGAGGCTATTTTTAGCATTGCGTTTCGCGCGAAAAAGAACAAAGGTAGGCTATTCTTAGCCAATCAGATAGCTAACGTCACTTCTCAGTCATTATCATTCTTCTCACTTTCAACGCGGGAATTCGAATTGCTGGTTTTCACTCAATCCCCAGAGATTCAAATGTTGGTGCCCCAACAAAAGAAGCTAACGAGGAATCTATTGTTTAAGGGCACCAACATGGCGGCAACCTCTTTTCGCGGGAATTTCGAATCTAAAAATAGCCTCATCTACTCCTGTGCTTGGGACCCAACCCATAACAGAGGAACGCTCCTGGTAATGGGCTCCTGGCTAAGCCTAAAACTTAACCAGGTCGAAGTTTTCTTAATTTGTAATTCACTGTGAGTTTACCCAGTTATAAAATTATTTACTAAAAAAGTTTAAGCCCTCGGAAACTTGTATTTGAAACAAGAGCATTCGTTCTGTCGGCCAGCAGAGAAGACCGTTTTGCCGCGGTGTGCTGTACTCAAAATCTGATATTAGCCGTTTCGTGAACTGATAAAGGACTGGGATCGAGTGTGTGAATTGAATCGAATTCAATTTTTTATGTTTTTTTTAATGAACCCCACAACATGAAAGATCACGTTTACTGAGCTCTCTTATTTTTGTAATTTTGAAAGCTTGCCACCTTTGTAATATTGATCCAAACGGCCGCAAACTCAGTCAACACACTAATGTTAATGCGATATTTCTTGTGGTGGGCTACTAGCCTTTTTTTTACCGTTACTTTGATTTGTGTGGAACTAAATTGCCGGCCGGAATGTACTCTTAACTCGTGAATATACGAAGCCTTAAGGAACGAGTAATTGTGAGGTTAGGTTGATCGCGTTAGCAATCAATACTTATCGATATGTAGTTGAGTACAATCATGCAAGTGTGAGTGGTAGTTGCTGTTGTTTTATGACACATAGTAATTGTGTTATCCATAGAAATGAGCTGCTCTTGCTATGGAAAGAGAAGAGTTCTAAATAGCAGCCTCCTACAAGTTGTTAACTTGCAACGCAATACTGATTTTCAGTAAAGAATGTATCCCCACAGCCATAGATGCACGGCAACCCAAGTATACTGACCCTTGTTTTACAATAACCTCTGATTGGAAATATCCAAGAGTTTACCATTGAATTACTATGCATGTTTTCTTTTCGTTATATTCATTCTTACTAGTCAACATACGTCTCGTTGGCGGCAGTGGGCCTCACGAGGGTCGAGTAGAAATAGCGTGTGATCGCTGTGAATGGGGAACAGTTTGTGATGACAACTGGGATATCCAGGACGCTCGCGTGGTATGCAGAATGCTGGGTTACTCCGGAGCTGTCAAGGCATTTAACAAATCGGCGTTTGGCCAATCAACTGGTATGATATGGCTTGACGATGTTAAATGCAAGGGGAATGAAAATTCAATTTGGGACTGTGACTCTTCTAGTTGGGGATGGCACAACTGCGAGCACTTTGAAGATGCTGGCGTCGAGTGTGTTACAAAGGGTGAGGATTTATGTGTTTGTGTACGTGCATTTTTTTACGTGTAGTGAGTTGTTGGTCAACCACAGGCAGCCCAGACTCGACATATATTTCCCGCTTTTTGGATTACCTGTGGTATGTTTCATAAGTGATCTCGGAAGAGTTTACAGAATTGCTCCTTGTGAATTCTCTTTTCCGATTCCTACGAAATAAATCTTCAATAATAAAATATTGATACTTAATGAAGTTTTGTGAGTGGTTTTGGGGCGATTTGGGGACTTCTAAAGCAGTTTATTAGGCCTCGAGGTTTTGACCGTTGGCCGCGTGTCTACCTCATAGCTACAAATATACACAAGGTATGCAGCTTCGAGCCGCTTTTCATCGATGTCACCTCACTCGCCGCCGAAATTCGACAAGAAATTCAAATCGATTTCGCCTCTGCATCCAGAGATGTGTAAGCACTTCTCATCCACGTTTCAGGCCAAACGACGTGAAAATGGCTTGGAAAATAAATCACGAATTCAAAATATATCCATCGCTATACGATCTGCAGATTGATCGGTCCACAAATCAGCGGTAGACATCGCAGGCGGTGCTTTTAAGGTGCGTGGGCACAAGGAGCAATTCTGTAAACTCTTCCGAGATCGCTTATGAAACATACCACAGGTAACCCAAAAAGCGGGAAATATATGTCGAGTCTGGGCTGCCTGTGGGTCAACTTAGAGCGGTTTTCATTTGAGTGGCGTAAACCAAAATCAAAGTAAAGAGCCTTTTGCAGGCCGGATATAATCATATGGTTGTACTGGAGGGCAAACATATCTGACTTCATTTGTACGAGATCGGTAGTGTTATTAGCAAAATCTGTTTGTAAATGCAATTTTCCACCTCCAATCGATTGTCGATCTTTCTAAAACTGCGGTTTTGAAGTTTGTTTGCCGTCCAGTAGAGCCTTTCCCATAGGATCACGAACTCAATTCATTCGTTATTGATGTTATATATCAGCACGTAACTGTTTCCTGCAAAAGGCCAAGTAAAAACGCACAGAGCCAATCACGAACTGAAGTAATTCGTGATTGGTTTACGAGGAAACGGAAACGCAATCGTGGATATCTCTCGCTAAAACGAAAATTGATTGCGTTAGTTTTAATAGAACTTGATTGGCTGATAATAGTTAACATGATTCACAGCCAGTAGAAAAGCCAAGCAAATGCAAAGACCAAAGCAATCACCGAATTACTTTCGAAACTCAATCCAAAATTGAAAAGCATATTAAAGTGTATATGAATTATATATATATATTTTTAAATTAAATGTTAGTCTTCCCTAAGTCATTTTGTGCAATTAAAACTAAAGTTGGAGTGCCAAACAGGATTCTTTTTTTTGTCAAAGTCAGGAACATCGTGCGACAATTTTTATACCTAAAGATATGCTAATCACATGCATGACGTCAGTTGATTTTCACATTTATATTCATCTCCGTAAATACTACAATATACAGTGCGTTTTTTGTCTAATTTTCATTCTAACTATGTCTTACTAGAGGGGCCTTGCCATCTGTCATATTTTTTTCTCAAGGAAACCTCAGTTGCCGTCGGCCATATTTTTACTTTTATGAATATAAAATCAACTGACGTCACGCATGTGATTAACATATCTTTAACAGCATAAAAATTGTCGCATGATATTCCTGACTTAGACACGAAAAAGAAATATGTTCGCGCACTCCAAATTTATTTTTAACTGCACAAACTGACTTAGGGAAGCCTAAAATGTAATAAAATAAATTTACAATTTTAAATTAATATCCCAGGGCGCTATTTTTGGAGTTTTTGTTTCTATTAAAGAAACTTGAAAGTCAATTCGATTGGAATAGCCCTTTAATTAGCAAGCATATACGATGAACATCATTATTAAACATATTTCTGTGTTTCAGCAGTTTCATCAGGTACCGAAGGCAAGATTCGACTCGCTGATGGAAAGATTTCCGATCGAGGTCGAGTAGAGATATATCACAATGGTAGATGGGGAACCGTCTGCGATGACATTTGGGGGATTGAAGAGGCAAATGTGGTATGCCGTCAACTTGGTTTTCATCTTGGTGTATTTTCTAGTAATATTCTAACCCCAAGTTTTGGAAAAGCATCAGGACAAATTTGGATGGACGACGTGAAATGCCACGGATCAGAAACTCGACTCAGTCAATGCAGATTTTCAGGGTGGGGAAAACATAATTGTGAACACTCTGAAGATGTAGGGCTGTTTTGTGAAACAGAAACTAATAAAGGTAAATTAAATTGATAATTAATTCATGCATAAGTGTGTCGAACGGTTTCAACATCGGTTCAACATTTGTTGAAAGATGTTGAAAGCATGCGTGTCAAACCGTTTCAACATCTGTTCAACATGTCGAGAACGAAAGGTTTTAACATCTGTTCAACATTCTAATTAACTGCTATTGCTCTCAGAAATGTTGAAAGGCTATGTCAAGGTAAAGTACTTATCTATGTTACAATTGATATGGTGATATATTAAGAAATGTATCAATAATAGACGTAATTGTAATTTGATGCGCTTACATGAGAGTAGGAACTATATGGCCAAACCATATTTAAAAATTAATCTATTTATATAACTGTTCTTGAAGCGTTCGGTGTTTACTCTGGGCCTGGCGCTGGTTTTATTCCGTAAAGCAAAAGTAGTAGGTTTAAATTTTGGGATTATAGACCTTAGCGGGTGCGAGGACTGTGCTTTGTGTTTTTTGAAAATACGCATGTCGCTATTTTCCTAGATGCTATAAATTGAGAACAGCTCCGAGGTGTACTTCCGTTTATAGCACCTCTTGAGAAAGCGCCAATACCGCTGTTGTACCGATGTTGTACCGATGTTGAAACCGTTTGACCAAGGCTAAAGAGTTTTCACGTGGTATATTTGCAGACCAACAGGGGCGGATTTAGGGGGGGTGGATTGGGTGGCTAGCCACCCCCTTTAGACTATCAAATGTCAGATTTCCTGGCCTTTTGAGAGCAGCTCTTCAAGCTCGTACGATACTTACTTTACTTACGTTATTCATACTTATTTACCATTTTTTTTCGGTTTTTACTTCAGTTTATGGTACTGTATTTATGTAATAGTTATTATTGTGACCTACATAAATTAAAGCCATGCAGAATATTTATTATATCCCGAAAAAAATGTATTCAAAATGGCGCTATGTTTGCAGCCACCTCCCCCCCCCCAAAAAAAAGTCCTAGATCCGCCCCTGACCATGTCCAAAATGTATATTGTTAACAATAGGAGACATTACAGATGAGTCTGCGAATAGCAGTTTCAGCTGTATTGACCCTAACGCATCACTTCAATATTCAAACTGTGTATCTAAACTAGTCGTGCTTGTGTAAGAGGGTGTTGGTGACATACGGTATTGATGGCTTCAATAGCGCTTCATTACATTGAAGTGAGGCGTTTGGGTCAATACCGCTGACACTGCTATTCGTAGACGCCACTGTAATATCTTCTATTATTTGCTGTCGTCCTAGACGTCGAATTCCTGTTTTTGAGAAAGCAACACGCACAACAATAGCAGCTTAACGATGAAAAAAATATATGAATAAACCGGTTTTGATTTCTCGTTTATCAGGTAATGAAGGGGAGGTTCGACTGGTTGGAGGTGGACATATCTATTCAGGAGCCGTTGAAATCTTTCACAATGGCATATGGGGCTCTGTGTGTGACGACCTTTGGGGAACTAAGGACGCAAATGTTGTTTGCCGCCAGCTGGGATACCACAGCGGGGAAACAAAAAATAGCGGAAAAGGAAAGGGGCATTTTTGGATGGACGATGTTGCTTGTAACGGAACCGAAAAACGTCTCAGCCAGTGTTTCTTTCAAGGTTGGGGAATCAATGACTGTAACGATGACGAATATGCAGGAGTTCAGTGTAAAACGGGACAGATAGGAGGTATATACTCCCAGTATACGTATGCATCTTATAGGTGCATAGATGACGCCAAAACATGACCAGAATAGCAGTCACGGCACTCGATTGCGTCTCGTGGCATACTTCTCTATTCTCGTCATCTTTGTATATGTAAGAGAACAGTCAGACACAGAAACCGATGACATATATTTGTTATAGAAATAACTTTCTTACATTAACGCCAGTTAGCATTATTTCGATCCAATTTTAAAATCGTTTATATTTGGAGTTCAATCGTTTTTGAACGTTGTTTTGTCTCAGCTTTCTCTACTGGAGGGGGCTCCTTCATATACCTCGAGACGTCTAGTCGAGTCCTAGGCGACCGTTCCCTAATTTCCAGTCCCTGGATGAAAGGCATACGCTGCATGGAATTCGACTATCACATGTACGGTAACACCATGAGCTTGGTGATTATTTACGTTCGGGGCGAGGTAGGAGACAGGCGACTGGTATGGGCCAAGTCTGGAGATAAGAAAAACACCTGGCACAAAGGACAAGTTACCGTAACAAGCAGAACGTTGTATCAGGTAAACAGTGTATTTTAAACAGCAGCATTACAGATATTCTACATTAGTATATACAACACGGGAACCTACATATATCATGCAATTTGATTGGCTCGCTATCCCGGAATAATGAGCAATAGCCACCTACAAAACTCGGGATAATTTTGAAACAAAATGGCAGGCGTAAATTCACGTTACACGATTGTTTCCGATGCGGAAATTTTAGAAATTCAACAAAATGCAGTGCCCTAAATCAAGTTCCCATGTTGTATATACTAAAACAATTATTCGCCTCAGGCTCAGTCGATATTGGTGAAATCGACTTCGTCTCGGGGAATATTCCTTCAGCGAATAATTGTTAATTATACGACAAACAGTACAAAGCAAGCACTCTGTGCTGCCTTTGTGAAACAATTTCGTTCTCGAACTGCAAATGGTTAGACCTTCGTGTCTTCTCGGATAAGGACGTTAAATCGTAGGTCCCACGTCGGCCTCACGTTTATCAGTTTCACCAGACTGTCACGAATAAAGTTATTTTATTTTACTTTACTTTAGCGTGCATCATAATTGTTTTACAGAACACAGAGAACCATCCGTCTATTTGTTATACAGATGAACATAATTATGTCGTCACGTTTTCGTGGCATTTTGATGTCATGTATAATCATCTACAAAAGGAGAGACGCACGACGTCGACATCTAATTGTTAAATATATCTTACTGCTAAACTTCTTAACCGGATAAAGCCCTATATAAAGGAATTTCGTTTTCTTCAAGTATCACTCTCGGGTGCACAGAATACCTAAACAGACCGAAGGACCCATACTAGGGTTCTGCATCCACTAATCCTACGTACGATTTGATGTACTAATTTGAGCCAGTCGAGATCGAATGGCAGTATCTAGATCTGCATGTATCTGTTCCACAAATAAATGTTGCTAGTATATACCACACCAGTGAATATACTTTTCGCGCGCTCTGATAGATTGGCTATTGAAATAGTGAATATGATTTCATATTCACCTCCGAGCGAAGCAGCGATCACCTCGCGCAAGTTTGTGTCCATTTGACAGAAAATGAAATAACTGTTTGGTGCTGGCTATTCACCTGCTGTGTGGTATATACTAACATTTTAATAATTAACGCGGCGAGGTAAATATCCACCACTATTCACCTCCACTTCGGTGAATAATTGTTAATTATTATTTGGCTAGTTAACTTTGTAAGCTATGATTCGTCAGTTAGCGGTGCATAAATTCCAGTACGGACCGCAAAATTGAAGCAAAGCTAGATTTGAATACTTTTGATCAATATAATAAACATGTTATTAAACTCGCTTGCTCGGTCCGGACCGTAAGTTATGGATTCTTGCGCATTTCCCCCTCTTTTTTGGTCCGCGCACTTCGCGCATGTGCAATAAAGCAGAGAAAAACGGGGTCCATAACTTACGGTACGGACGCCGTGCTCGTTCAGTAGAGCAGATTTCGTATGAGTGGGACAAACTAGGTCATGTCCGTAACCGTGCTGTAACCGTGCCGTGCTGTAACTCTGTGATTTGATTGGATCAGCAGGACAAAACAATGGGAAACCATTTCAACGTACGGTAATCGTGCTGTAGTCAGTGCCGTAGTTTGTCCCACCCATACGAAATCTGCTCTAAGAGAAATTTACTGCTGGGACAGCAATGAGTTATCCACGATCTCCCACGATAGACCGATACTTAATCTATGAACTAACCGGGAGGATGTATGTTGAATTGTGAAATATATCCCTGCCTTAAAGGGGCCGTCTTTTCCACAGAAAATGGCGTGGTAATCAACAGGTAATCAATGGGTCCTGAATACCTTAATTTGTTTAATTCAGAAATGGATTAAAGGAAACTGATAACTTGTGAGGTGCGCAAAGGACACTGACGGCCCCTTTAATTAACCTTTAATTAAGTCAAACCCTTTAATTAACCCATACCGAACAGTAAGTTGTATGCCCTGTTCTACCTACAGGTAGTTTTTGTGGGCATTGTTGGGACTTCCTGGAGAGGAGACGCGGCTATTGATGATATCATTTTCACAACGGGGCCATGTACTGCAACAGGTGAATGCCTCATTAGACGAACCTCGGAAACCCAGGGTATTTTTCTGTCGATATGTTTCTCTTCCCCAGAAATTAAGAAAAGCACCCGGGGATGGGGGTACTCCCATACGTACACTGTACTGGTATGTGCCGTCCCAAAGGCTATGGTTTTCGAGCTGTTTTAGTCTGAAATAGGGTGAAACATTTCGCATTTTTAGTCTGGAATAGGATATGATCTTGACAGGGAAGTACGAGACCTCACGTTTTCATATATTTCTCTTGTTATGAAATAGAGTACAGGTCTGGTATTTTGGTCTGAAATAGGGTCAGGGTTTTGAGACCCGGGCGGCACACTCCCACCCAAAATTCCTGGAGGGATGGGGGGGGGGGGGGGGGGGAGGGAGATGGAGAGGGAGGGAGGGATATCGACAGAAAATAACCCCTGGATTTCCTAGGATGGATTGAAGTGATAACAAAAACAAACGGCCTTGTCCATTAACGGGGCATGTTTTTGTAATGTGGTGGCTGGAATGTCTTTTAGAGTGAGTATCCATCATTATAATATTTAATTTCCGCTTCCTTTTGCCTACTCTCATTAAAGTACCACTACGACGAAAATCTACCATTTCCATTTGCCACTTTTTCAGTGTCAATAGATCAATCGGCAGTGTTAGAAATATACAAGTTAGAAAAAATTGTCCCCAATGAGCAAGTTAAATCACAAAATTTTAGGAGAGTTTACCGGTCCGCCATTACTAGAAGCCGATTCTCATTATTCAGCGGAAGTGATGTCATACCGCCGCGCAACACGACAACCACGTCGCGCGAAATAGTGTGCATAAAAAAGTAGCCAACCTCGCAAAGATAAATATAACTTTCTTCTTGTGTACGTGAAGACGTTTTTAGTAGAAATCCAAGGCGTTGTGTTGTGCAGGCGAGTGTTGCGCGTATGACATCACTCTTTGTATGAAGCTGAACAAAGGGAACGGCCTCCAGTAATGGCGGACGTTTAGATTCAATACTTGGGGTTAAAAAAATAATACTTCCTGGCGTCGCATCGAAAAACGGTTTGAACTGGTAATAATATAGCAACTCTACTTTATGAATGTGCAAAAACATTGATATGTCAAAATTTGATCGTAGTGGCACTTTAAAATACATATGCAAGGTATTTATTTTAAGATTGCAAGGGCTACCTGTGGTTTAAGAGACTTCTAATAAGGTTATTTCATTCTATTACATTTCCAGAGATAAATACATACCATTTCGCGACAATGGGATCACTGCTAAAAGTCGGTGACCGACCGTTGCAGTACAACGGATGGAAAGAAGAGTTCAAATTCCAAATTGCACATGAAACCAACAGCTCCTCTGATGAACTTCACTTTTTGTTTTCCTTTGCATCTGGTCCTGATGAGAGGATCTTCACAACTCAACTCAATCCTGCTAACACAGCAAGATTCCCCATTGATAGCTTTTTTCCTCAACGGAGCAGTAGATATATAATTTATCTGACTAAGTCGCTGGATACTCAGATGGAGCAACTACGATTGACTAATGTTTCGTATGAGCAGTGTTGTTCAAAGACAAATGTCACACGATTTGTTGGAGTTTCTAATGTTTCAAGTCAAGGTAAGCATAAAAATGTCGTTATTCGTAAGTGTGCTTTCAGTTTTTCCGTTTCTGTATAAATTTGTAACTATACAGCTTTTATTTTAGTGTAAATGCGAGGACGCATTTATCTGAGAGGGAGATAATGTAACGGAATAGGATAGCTATTTTTAGGACATTATGTCATTTCGCGCGCTTTCTTACAAACAAGTGAATGATTGGGTTCTCAAACTCGGAATATCCAACATTAGTATATTCCACAAAAGTGAATAGTACTTTTCGCGCGCTCTGATTGGCTACTCCGGACGTGAATATCCTTTGCTATTCATCTCCGAGCGAAGAAGCGATCACATCGCGCGAGTTTTTGTCCATTTGACAGAAAATAAAATAACTATTTGGTGCTGGCTATTCACTTGTGTGGTATATACTAAAACAATTATTCACCTCAGTGTCGGTGAAAAGTGGCTTCACGGCTCGGTAAATATCCACCACTATTCACCTCCACTTCGGTGAATAATTGTTAGCTATTCCTGATATCGGTCTCGTGCGCAACGAATTCACTCGTTAATGGCTTTTGAACTTTTTGAACTAATTTGAGGCTGGGTATTTCACTTGTGTTGTAGACTAAAACGATTGGGTCTTTCTTGGTAGAAGTGAGTGAGGTTGTATTTTATTGAGTGTTTTTATATGTTCAGTGCTTTGATATTTTATCGTATATACAGCAGAAGTTTAAGTTTTGATAGGCATGAAAAGTATAAAAAAAACTTGGGTCTTGGTAGAAGTGAGCGAGGTTGTATGGTATTCAGTCAGTTTGATATTTTATTTGTATATATAGCAGAAGTTTCATTTTTGATAGGCAAGAAAAGTACAACACTGAATTTCTATTAACGGGACCTGAAATAACCATAGGGGCTGATCAAAGCCAGGACCCGGCTAATCCACAGATCGAATTGGAATTATAAATTATATTAATGTATTAAGTGCCGCTGATTTAGATTCCTCGGAGAGCTTTCAGTGTGACCCCGGCTGGTATCGTGTTGGTTCATCTTGCTACCTACTTCTCGTGAACCATACATCAACACACTCATGGTACAGTGCACGGCTACACTGCAACAAACGCGGTGGTAGTTTAGCAACTCTACACAATTATCAGACGTTGAAGGACTTATCAGCAATAGCTCGAAGCCTAGAACACCAGAAAATAACGTTTGTAGTTGATCTGAAGGGCGACGTTGTCTGGGAATGGCTAACAGGGGAACAGCCTGTGTCAAACCTATGGGGACCAGGAGAGCCGAGCGGACAGGAGTTGTGTGGGTCATTTCTAAATGCGAAGGGATGGGACAATCGGTGGACTGACTGGGGTTGGAATGACGAGGGATGTAATTGGAAACATGGCTACATCTGTGAAGAGATACTGGGTAAGTATCATGATGAACGAAATAGAAAAGGCCCAATCAATTGACTTAAACATGTGGTTGTGTTAATTTGTCAGAGACGTTTTTAAATTGTTGATACCTAAAGGTTAAGTACCTCTTTATGTCCTCCCCTGAGTAGTGATTTTGATGGACTATAGTTGTCAATGTTGAGCTCGGTTTGCGGGACAGGAAACACAAAACTACTCTGTGTTAATCACTCATTAATATTTATCTCATTACATATTTTATTTAAAAAAAATGAATTTGCCCAGCAAAGGTGGAGACTTAAAGCGACAAAGACCTCCTTTGGATGAAGGAGGTAACCCTATAATCTACAAAGCTGTTAGGTCGAGCGTAAGAAGCGAAGACTGATTTTACGAGAGTTCGACCTTGTGCTATATTTCAATCCCCTATAGGGGGTATGAATAATCGACTCTCACGCTACATGCATTGTGCACGTGCTTACCATGTGCTTTGTATAGTATTACATTAACAATACGGGTAGGACATACAACTTTTATTGTCTAGGCAACAACTTCGGTCTTATTATTTTATATTATTTTCTCTGTATGATGTATAACTTTCTTCGAATTCAGCCATTCCTAACCCAGTCGCTCTTTATCCTCTTGATGGGCGCCACAAGTTAAAGGAAGTAAGCCCGATACCGCTGCCACCAGGAAGAGGTAGTTCTGTAAAACTCGCTCCTGGTCCTTTTGGAAAAGGTAAAGGCTCGTATTACTTCAACGGAATAGCAGACAGCGCAATCACTCTCCAAAACAACGGAAACCTTAACACGAGGTACTCCATAACAATTATTGCTTGGGTATATCTCGAGGGAGGAACATGTCCCATTTTAGCCTACGGTGCCAGTGTACTAGGCATGCATCTATGGATAGAGGCACCTGGAGTAGTCATCGCGCGTTTTGCGTTTAGAAATGGCGAAGAACCTGAAGAGATTAAAAGTAATGAGCTTACACTCAGCTCATGGAATTATATCGGGGCCTCATACGATTACAAATCAGGACTGGCAGAGTTATGGAGTGGGAACAAAACTGTAGCGAAGCGAAATATCGGTGCGAAGAAACAGCTGAAGACGCAGTCAAATGTGCGTTTGGGTTCAAGAAGTGGTTACGGGGATAACCGACTAACTAAGTGCAAGATCGCGTGTCTTCAGATCTACGATGTGGCGTTGACAACATATCAGTTTAGTAATGTTAGCAGGATATGCACACGACGTGGTAAGTAACGAAGGCTTCATTTTTATTGTTGTATTACAGTAAAGTTCTATATTTAACGTCTGTAGCCCCTTCAGTCTAATCGACTGCTCTTCCAGGAGGCCGACGGTGTACAACTTCACCTCATTCTCTGACAGAGCTCTCGATTAAGGGATTCAAAGCTATACAAGCTACTCGGATCAGAGAAGAGTCGGTACAGATGTGGTGGTCCGCGGCAGGAATAGGATGGCGCATGCTCACTGCGCCGTGCATTAACCCATTAATTGCGCCACACACACACACCTTATTTCCGAAGTCAACCACCTTTTGATTGGACGAGAATGATCAAACAGCTTTTGATTGGACGAGAATTATCAAACAGCTTTTGATTGGACGAGAATGAGCAAACAGCTTTTGATTGGACGAGAATGATCAAACAGCTTTTGATTGGACGATAATGATGAAACACCTTTTGATTGGACGATAATGATCAAACACCTTTTGAATGGACGAGAATGATCAAACGCCTTTTGATTGGACTAGAATGATGAAACACCTTTAGATTGGACGAGAATGATCAATCTCGTGTCCTGTGAACAAATAAACATGCAGGCAAACAAACAGATAGAAAGACAGAAAGGCATGTTAGCTGAATTATACTAAAATGAAAATATTAAGTCATAGTGCCACTACGATCAAATTTTGAGGTAGTGATATTTTTGCGTATTTGTAAAGTAAAGTTGCTATATTTTCCCTACCCACACCGTTTTTTGATATGACGACGGGAAGTCTTATTTTCTTAGTTTTTATGTCCGCCATTACTCGAACCCGTTCCGTGGCAGAGCCATGACAGAGCTAATTTCCAGCGGACGTGACGTCATCTTCTCAACACAGCAACATGCGGGGCTACGTTCACACACACTTTCGCACAAACTTATAAGTAAACTACATGTTTATACTATTTTTTCTAAAAAGGAAAGGAAAGAACGAAGTTTTGAATGGAAATACGCATTTACAAGAGCGACGCGTTGAGAAGATGACGTCACGACAGCAAACCGCTGTTCGAAAATCTCAAAGTATTTGGAACACACTTCAGTAATGGCGGACGTGATTTCGACGGTAAACTCTGTGCAAAATTCATAGTTTAATTTGGTCCTTTGGTAATATTTTTCAATGATTTGGATATTTTCGACACTGTGTGTCGTTTTGGAAGACAAAAAAGTAGAAAAGAAAATGGTCGAATTTCGTCGTAGTGGCACTTTAAGAGATAAGTACAATACAATACAATAACTATGTTTATAGAGGGAAAGCGTATTAACCAGTAACAGCTATTTAACACACGACCCTCATAAGTGACGATTGAATGAAGCGAAATCTCCATGCAATAGGTCTGGAACTTCAGGGGTTAAAATGCGTAGTTTGGTACCACTTAGGATGTTCAATTTGAATCGTCTACATTTGTGTTCACCGTGATACATTTTAGGGTATTCAAAGACAACTGAACCTACATTCAATTTGGCTAATGACAATTTCTAACCGCATGGCTTCGCGCTTTGGTATTTTCACAATCAATTACACTAGGATGTAATTGTTTTTATCGCTACTTAAAATATCAGTTATTCTTGTGCTTTGGGAAGGGCAAAAATAAATTTGAACCACGCCCACAGAACGAGATTCTGGTACCTTTTAGGGTTTCCTATAAAATTTCCGACGAACATCCCGTCGCTTTCATATGGGAACCCCAACCCCCAACCCCGGACAATACCATGGAGGATATTAGTGATTTCCGACTTATTCCTTGTGTATCCGAAAATTCCCAATTTTAGAGCCAGTCAAGTGCCGAGTCAATTTCATCGCAATTCGAGGGAAGTGCTTTCATATCCAGGATAAAGTAAAGGTGCTAGGAAACGAGTCCTCGCAAGCTTGCACGGCAAAGACTGCAAGACTTGCTGTAATTGACAGGAAATACGTCAGAAAAGAATTGGCAGATCATCTTGAACACATGAAACCTAAGCCAAGTAACTTCTACATTGGATTATATTCACGGGATCGCTGGGCATGGTCTGATAGAACACCGCTGAATAAGAGTGCGTGGGCGCCTGGCTATCCAAAACGTATTGCAAGGAAACAGACTTGCGCAGTAGTGTCACCTCTATCCTCGACACTGGAAAACAAACAATGCTCAGAGAAATTTAAAGGAGCATTCTGTGAAAAGCCCGAACGTAAGTACTGAATTTAAGATCAGTAAGTGGTCCAGATGAAGGCGAGTTTGGTAGTCTGATTGGTTCCTGAGTGCTATGGATTTGTTTCATTAGAAATTCTCGAAATTTTTGTCAACAACATCACCAAACAAATACAAGTAAAATATGGTATCTACTCTATTGAAGAAAAAATCTTCAGAACATCAGGAGCCATTACGTGCATGGGCTTCTGGTAATATGAACACTGGTATGGTCAACTAAAAGTCGATCAAGGTATGCTAACCGCCGTGGGGAGCGAGTAGCAGCTGACGTTTCGAGCGCTAGCCCTTCGTCAGAGCAACAGAGGGAATTGTGGGCGGGGAAACGGTTCAGATAGTGTTAAGTACATGATTACCGTTGAGGAAACATGTACTCAATACTGTATAAACCGTTTCCCCACCCACAATTCCCTCTTTTGCTCTGACGAAGGGCTAGTGCTCGAAACGTCAGCTGCTACTCGCTCCCGACGGCGATTAGCATACCTTGATCAACTTTTAGTTGATCCGATTCAGAATATGGACTCTGATTCTTTAGGACAGGCCGACGTAGAAAGTCAAAGAAGAACAGTACGGCACTTTCCAAAATAAATACGTTTCGGCTTGAGTCGTTTTCTGCTGAGTTTGGCAGACGGGATTGAGGGATATTGGGCATGTAAAATTGTTTGTAGAAAGTCAAAGAAGAACAGTACGGCACTTTCCAAAATAAATACGTTTCGGCTTGAGTCGTTTTCTTCTGAGTTTGGCAGACGGGATTGAGGGATATTGGACATGTAAAATTGTTTTTCTGTGTATTGAAGGACTCGTTTGTGCTCTCACTATACATGCACAAAACGACTAAAATAACTATTTGGTACTAGCTATTCACCTGCAGTGTGGTGTATACTAAAACAATTATTCACCTCAGTGTCGGTGCATAGTGGTGGATACTTACCTTGCCGAAGCGGCTCGGTAAATATCCACCACTATGCACCGACACTGAGGTGAATAATTGTTAAATATTATCATTTTTATCACCTATCATGTGGTCTGCTCCAGTGGAAGTCAGAAAGTAAAAACCCCAATAGAGTCTAGTTATTGATCACAAGCTGTAACAGTAGTTACCTTCATTGTTTTAACGCTTATTACGATATACTTGTGTTTGTACAGTAAATGTTGTTTATGGTCGTAAAGCCTCGTTCTCAAGCATCGTTCACGGCTCCGACGTAAATAATGCCGTTGATGGTTCAACCTTGACGTGCTTTGCCACCAAAAAGGTAACATCAGAAATCAGAGATCTGTAAGAACGAACTGCTTCATTGGTTACTGGGTGCATATCAAACAACGAGTGTCGATTTAGAGGTCTGGGACCTAGAAACCGCCATTTTGAATTTCCTTGCAGCTCTTCCAAATATGGAATATAGTATTTTCCTAATATGGAAGAGGCCGCGGGAAGTTCAAAACGACACTTTTGCTTGCTATTTTATTGATATGTGTGTTGGGAAAATCAAGGCACATTTTTAAAGAAAGTAATGCAAAAATTGAGCTTTTAAAATCTCTGCCACATAAAAGTTAATCAACGAAACTTGACATTAAAATTTTTGAAAGGTATCACACACAAGCTGTGACATTGCGCGCACCATTGCCAGCAGTTCAATCAATCAATAACTTTATTTAGGCACGCTAGCCTCTACAACTTGTAGCTGATTTCCATGAAGGGCGTGAACAATACAATTAATTAAAACTATAATACTACTTAAATGTGCTAAAAACACATATAATGCATAAGTATATGTAAAGGTATTTAAGATGTGTTAAAAACACATGATACGTATTTACAATAATATGACATTATAATATACTATAATGTCAACTGCTGATTTAATGGTAGCGTTACTAATTGTTTAAAAGTTTAAAAGTACGGAAGGAAAGAAATGATGCATGCTAACGGTTAATGGAGGAAGGAATGAGATTGCAGAAGGAATTAAACGATTCGCAGTCCCTTACTTCAGTTGGCAAGGTATTCCATGACTTTGCACCATTGTAACTCCAGCTTTTCTTTAAGAATTCGGTTCTTGGACGAGGCATGACTAGCTTACTAGAAGATCCTCTCATTCCAAGTTATAACTGCTAGTTTGATTAAATTTTTGAAATAAATGACACAGCCTCGAAGGTGCTAAACCATGGAGTATCTTGAACATAAGTTTTGCCTTCATTTGAGCTCTATGCTCCTGTAATGTCAACCACCCAAGAGCATTTAGGGACGCTTCAGACTGTCCGGCTTCGTTACTGTGTTTCATTATAACTCTGGCGGCTCTATTTTGTAGTTTTTGAAGACGATCCGAAAGGACACTTCCTATCGAGTCCCACACTACACTACAGTAGTCGAAATGCGGCCTAACCAATGCATTATTTAAGAAATAGAAAACATTTCCCGTGTTTCTATACAGTTATAGAAACACGAGTGGGAGTTTGGGAGAACGAGAAATGGCAGTGGGAACACGAGCCCGAAGGGCGAGTGTTTCCACAGCTATTTCGAGTTCTTCCAAACTTCCACAAGTGTTTCTATAACTCTATAGAAACAAGGGGGAAATGTTTTCTATTTCCTTTATAAAATAAACGAATAAAAGCACGGAAACGCTCGCCTAATTTGATAACCAAAACGTAAATTCTCACAACTAGCTCAAGCGCGCGCTCAACTGTCTATGTTTCTATAGAGTTATAGAAACACGGCTTACAGCCAATCAGAGCGCGCGTACTATCGAAACTATTTTATAAATACTAATATCAATGTTTCGTGATCTACGAACTGTCTTAACCTTTTTATAGCACCAATACCCGATGAGATTTTCTTAGCTATATAATCAATATGACTTTCCCACGTAAGGAACTCATCGATCTGGACACCAAGTACTTTACAATTATTAACCCTCCTGATTGGTTGGTTCCCAATGGCAATGTCTGGTGCCTTTGAAAGATGATTAATATTATATCTAGATCCAATCAGGGTGTATTCAGTTTTTGCTACGTTAAGACTCAGTTTGTTTGCCGAAAGCCATTTTTTAACGTTCCCCAAATTTTGCAAAAGAAGGATCGATTTCTATTTCTGCAATATTGCACGCTAGAAATTGCACCCTGTGTGCACTCCTGCACCATTGCTAACAATGCTGCGTGCAATGTCGCAGCAAAGATACCCTAAAAAATATCAAACCGTTAAAAATTTCCACCCTAAAATGTACCTCATGGCCTAAAAATCATCCTGAAAAATGGATTTCGCTTGGACAACCCCTAAACATACTAAATCACCGATTTCAAACCCTAAAAAATACGGCGATCACCCACCCCTACCAGCCGAATATAAGAAGAACCTCTCCCCCCCTATCCTGGTTCCAGAGGCCACAGTGACCGACGTAACCGAGTGGACCTGGGGTCGATAGCCAGATGTGGCTCAAAAGAACAATTAGCATTATCATACTCATTAATAATTCATGAAAAAAAAAAAATGTGCCATAAGTGATCTGTAAGTCTGATACAGATTCGTCCTAATTTGCATAAAGTTTGGCTTCGATTTTCTCGGCCGAAATAGATCGTATTGCCAAAAACACAACTCTATACATCTAGACGTTTGATAAGCCATATACAGACTTCGTGTCTCTGCTTTAATTTATCGGATTTACAAACTCTCGCCACCGTCTCGAGTTGGTAAATGCGATATAGCACGGCTACTGTGTCCTCTGATCCAATCTGCATATTCTTTACAGGAGATTTATCCACACTGGACATTAGATATAGAAAAAGATATCTTTATTTACAAGATTGTGATTATGAAAAATTCAGACTGCTGCCGAGAGCCACTGTCATCCATTTCGGTTAAAGTCACAGACAGTACCAGAGGACAGACAGTCAGCTGTGGAAAAACACTGCCGTATGGTATGGAAACAACCTACGAGTTTCAATGCCTGCCACCCGTCAAGGCAAAGCATTTGTCTATCACAGGAAGTAAAGGGATTGCTGCATTAGTGTTATGTAATGTGGCTGTATATTCTTTAGGTGAGTTTCATGTGGTCACCGGTGGTATGACAAGATGGCGAATTTTGCTCCTTTATTAAATTTGCTTTTTATTTTTCTTCACTCTATTGTCATTATTTCTGCCTTTTTTCTCCCATTTTGTAACCACAACATACATTTAAATAATCTTATTATTCATATATTATGTTACCCAGCTTAGATTGTCTGTTTATAAAGTTATTCTGGGAATACCATATATATATATAGTCACTGGTCATTAATTTTTTCTTCCTTTCCTAAATGTAAAATCATCTGTTGTTGTTTAAAAATGCACTTTTTCAAGTCAGTCATGGGATATAAAAAGGTTTGCTAAAAAGTGTGAAACGCGCGCTCTGATTGGTCAATAGCCATGTTTTATTAGAGTACAGATGACGTCATGTTGTTCACGAAATCATTTTTATTAGGCTCCTTTTTCGCTGGAAAAAATGGACCTCTTCCATAGTATGGAAATATCTTGGAAACATTCTAGAAAAATGTTATTAAAATTTCCATCAGGAGCCATTTAAATACCAGGAGCGTCCACCATCTGTTATGCATTCGTTAGCCAGCGTGTTCCCAGATCAGGCTATTTTTAGACAACGAGAAGCCGTGTGAACAGTAATTTTATGCAACAATGCACCAGGCAAACAATACGTCCTCATGATTTATGAAAATATATATTGTTATTGCGTACAATAAGAAAACCTCGGGGGTATGGGATTTATTTATTTCGGGAGTTCTAAAAATAACGGGGCGGCCTTCACCTCCTCGGAACATGGAATAGTACTGGCTATCCAAACAATGCCTAACCCTGAAACAATGCAAACCCTAACCCTAAAACAATGGAATTCTTTGTCAGTGCAGTCCAAATGGGGTCCAATAAAATGCAAGGATTTGAGAGGTGATGGCCTGCTGAAAATAACCTGATCTGGTAATGTGCTGACCAACAGACCCAGTATGGGAGATGGACGCTCCTGGTAATAGCTACTGGTTTCATACTATGGAATTGGCAAAAACTATGGAAATAAAATTAAGTATGGAAATATCGTGGACATATTCTGGAAATAAGATTTACATACAATGGAAGAGGTCCATTTTTCCGTTGGTAAACATTCACACCATTCGATTGCGTCTCATGACGTCTTCAGCTCATTGTTTATTTTACCACGCTTTGATGTTATCTACGCATCTACTGTATACGAGTACGAAGGCAAAATTACATCTGTTTGTTAATAATTTTCTAGGGCTCCGTTCAACTGTATCTCTTATGTCTGTATATGCTAATATATATAGTTTGTCTTTTTTACGTATTTTGAAGACTCGGGTGAAGCACATGGAGTATTGCGTGAGGTGTGGTACTCAACAGCCTATACTGACAGAACTTCAACAAACATGAAAGAAAACGCGGTATTTACCAAAACACCACACAGCAGTCATTTCATCAGAGGCCTTGAGGCTCCTTTTAACTACGACGAACACTACGTACAGCGGCTTACCACCTATATCCAGGTAACCTCTCCTTGTTTAATATACGTGACCAGTCTTGGATTAGTACCTGACTCGATTATTTCTTACTAATAGTTATTTCAGGTAGCCTATACAGTACTTATTTCATTTATAATCCAATGTAATGTTAAAATACTGTAGAAATAAATGTGTTTCCGGTCTGGTCATTCGATAAAAGCGATAATCGATAAAAATCGAGAAAATCGATAGCAATTAGTTAAATGTATCGGAATTCGATACAAAATCGATAAAGGGATATCTTGTGAGTAATCTATGGTTATCGATTTATATAATGAATTAATAATTACTAAGAAATCAACGTTTTAACTTTGCGAGCCGGTGCATGAACATTTCATTAAAGCATATTGCTATTGTTAAATATTAAAGATTCTTATTTTTATCAAGTTACGTTGTTTTTACACAGTATCATTTGCCACCGAATTATACTCATTATGAACGCTTCTGCCTTTTTTTCAGGTGCCCTACTCTGGTAACTATACGTTCTACATCTCGTGTGATGATCGGTGTGAGTTGTGGCTACATGACATAGAGGAGGAAGAATTTGGTCATGTCACTTCCAATGAGATTTCGACTAATATGCAGCCACTGGCCAAGACAGACAAATCGACCAACTGGAAGCAACTAAAGTTAGTGACAATAATTAACAATTATCACGTGACCCGTACGGCTCCTCGCGCGCTTTCCTTTAAAAAACATTTACAAAAGTCACGTGATGGGGCCGTACATATCTGACGTCAGCGGGCCGGAAAAAGCTTAAAAAAACTAATTGACTGAGGGAGGGCCGGATGGGAAAATATTTGGCTCGAGGTCATTTTGTACACTGCGCTTGGTCCGTACGTCATGACCTCGACTGAGCCAAATATTTTCCCGTCCGGCCCTCCCTCAGTCAATAAGAACCTCCCGAAGTGGAGGTGACTAGTGGTAGACATTTACCGAGCCATGACGCTCTTACGTCATGACCTCGAGCCATTTTTTTTTCTCGTCCGACTCTCTCACTCAGTTAATAGGTACCTGGACAGTGTGCTTCTTTCATCGAACTTTGGATTTCGTCTCACACCACTTATTATCGATCGGACAAGATTGAGTAAACGTTCCTATGAAATGAAAGCTGTCAATGCCCGAAATCTTGTCGATTTCATTTCTAAGATTTGATCTCGTGTATTTTTACTATCAGTAAAATAATGCACATCGATGAAGTCTTAAGGTTGACATGCTCAAATCTCATACAAGATTTTACTCCAAACAGTGTGTACAATAATAAATAAAGGTGTTCTTCTAGTTTTGAGTAATGAAAATGAGAAACAACCCAATTTCTAGGTTACCATACACATCTACAACCCTTGTATTGATATGACTCTCAAAGATGTAAAATAAATTTGTTTAAATATTATAAGTGACATTTTTCAGATTATAATGCGGAGATCACGTGATTTAAGGGTTGTTTACGTTGTTATAATAAAGACAGTTTATTGATCCTTTCAGTTAGAGCCAAGCAATTTTCTTTATTATATATATATTCAAAAAACTTCGCCACCAAATTTGCTTTTTACTTGATCGAAGCTCGAGCAAATTGAAGTGCTATTGTCTCGTACTCGACACTGATTGGCACAATTAACCGCAAGTTGGAATGCTTTGTTTATATTCAGTATTGTGATTGGCTCTCGTTACAGTATTGTGATTGGCTCTCGTTACAGTATTGTGATTGGCTCTCGTTACAGTATTGTGATTGGCTCTCGTTACAGTATTGTGATTGGCTCTCGTTACAGTATTGTGATTGGCTCTCGTTACAGTAATGTGATTGGCTCTCGTTACAGTATTGTGATTGGCTCTCGTTACAGTATTGTGATTGGCCCCGGTTACCGTAGTCACCCAGTTTTATAATTGCCTCTGCGTTTGCCTTCACATAGGTACCCAAGTCAGACTTCAGTGCCTGTGTTTCTGAACCACTGTTTCTTGTTCAAGATGGTAGTGTACATGATGGAGGCAGCACAATATGATCACGTGACAGCAGGAATGAAATTGCCTAACAGTATGTTATACGAAATGCCAATTCAGGAGAAACGACTTTACAGAACGCTGACGGGTAAGATTATTGGTAAATCAATGTTTGCATGCCTTTGTTAATATGACTTCCTTAAAAATATGATAAACTTGAACGTTTTTCGTGCGGAAAGGCCTGTAGACTAGTTAAAGTACAAGAACATTTTTCTGATATAGTGGATCAGCGCAGTCTAACTGTAACAACTTTAATTTACGTTGGACTACAATTTAAGACACGATTACTTGGGACACTCCAGGAAACTTAACGCGATTTTTTGGTAGTGAGTTGCCTTTCGTTTAATGTTGGGAATCTAGGACCAATCGTTTCGACCCAACATCGGGGAAGGAAAATACGAAAGTGTCAACATTTGTGTCTTGGATTGTTCTACTACTGAGCGTTTACGTTACAGGTTAACGACATTTTTATTAATCTCAGTGATAAAAGTATGTAGGTGAATAGTGCTTTTCGCGCGCTCTAATTTGCGATACTCAAATTCGGAATATCCAGCAATAGAATATACCATACACGTGAATAGTGCTTTTCGCGCGCTCTGATTGGCTACTCAAATTCGGAATATCCAGCATTAGCATGTACCACACAAGTGAATAGTGCTTTTCGCGCGCTCTGATTGGCTACTCAAGTTCGGAATTTCCAGCATTAGCATGTACCACACAAGTGAATAGTGCTTTTCGCGCGCTCTGATTGGCTACTCCGGAGGTGAATATCCTTTACTACCTTTACTATTCACTGATGTCGGTCTCGCGCACGAATAATTCACTTGTTAATGTTTTTTTTGAACTTTTTGAACTAATTTGAAGCTGGCTATTTCACTTGTGTAGTATACACTAAAACTACTAGTCACCTCTACTTCGGGGAATAATTGTTAATTAGTATGCAGGTTTCAAAATTGGTATTTTGTTCTTTTGAGCGAGTGACCATAAGAGATAAGTAACGCTGAAATCGATCTCGTGTCTAAACTTTGGCAATATTTATCCTAGGCCTTTTTTTACTTCGCTTATCAAACGTCTACCATTAAAAAATGCTCTATTGTCTAAAAGGTTACTTTGAAATCAGTTGTTTTGGAAAGTTTGGATAAGATAGCAAGAAAGGCTTTAAATATATCGCAGCACAAAGTTAGAATGTATGAGAATCGACAGTCAGGGCTGGCAATCCTCGTTTTGGTGTTTTTCACTCATTTGAAACCTTGATAAGTTCACAAGAGTTCAATATTTCACGTCCAAACCTATAAACCTTACTACCATACACACTTCCTTTCGAATGGCAGAGTTTACTCTCCTGAAAATATCAAGCTTCAAAAGTATGCCAATAATCCGCGGCCATATTCGCATTCGAGTGTATAATGCGGGTATATTTTGCATTCTAAGAACAACCTACCTACAGTTAAGATTACGCCTTTATTATCAAACGCTTATAAGGCTACAACGGAAATTGGTTTCTAAGGGACTTAGTATGTAACTGTCATTGTTCATATTTCACAAAGTTCATGGAATGGCTTGGAATAAAAGATGGTAATAATTTGAAATTATATCCTTGTTTTTTCCCTTCAAATGGCAGGGAAACGAAGTCTTTCTGTGAAACTGGGATATAACAATATGATTACTTCATATGTCGGTTCCAACGTGATACTAAACGGTAAGAATCCATTCCTACTTCCGGTTACATCTCTAGCCTCACTTTCATGTAACCGGAAGTAGGAATCATATTATGCAAAGGTATTCCATAGAAAGTTTAATAGAGAGTTCAAACTTTCTACTTCCGGTTGTATGGAAGTGAGGCTAGAGATGTATCTTTGATATAACCGGAAGTAGGAACCCGAAATTATGCAAAGGTCTATGGGTGCAGTAGCGTTCATTTTCCTTCATCCCGATTGTGGAAGAGAATAATTTATCGAGAGGTTTACACTGGGCTTCCGTCAATCAAGGGAGCACTTGATTGGGTTTTGCACGTACGCAGGTTTTTTTCCAGTCGAATATCACAGCTACTGTTACGCGCAAACTAGTTCGGCAACAGCAGAAAGTATGGTAGTAACTGATGGAGAAGTTTGACAAATTTACAGAAAAATTGTCAACATATAGTTATAGCTAGCTGTTTATGCTGCAACAGTGTCAGTACCAAGTACCATATTATGTTGAGGCCATTATGTAATTATGGGATATCGTACCTTATAGCATATTCATGGTATTTTTCTAGTTAAATCAGGGTGGGCCAGGGGTTTAGGGTATACTGGTATCCAAGGGTTTTGAAATTGAGTCTGACGCGGTATTTTACATTGAAATATGGGTATTTTAGTATATTCAAATTTCGGGATTTTGACATGTGATCTGAATGTCCCACTGAGTCTTCTGGAGCTGTTTCCGAACTCGTTATTTGGGTATATTGGGTAATTTTTAAAAGATATTTGGGTATATATCGCTTAACTATTCCCCTGGCCGAGGCTGTTAACTTAATGCTGCACTTCAGGAATTGTTATAAACTCAACTAGGCCAGGTATCATCTTTTATGACCCATCAAATATTTTCTCTCGCGCGTGATTGGTTGAATGCGTCAAATGACCCGATATTTTCTCTCCGTGAGCGGTAAATATCAGCGAATACACCCCCTGTGAGCGTATAAGTGCGCATCAAAGAAAATATTTGAAGGATGATAACAACAATAACCTACATTGTGGCGTCGAAATATGCCCTGATATTTGTCCTTGGACATTATCTGATCCTCGAAGCTCACAGTTCTCAGATAATATCAGATAATGTCCGCGGACGAAATATCAGGGCATATTTCGACGCCACAAATAGGGTATTGTATTTATACAAGAGACCATCACCTATGTGATGGTCTCTTGATTTATATTGCACACATGCATTCCACATGGTTGAAGTATGGCATTTTAAAATACGTTTTCTTGCTGAGATATTTTGCTATTTAATTCTATTTCAGGTACTTACGAATACTGTTGTAATGGGATAAGGTGTCCAGATTGCCCTCTTGTGATGTCACTACTCGTCAATAATGTTAGGATTCACTTGAGTGACTCAGTTGAGATGTCGTGCAACATGACCAAGTTCAGCGTCGTCTTCAGCGAAATTGCACAACCTGGGAATTATACAGCAGAGGTAACCAAAACCAAATTTACAACAACTGCCCAGTTCCTCGTTTTCCGATTGGCTGATTGCCATTGGAAGTAAAAGGACATTACATGATCGCTCGCGCAAGATTGATTACGTGATAACGCGTACTAGAATCCCCCACCCCCCTTCCCCCAGCAATTTTTCTTGTGTTCTTGGCCCTGCTCGCTTCACTATATTTTTAGCATGTTGTTGTAAAAAAATTGACGATAGTTTACCGTGATATGTCCTCTTATTTACCACGTTATCTCATGGTCAATATTTACTGTGGATTCCCTCGGGGCTAACGCCTCGTGAAATCCACTACAGTTTTGACCATGCGATGACGCAAAACGTGGCAAATAAGAAGACATACCATGGTAAACTATCGTCAATTTGTTAATTTACAACACCTACTCAGTTTCTCGTATTCTGATTGGCTTATTGTCATTGAAAATAAAAGAACATACCACGGATTGCGTCATTGCTCGCGTCTAATAATAGCGTTATCCACCCTTTCAACAAACGGCACCGGATAAATCCTTATCCAGTGGATAAGTATTAACGAAACCGACATAGCTGAATAACTAGGCCGCATGCGCGAGCTGATGCGTAAATTGGCGGACATTTTACCGAAAACACTATCTGTTGGCGGTAAATATTTCGTGTGTGAAGGCAATTTTATCCCAGTGGCCAAAACTTAAACTACATTGACAAAAATGTCCAAAACATATATTGTTTCTCAGTTTCTGGAGGAAATGGTCTGAGTATTTGAATCTTAATTATCCTTTCAGCAAAATTCTTATTCTTCGCAGAAAACATGAAGTTGAAATTTCCGCCATTTTAATTTGTATACGCTGCAGTCGTCCCTAGTCTACGCGCGTCACGTTATTCAGTAAATGGAGTCTGGGTACGAGATTGTTATTCAGCGCTGTCGACGAAACCAGCTTATTTTATCCACTGGATAAGTATTTATCCAGTGGATAGCATTATCCAACAGGCCTTTGAACAACCAGACCCTGGTGTTTCAAGATTTTGCACTGGTGTTTCAAAGAAATTGCACTCCTCTTACAATAATAATAATAATAATGTGAGCAATTGCTGTTAATGTATTGTTAACCAAAAAAAAACACGTTTTCAAGACCTCAATGTATTTTCATTGCATATGTTGTATTCTGCGTTCTGTTCTCAAGTTAGGTTTCATGTTTTCTTTATGTAAGGTTTGTTTCGCCTAGATTAAAAAAAGAGGACGTTGAAGGGGAAACCAATCAACTTGTACGTTCTCATAAAAAGAAGCTGATTACTTTCGTTTCTTAAATATTTTACCAGGTTGAATTTTCCTTTTCCAACTATTCCTTGATAAAAAGAAGAAAACAAGCAGGAACGATTGTACTAAATCGTAAGTGATTTTGTTTCCATTCACAAATGCACAACGTGCTATTCAGCACTGAATGAGAGGAGTGTCTATAAAATGTCACAATGTTTCAGGGACGGGTCATTAATTGGAGGGGGAGGGCTGGTACTAAATGGGAGAGGACCATATAGGGATATATTCCTCAGTGAAAATGATAGCCTGAATATCCGCCATATTTTCTAACTCTCTGGGGATAAAATATACGTATTCCAACCCTCTTGGAAAAACAAACTCGCTTCAAAACTTGCGCGAAATTCCCGCCTCATGACCTTCTTGACATCGACTTCCGCCTAACTACCCTCGTTTTCGTTTCCCGCCCCAACGCTCCGGCCGTGTATCCGCCATATTGGAATGGGGTGTATAAAGAGGGCCGGGAAAAGTAATTTAAGCAAGCAAAATAAGAAGGGTCATTCTGGTTGTGGAAAGAAACTCTCAGAAATGATTTACGGCCATGCTTGAGGGGCGTAGAGTGGTCCTGAAAATGGGGAGGGGGGTGTCAAAATGATGAATTCTGGGACATTTACATTGATGACTTCTGTTAATCTCTCTTCTGGGACTAGACAGAGCGGGGGGGGGAGGGGTGGGGGGGGGGGGGGGGGGGAGGGCAACTGCCACCCCTCGCCCCCCTCCCTACGCCACTGTGTTTGAATGATAAATATCAATAAGGGAGGGTAATTCTATATAATACAGTTGCGTTAAGCACTATATTAAAAAGCCGGTATGATTTTGCAAAAAATGGAAATGGAGGTTGGTCAGCAGAAATTGAACATGGTGTTTGTCATTTGCACTAGCCCCTCTAATTAATGACCAGTCCCTTATTGAGCCAATCAATTAAGATATGTTACATTTAACTCGATAAATACCATAACCTGGGTGCCAGAGGCTAGAAGAAATATATGGCAAAGAGGTGAGAGACAGGAGAGAAGAGGAGAGAGAATGAAAAGAATGAGTCTCGGGTGTTATCCGTTGAGAATCTCATTTCCTTGCCCTGAGTTTCAAATCAAGAAAACACGTCAAACCGGTTTTGCTGGGCCATTGGTAAGCCAATGAAAATTACCGTGACATCCAGTACTTAGGGTTACGCCTGGTAATGAGTAGATTATCCAATCAGGAACGAGGTTCAAATTCTGACCGGAAGTGAGATTCTCACTGATGTATAACACCAGAGATTCTTCTTCTCTCTTCTCGCCTTTTATTTACTTGAGTCTATGGCACCCAGCGTACAAGTGATCATGCCATAAAACAACAAATCCTGCTACAGGGAGTAACTACAGCAAGTGCCAGAGTAATGTGTAAGATATCTATGGGGAATTTAAAAACAAACTGAAGTTAATTTACAAAGGATAACTGATGGCAGGGCGACCGATGAATGTTCGTCTTCAATTCCAAGCAGCTTTAATTTGAGATTGCCTTGAACAGTTTCCATGGAAGCCAATTGATAAATATACTATATTATCTTCTTTGAAGCTGTTATTCTTGAAGAATGTAGCTTCGCTGTCGACAACTGTCTGTGGACAATGAATGGGAGTGTCGAGATTAAAACCTGGAGGATAGCAAGAAGGCAGAAGAAGAGAACCTTAGCAGGCCAAGGTGCAGTTTTATAATTCCTCTCCCTACCCCTCCCTTCCCCTAATCTCCTCTCCTCTCCATAACTCCTCCTTGCTCTCTTCTCCATTCTCTGTCCGGCTTTTCCCTGAAGGAAACCCAAAAATAAAGGCTCGTGACCTCTGGATGACTGATCACTGATGTTGGCAAATTACTTGAAGGGAACCTCCACTAAAAAACAATGTTGCTCTCAAATGTTTGTCACGAATACCTAAATACAACTGCTGTTTGTTTCCTATTGTTACACAATAAAAGAGCTACTGTTTTCTGACAACAGGGGCAACGGTGTGACGTCATAAGATCCAAGATGGCGGCGCCCGGGAGATTCAAATGAGTTTTATGTACAAGAAAATCGGTCCATAACTGACACTAGCAAGTAATTTGAATCGGAGCGAAATGAAAACGAGTCGGGCTTGACTTCCTAAAATAGCTTCTTTTTTTTTACCAGACGTTTTTGACAGCATGGCCATCGCAAGACTGAGAGTTAGGATTGAAAACGGTGGTAAATTAATCTTACTATAGACCTTGGACACGTTTCTTGTCGATCAACACGACGAGAAGACCCTTGTTTGACGTTTGTGCGGCCAACGCACGCGATGACGTCAAATCGCGCCATAAAAGGAAAATTTGACCTCCGGTTGCCCTCCATGACGTTATGAACCTCTTTTGCTTATGCTGTCTAATGCCCGACCCCCGGGCCGATAGTTGCAAATGCTCCACTTCCGGAATCTCAAAATGGAATTGTCTGATGCATTACTGACAGGAAACAAACAGAGCATTAGATTTAGATATCTTTAACAGACATTTGAGAGAACTGTTTTTCAGTGGAAGTTCACTTTAACAGATGATCTAACTTGCCCAAGGCGGAGCAGTGAGAATTAATCGAGATGAAGTCTTTTATTTAGTTTATACCATGCCAATCACGTTAGCAATACGTCCGATGAATGATAGCTCACTAGAGTTTCTGTAAACTTTAAATCAGCAATGAACTTGTTAGGGTATATCAATCGTATGGCTATACTTACACACACCGCGGCAAAACGTCACGCGCATGCGTTTTGACGTGTCCAGCTCACGCGTTCGCCCCAGTTTCCCGCCAAAACTAATCCGTCATCATCCGTCTTTAGTTTTACGTACGTACGCGTATTTATTTAAAATGTTTCGCGAAAAACAAGAGAACTACTTGAAAGCTAAGCCTAAGACTTCAACAGGTCTAAGTTTACTTAATTTGTAATTCACTGTGAGTTTACGAAATTATACAATTATTTATGGAAAAAGTATAAGACCTGGGAACTTGTATTTTAAACCAGAGCCTTAATTCTGTTGGCCAGAGGAGCATAACTTGTTGCCGCGGTACAATACTTACAATAACTTTGTTGTTCATCGTTCAGCATCATACGCCTTTATCAATGGCCCTTATACTGCCTCCTTACAAAGCCCAACGTTACCATGGCAGCCTTTCCATGGGACGGTTGGCGTTTGCTTGAGATTCAAGTATCTCATGTTCAGCCGAACAAAGACGGTACTCTCCATATACAAGACGTCAAGTACTGGAGAGGTACTCTTATGGAAAATAACTGGTTATCATGGGAAAGTATGGAAAGAGGGAACAGTTTCATGGACTGGTACACAAAACACAAAGGTAGCTTTTAATTTGATCAATGTGCTTATTTTCACTCTTTATTAATATAACTTAATCTCTATCACTCATGCCTACTTTTTGTAAATTATGCCATGCAACAGATACGCTTTCAGGGAACAGGACTATTGGATAAAGCTGTTAATCTCGCAATTACCAAAATCAGGATCACAACTGAAACATGCAAACTGCATCCCGCTTTTGCAAAACCAGGTAGGTGTTGTTTATATTATAAAATAAGTTTCAAGTATTTCGTTTTAGCAGTGTTAGCGTCAATAACCCAGTTTCAAGATCATGCGCAGTTGTACAAATCCATTGTCTAACATCTACCAGGCACGTAAGAAAACCTGGGACAGGCTGGTCACGTGACCAAGGAGGAGCATGCGCAATCTTGGATTCGTCATGCTTGAGGAAACTTTAACGGTTATTGTGTGATCTAAGTTCAAACGGTAAATTGCTCTAATTTTATCCACTTTAGTAGGAGTACTGATCACGGAAAAAACCTTACCACTTACACAATTTCACTCGTGTTTGCGAAATTAATCCTTCATTATTAATCGGTGCGCGCAAACCTTTCATCCAATCAGCGGCCGAATCCCACGAGCCTGCGCCACGTTGTCTTGGGTTATTTACCCCTGGGTACGAGGTTGACATTTTTATTGTTCAACTGGGCATGGATACCGAAGCTTTGTTGCATTAGAAATAAGAGAAGGTGGTATACTCAACTGCCAAATAAATCCAAGTATTTTCACTGCTAGATAATTCTCAATACAACTCAAGGTTCGCTGTTAATCCGCCATGTTGCAAGACAACCTGAACTGATTTTCTTGCGCATGCGCGGACTTGTTGGACCTCTGTGAGATACTTGTGACGTAATTATTTACACGCGCCTCCCTGATTTAACATAAATGTTTCATTTAAATAATTCTACTATTGAAATCATTACAGGTTTCCAGTGCAAAGAGAATAGATTTAAATGCGATAACGGCGAGTGCGTGAAGAAGAACTTACAATGTGATGGTGACAAAGATTGCCTGGATGGATCAGACGAGGAAAAGTGCCGCTGTCCGACTAATAAGTTCCTGTGCCCTAGTGGAGAATGTATATCGTCTACTCATTTGTGCGATAAACAGACTCACTGTGAAGATGAAACCGACGAAAAGAATTGTGGTATGGTTATGGTAGATGTTTTCTGTGTGACGGAAAGGTAGATTTATGTGTGTGATGCAATTAAGTTATCTAACTTTGCGAAGTTAATTCGTGAGATCGTATAATTTACCCACTTCATAGGAGCTTCAAGTATCTTGTTTTCTACGTGTGTTTTATACAATTAAGTTGTAAACCCTGATGAGGTTGGCCGTGCCAGCCGAAATACTGGTTAAATATTAGTATTCCTAAACCATACAATCAGCCTTGCATCGTCCTTAATACCACCTCTAATGTTAATTTAATCGCAGTCATTTTTTCTTATCAAATAAGGTGACTTTGTATTGCTTTGTTTACACAGGCTCTGAGTGTGACGGTAAATACCAGTGCACAGACGGTAGTTGCATTACCTGGTCCAATACGTGTAAAAAGACGAACTACTGTCCAGGAAACACCAACTACCCTGCCATATGTGGTGAGTTAAAAGCACCCATTTTCCTGGATAATAGTTTTTCTATCGATCCACTGGACTGCAGTTTTCCGCTCGGCTGTGTTGTCGTTCTATATATTTTCTTAAAGGATCAATACCGATAGAGTGTCGAAAGTAATTCGGTAATTGCATTGGTTTTGCGTTTGCTTAGCTTTTCTATTGGCTGTTAAAAATGTTTTGTTAACATCAGCTAGTCTTGCCTCCTAAAGTAGACCCCGGGCGACTTCCGTTTCCATTTTGGCGGGTAAGTGAAACGGAAGTCGTCGCGGAGGTGTGGTTTCGGAGGCTACAGCTAGTCAAGTTCTAAAGTAAGACCAAACATTGTTTTGATCCGTCATGCAATACATTTTCGCTTCAGAAAGAATTAAAGCGGTTTTCGATTGAGTGTCGAAATGTAATTACGTGATTCCTTTCGAATTTGAAATTGGTTAGTTATCCACGATTGCGTTTATTTTTCCTCGTGATTGGTTCAAGTAAAACCACAATTCTCGATTTACTTCAGCTCGTGATTGATTCATTGCGTTTTTTACTTGCTCGTGATTGGCTCATTGCGTTTATACTTCCTCGTGATTGGCTCATTGTGTTTCACTTGCTCCCATCTCTCGGTCCTTCTTCCACATATAAGCTCCTTCATTGAACAGTTAGTTATTGGTTCATTTTTTCTTCTGCTCATTCACTAGCACTTGCACTGCTCATTCACTAGCACTTGTCGGCCTCAAGTTTATCAGTCTCATCAGACTGTCACGAGTTACCGACGTTAAATAAAGTTACTTTACTTTTACTTTACTTTAGGTAAGAAAGAGTGTCCCCTTAACAGAATTGCATCATGCACGCAACAACAAGCAAACCAAACAAAGGAAACAAGCGTAGCATCTCTCTGCAAGACATTTCTGGGTAGGTCCAGGAACCCATAACTAGGAGCGTCCATCCCGCATTCTAAGCCACAGCGTTTTCACAGCGTTTTCACAAGTTAGGTTATTTTTAGAATAATAATAATAATAATAACGTATTAGGAGCATCCTACAGAGTCTCGATGCTCTTACATATTATACATATTATACCCGCTATTCTTGGGCTCCAATCATTCCTAAGGGAATAAAATCACAAAAGCGTAACAGCCATGTTGGTTGGTCATTAATAAAAGTAGCTAATGAGGCATCGTTTGTTTCGCCACTGGCGCAACCCACCAATTGGCGTAGAAAATAATCTAAAATGGCCCAACTTGTGAAAACGCCGTGACACCTATATCGGAGGTATGGACGCACCTGGCAGGTGTTAAATCTTTAAGCTGGTATCATTCCGGTTTAAGGAAAGCAGCAGAAAATTCGCATTACCAAGGAAATATTTTTATGCCAGTTTATGTTGTCCAACTTTTTTAATAAGAAGATGCCATGCTCTGGTATAACGATACCACAACTTTTTCCATTTTCTCATCCCGTTCGTCTTTTTCCTCTATGAGTTGTCTTACACTGCGCGACTGAGATTTTTCCATTTCTCCTGGTAATAGTCTTAACGCTACCCAGCTTTCCTTGCGAGCCTGCTTACTTTTTTGATTAGTCACTGACTAAAAGTGACAGACTTCGCTAGAGCACTCACCATCTTACAAAACAAGTTTGTCAGTCGATATTCGGCGTTCATTGCAAGTTTGCAGCCGATTACTCGCAGATTTTCTTGAAATATTTTAAACACATGAGGTCTCAGGGGCATGTCCCACTCGCTAAGCTTCCACGAAGCATGTCCTTGTATTTCAAGGTAAAACGCTGGTTCCTCGTCGATCATACTCGGATCTTGCACGTGGATCCATGGAACTAAAGCATAAATGAAAGCATCGTAGTGTTTATTAGACTCAATTAAATAAAAAGCCGCTGGGCACGGACTTCTAAAATGTAAACCGAAGCTACGAAAGCCATTTTTCAAGGACTACCTGACACGAATTTAGCCCTCTTCTTTGTATTTGAATTTCCCGCAAAGCAGTTAATGACGTGACGCGTGAGTGATTTGTCGCTTTAATTAGATGTGCATACCGCCATGTCAACTCGTTTCTGGCGATATATTTGAAAGTGAGGATAAGCACAGATGAAGACACAATGAATGGGATCCAAACTATAATAATCCAATACCGAGTACAAAATGAGTGTAAAAAAAGCTTTAATAACAAATATCCAAACCAGAACTTTGCGTTCAATGTGATAGTTTTAACGTCATGCATGTAGCTTTCGCAAAAATGTGTGAAGCCCTCGCAAAGCTCCTTCTATCCACTATTACCATCAGATTTTCTCACGAGCTCTTCTGCAGAAACAAATGACTGAAAGATAAGTCTTGAGCCGATCTCGTTGACCGAGGAAACCGCCACGGATTATAATTTTATCCGTGCTTAGCCTCGCTTCTACACAAATTAGTATAGTATTAAGAAAAGCATATTTCTCACAATATAACTCGCCCTATCGCTCCGACTAGCAAATGTCTCGAGGCTAAAAATTAATAGCGCTCTCTCTCTCTGTTCTCCTTATTTCATATTTTACCCATTGCTATCACATTTTGGCATAATTTGAAGCCCTCCGTTGTCCTTAGACCTTTTCCCGGGTGCTAAATTGATCAATCGTCGTCGAAGAAACGTTAATAAACACCTAATGCCTGGCGCCTTGGGAAACAGTACATTTTGTTTCTCAGAGATCCTCGATATTCCCGGTGAGATCCTCGATATTCCCGGTGAGATCCTCGATATTCCCGGTGAGATCCTCGATATTCCCGGTGAGATACTTGATATTCTCCGAGACGGAGTTAAGGGGAATATCGAGGATCTGGCCAGTAAATAACTGATTTCTTATATATATAGCAACAAATAAAATGCGTTCCTTTTGCCTGTGTTTTGGTAAATAAATATCATTCTTTCCCACCTTTAGTTAGCCATTTGCGCGCTAGATACGTCACACAATCTTCTATCACGATGTGATCACGTGGCGGGATACATTTGAATTGTATCCATCCTCGTTTCCTGGAGTCTATTAAAGCGCCTAATCTAAGATGGCGTCGAAAGTACACACGCTGGTACCCACTTTCGACGCCATCTTGGATTAGGCGCCTAAAGACCCCTGGGAACGAGGTTGGAATTGTATCCCGCGCGTGATGCATTGAATTTTGACGACTGCCACGCGACCCGCGGGATCAACCAGTGAGAGTGCCCGTTGGATCTCACGAAATCCAGTTTAAATCATTGCTTTGTAACAACGGTTATTGTGCCACGAAAACCAAAGGGCTAACTGCTAATCGGGGTTGAGACCATATGGTGTTTGATTTGTTTAGCAGCAAGCCCTTTCTTTTAATTTGGACACGAAGGTTAATACATGATTGTATTTTAATATGCAATGGAGAATGCTTGCTAATAATTTCAGTTTACGATTTCTCATATTCCCAGCACGGTGTTTTTTCGAGAGCGGGCTGTGTGGGCACACATTGGATCACGATGTTGCCTTCCAGTGGTCAGTGAGATCAGGTTCAACGCCCACTGCAGGAACAGGTCCATCGTTCGATCACACACATCTCAGTGGAAAAGGTATCACCATTTACTCATTACCCTCATACCTTCTTGATGATTCTACATGCCTTATGCTTGGGTAAAAAGTCAGCAATTAAATCTGTAGGAAGAAAGTTGGTTGCTGAAACTATATCGGACTGATGTTTCAGAGCCGAGCCGCAATGCAGACTTCTAAGTGAAAATGGTTAGACATTCACGTCTTCAGATTAAACATACACACGGTAATTTTGTAACAATCTCGATCTCGACCTGAAAATCATATCCTTTACGTCTTCTCGGATAAGGCCTACCTCGTCAGTCTTTTCACGAGTTACGGACATCAAATGAGGCATTCATTTACTTTGCCTCAGGAATATTTTAATTTTTCACGTTTATCGCACTTGTGTTCATAGTCAATAATCTTGGTATGACACAAACAAACAAAACTTACATTCATATTCCGGCTTTTTACACGATCACCTATTGTTAATTGACAAGGATTTCTGCTCCGAAAAATGCCTCTATTTCAGAGCTGCATGTATTAAAAATGCTCATTTGAATTATTTCTTCTGTCCGAAATAGGTTCTTATATTTTCATTGAAGCGTCACAACGTCTGAAGGGTGACAACGCCAGGCTGGTCAGCGGCTGGCTGGATGCTAATGAGTCTGCGTGCCTACAGTTCTGGTATCACATGTATGGCAAGGACATCGGTCAGTTGAGGATTCTCGTCAAAACTAACCAATCAGAAGCTGTGGTTTGGATGCAAGCGGGAGATCATGGCAATAAATGGATATTTGCACAAACGCCAATTACGAGTGGAGAAAAATACAAGGTGCTAAGCAGTGAGCGGTATTCGATTGAGTGCTTTGGTTTTGCGTTTGCTTAGCTTTACTATTGGCTGCGATAAATGGCTGTGATTATTCTACCAATCAGAAACAACCAAAGTTGTGTTATTTCAGCCAATCAGGTTCTAAACTAAAAGCAAAATAATAATATTGTCTTGGATAGTAAGAGCGGTTTTCGATTGAGTGTCATAAAACCAAAACCAGTGAGCCACTCACAGGAGCAAGTAAAAACCCAATCGACCAATCACGAACTGAAGTAATTCTTGATTGGTTTTACTTGAACCAATCACGCGGAGACGTAAACGCTATCGTGGATAGAGCGGTTTGCGATTGAGTGTCGAAAGCAACAAGTGATTGCTTTGGTTTTGCGTTTGCTTAGCTTTTCTATTGGCTGAGAGAAATGTTTTCCAGTTATCAGCCAATCAAGTTCTAAACTAAAACCAAATGCAATCACGCAATCAGGTTTTGTTTTAGCGGCGGTATTGACGATTGCGTTTACTTTGCCTCGTGATTGGTTCAAGTAAAACCAATCGTGAATTAATTATTCAGTTCGTAATTGGCCCATTGTGTTTTTACGTGCTCCTGTTGGCTATGTAATTACTTTGGTTTTGGTTTTACTACATTCAACTGAAAACCGTTCTAATTATCAATCAAATTCGAACGCAATTATTTTTCGACACGACTGAAAACCGCTCTATATCAATCATTTCTTTACTTTTGTTCGTAGTTGACTCATTGTGTTTTTACTTGCACCAGTGATTGGTTCCGCTTGGTTTTGGTTTTGACAATCAATCGAAAACCGCTCTATAGACCATTTTCTCAAGTATGCGCACGCAACAGGCTTGACGGGCCGGTAAATACTTCACGTGGGAATCACGTAGTGGTTTCCTATAACCCTCCCTATTATTTCAACCAATACTAAATCCAAGCTGCCTACATGAAGTATTTCTTGGCGGGCCGTGAGTTTTGTTAGCTTTTGTTAGACTCGTTCTGATGCGACAGCCTTTGTTATTCAAATTATCGGCTATACATGCATCAGGAGTTCCGGACTTCCGGTTGGATCACACTGCATTCTGGGTAGGTGGGCTCAGAAAAGTGGGCATCAACTTCTAGATCGGCCATATTGGATTTGAGTGCAGTCAATTTTTGCTCCTTCGCAAGTTCAAAAACTTACTACCTAATACACGGAATATCTTACCCGTTACAGATTCTTCAGTTGGGAGTTCTAAGTCGATGTTTAAGCTTTAGAACGGGATTAATAAAGTTTCCAAGTTGACTGCGCTCAAATCCAATATGGCCGCTCTGGAAACTGATGCCCACTTTTCTGAGCCCCCCTACCCAGAATGCAGTGTGATCCAACCGGAAGTCCGGAACTCCTGATGCATGTATTGTTCAAACATTGGCGGCTATTGTTCAAAAAGCGATTTGGCGGGCCAATATTGCGTGCGCATACCTGAGAAAAAGGTCTATTGTATAGGTAAAACCAATCACGACTTACTTCAGTTCGTGATTGGCTCATTGTATTTTTACTTGCACCAGTGATTGGCTCTGTAATTACTTTGGTTTTGGTTTTGACACTCGATCAATCGAAAACCGCTCAAATATTGCAAATAAAACATAATTACATTCTAATATGGTTCTAATATAATCTTGTCGTGAGAAACAAATAATCTTAACCAGACACAACTCACGCTTTCAGTTCGTTCTCGAGGGAGTGACGACAGGCTGCAAGGAAGGAGATATCGCAGTGGATGACTTATCAGTACTCAGTGGAGCGTGCGACCAGATTATTAAACAAAGTAAGTATAGTAAACAAAGTAACGATAGCACATTATTCTTCCTGCTTCCTCATTAGCATTTGAGATACAAATAGTGGCCCCTAACGAGCAAGCTGACACACATGCATACATTAACATTCCTTTATAATGCAAATGACGTCACCAGAAATGCTAATGAGGTATGAACAGTTCCTTTTTTGTGTAACAATAGAGGGAACCATGTGACGTCATCAGATTCAAGATGGCGGTGCCCGAGAAATCCAAATGAGTTTGATTAAAAACTGAGAGGTTCAAATCCATTTTTATAAATAGATGTCTTTTCACTTTGTGAAAACATAATTGACTGTTACTAGATTTATATTTTTATATATATTTCTTCTTTTTCCTTTTATATATTTTGTAAAATATTGCACGTTTGATGTGGTATATTTGTTAATAAAGACTATTATTATTATTATTATTATTATTATTATGGAGAGGAGAATCTGTCTTTTAGTGACATCTAGAGTAGAATTTAAAGGAAAAACACACAGCAATAGATTTAGTCATCCACAAGAAACATTGTTTTTCAGTGGAGGTTTCCTTTAAACCAAAACCAAAGTAATTACTGCAGAGCTCGAGCGGTTTTCGATTGAGTGTCGTAAAACCAAAACCAAAGTAATCACAGAACCAATCACGAGCAAGTAAAGACACAATAAGCCAATCACGAGCAAGTAAAAACACAATGAGCCAATCACGAGCAAGTAAAAACACAATGAGCCAATCACGAGCTGAAGTAATTCACGATTGGTTTTACTTCAACCAATCACGAGGAAAAGTAAACGCAATCGTGGATAACTCTCGCTAAACGAAAATTGATTGCGCGACGGACCAAAACAATGTTTGGTTTTAGTTTAGAACTTGATTGGCTGATAATTACAAAAAATAGAAAGCTAAGCAAACGCAAAACCAAAGTAATCACCGAAATACTTTCGACACCCGATCGAAAGCCGCCCTATCAACTGTATCAGGTACATTTAGTGTGGCTTTACTGTAATTTCGTAACTTCTTCACAGGCTCTCCAGATTGTTACTTCGAAGATGACAAATGTGGATGGACGGGAGACAAGGACTGGATCAATGCACGTTTAACCAATCAAAATGGTAAACAATATTTTTTTACAACTGCCCATTTTATTGCTCTCTAATTGGCTAATTTTTATCGTCAATAAACAGACAGACAATAATACGCGCGACAGCATATTAACGTTCGTTGCAAAAACCTCCAGGCATGTTCCATAGTCTGTTTTTGTAAAAAACAAATTGAAGACGCGTCGTGGATCCACAGCTATTTTGACCCCCCCCCCCCCCCCCCCCCGTGTTATGACGAAAATCATTGATATTAGGACAGACATTAATAACTCATTTCAATTTGTTAAAAATTATTTGAAACCGCATAACATGACTGGGGAATATGTAACACTGCATTTTTTTCTTCGTCTTAAACACAATAATCATTTCATTCCATTTATATACTTCTTTTGATATTCGAGATCTCTAGAATAATTTCTCAATCATATACGATGACAAAATTGGATCACTTCCATTGTATGAAAATACCTTGGAAATATTCTAGAAAAAAGAGTTGAACATTTAAATTTCGATAGTTTTCCGACAATTTCTATGCTATTCTCGTCGTACTGACGTCATAACCAACAACTGTTTATAGCCGAGGGATTTACCGTAACAAATAGGTAATATTGCACATTCCTATATTAATAACAATGTTCGTAAGTGATCTATAGGCTTAAGTGGCATTTTGCGATCTCGTAGACTTGTGCACAGACGCTGATCGCTTAAATATAAGCGTTTGTATGGGAATGCAACGAACTCCCTCAAGGAGCTAAAATACGAGAGACTCGTAAATAAAAATGCCTTGACTTGCTTCTACGGTGTATTCAGTTGCTGTTTGTGTGGTCATCGGGCTCATGCATGCAGGTAAGGCGATTTCAACGAGTTTTCGATCCCTATGAATCCTCTTGTTTGTACTTATATATCGGTGAATGTCTGATGAATCCACCGTACGATAAAGAAACACGAGCCTGATGCATTAAAATAAGGCCTTAAAACCCAAACTAAAAACGGCAGAAGATGACAGACTCCCTAAGGCTTTCCCTGACACTAGCAAGCAAATATCACTATCAAGATACCGGGCGAACTTCCAGATCCAAACCAAAACCTAAACCCGAGGCGCTGAGCGAGAATCGAACCCGAAGATCTCACTCGAAAGGTGACGTAATGATAAGCATGCGCAGAATCACTGGAAGTCCGTGATTCGCGGACTTCCGGAATTGGATTCTTCTGGAGCCCAATTTTTTTCGTCGAGCATGCCTAGTAAAAAACAAATGGGGTCTGGGTAGGAGCTTGACCTGCAGATATGAGCTATTGGTAGTTAATACTTCTTCATGATTTGAGCAAATATTTGTGTTTTGTTTAAAAAGACTGACAAAGTTCAGTTATAAAAGAGGATTCGGTAGTGTTTAAAAGCAGTTGACTTTGCAATATCTTTATAAGTGAAGACCAAAACTTCTCCGGTAATGGTACATTTCCAGATATCACTTTTTATATGCAGTGAGATATAGTTGCGCTATTTCTTATGTGTCCCCAACCTACTAGCTTCACTTGGTAAAATCCTTCAGTCTTTTTATCCCCAAAATATATGTAATGGTCTACTTTCTTAATTTCCTTATTAATTCAGGTATTTTTTAAAAACGTACGTATCGAAATAAAATGCATTTTCAAATCTCTTCACAGATAAAACAGTTTTGAAGCTACAAGCTTCTAAAGCCCAGGGAATCAAGAGCATTTCCTCACGGATGATTAACGTCGACTCATTCCACTGGAAGTGTGTATGGTTATGGTATTCTTTCAATTCGGACGTCGGACAGTATTTCGCAAACGTCACACTTAACGTGACCTTTGAAACATCTGCCAATCGCACGAGGGTATTTTCGTCTCGGATAGCAACTAATGGCTGGCGTTTCGTACAACTTCCAATCCCAAGTGGATACAGGAAAGTCAAGGTACTTATGTGTTTTTGAACAAAGAATACATGAAGAAAATATACCATTTCATGTAATATATCAAAAACGAGAACCAGTGTTTTACCAGGGGATCTAAGCACTGTTGCTATAGCAACAGGAGCAGCAGTCCAAACTTAACTTCGTTCCCAGGGGCCTTTACACGCCTAGTCCAAGATGGTTTCGTAAGAACTCCTGCCACAGGCTGGTTACATGACCCAAACTAACTATGCCCATACATGTATATGGCCATATTCTGAGGATCATCCGCTAGCTTGGATTCATCAACGCTGTAGGAAAGTTAACCTTTATTATTTAATTTCAATAAGTTCTAACTGTCATTGTTCTTGCTTTGCCGTGTTTAGAGGCGAGTATTAAAAAGGAACACTTTGAAAGCTTAACACTTCCGAATTGCAGTCCTTTTCAATCAAATTTCATTTGTGAAATTTGAAACATGATAAGGCCATTCAAAATCCTCCAATCGGCATGCGCTAAATTTCTAGCCACTTGGAACGCAGCAGATTCCCACCAGCCTGTACCATGGGGAATAAAGGCCTCCTGGGAACGAGGCTGGGCCAGACTTAAATACAGACTTACGAATATGAAAAGCTCACGTATATTTCACAAAATAACGTAACACATTTTGTGTGGTTTCCCTTAGATGTGATTCAGTGATATTCCTCATTATCCTATAAATATTATATTTAACTAATATAGAGCGGTATTTCATACTCTCTCTATATATGAAAATACAATATGGTTATTATATAGTTTTATTATGGAATACGTATTGATAAAATTTGTACTCGAAATTTATATTATTTTGGTATACAACTCGCCTATAGGTTGGTCGTATATCAATATTTGACAATTTCACAGTTTCTCGTTTTCTGATTGGCTGATTGCCATTCGCTATTATTACACTTCGGCCATCTTGGATTGAAAGCGAGGCTACCGGGTTGTCGGTTAAGTAGCGCTTACTATTTGCTCTGTTGTTGGTCGCGAGTTTGGATGAAAAGCTATTTCTTCTCCACTTCTGTAATTCCAATTGTACAAATAATAGCCAGAAAAGAAGATTTAGGGATTCTTTTCACAGCTCAGAAAGCGATGGAGTTTGAAAATACGCGGAGATGTCGACCCACACTTCAGACTTCGATAAATATTCAGAGGCAGAGTGAGGAAAAAACTTCGGTTTAAGTGTCACAGTTATGGTTACAGTACCAATGCAATGTTATCAGCCATCCATGCAAGTGAACCCTTTTGGTTCATTGATAATGTATTTTCTCAAATCCTCATACAAACCTTCTAAAAACCAACCCCAAAATTTGCCAAAAACCCTAACCATTTCCAACCTGAATCATTCCTAGAACGAGTACACCCAAGCTATAGATTATGAAGGATTTTTCACAGGTTTTCAAGTGATCATTTGAAGTGGCAGGGTATACTGCAGTGAGGTTTCTCTCTAGATTTTATCTGTAGAAAATGGACTTCTGCTATCTGTTAGTCTGGGGGAACCTGTCACACTTATTTCAGCGAAGAAGTATTTTATAATCAGCTGTTTTTACTCACTGGATATTTTATCGATGTCTGAAGTGTGGGTCGACATCTCCGCGTATTTTCAAACTCTATCGCTTTCTGAGCTGTTCATTGGAATCAAATATGTGAAAAGAATCCCTAGATCTTCTTTTCTGGCAATTATTTGTACAATTGGAAGTACAGAAGTGGAGATGAAGTAGCTTTTTCATCCAAACTCGCGACCAACAACAGAGCGCTACGTTAGCAACAACCCGGTAGCCTCGCTTTCAATCCAAGATGGCCGAAGTGCGATAAAAGCGAATTGGAAATAAGAGGACATACCACGGTAGATGATTACGTGATCGCTCGATATATCAAGCAAATTGACTGCGCTAGAATCACTTTTCCCCACTATTTTCCTTGTCTTCTTGGCCCTGCTGCCTTCACTAGTTTTAGTTTGTTGTTGTAAAAAAAACCGGTAAACTATCGCAATTTTGCTAAATATAAATTTCTTGTGAAATATTCGCCCTTATTCCATATGAAACATTAGTCCTCGTCCTTATCACTGCACCAAACATATAGGCCATTTTGACGATGTTGCGCACGCATCAGTAGAACAATAGACGCGAGCGGCTAAGACTCGTTCTGGTTCACCAGCCTTTTGTTATTTAAAACAGATAGCCACTGTTAATTCTAGCTGCGCGCGCAACATCGTCAACATGATCTATTGCTGAACAAGAGAAATAAGGTCGGCGTTATCGTTACAGGTGGTATTTTCAGGATATCATCACAGCCGACAGAGTAATCAACTTTTAATGTTAGACGATGTCTCTTTCTCAAAGAAGGAATGCAGGGACAGTTCAAACAAAGGTCAAAGTCAGGGTAAGGCTGTTTTAAAATTCAAAGGTTAATAGAATGTGGTAGATTTCATATTTTATGCTTATACCAAAAAAATACATTTCGAATTCACTTGAATTTTCCTGGTTATAGCTCAGGAACTTTAATGCTAAGACGGTCGAGAGAGGGTTCAGACTCCAGCCGGACCAACACTCACGGCAGGTTCTTACAAGAACTGTGTACAAGGTGCTGCCTCTCCAAATTAACTGCAAATGATTTTTTTTCTGAAATGGAATCTTTCTGAAAGAGACCACAATGGGAGACAATATTGGGGTCATCACGCATTTAAACTTAGTGCCCAGTTCTTAGCAAGTAGTCGTGTCATTCTAGCATAGCACTTAAGGTAATACTCCGCACGACTTACCTCCCTGGAGCTTTACTTAAACCTTAGCCAAACCAATGTTCTTTGCTAAAAACATTTGAAATGGTACTCCGTGTCCTTACTTAGGGGCAGCTAATTAATAATGAGTGGGGGTGGTGAGTGAAAACTTACAGAATATTATATTTGGCGAGACTTCCCCCATTCAGGCAAAAAACATCAGGCAGCCCCCTTTTGTCGCCCATGGCCCCCTCCCATAATTAATGACCCGATCCCAGTGTACAATACTAATTATGTGCATTTTCAGTTCGTCTGGTTGGTGGTTCATCTCGTAGTCAAGGTAGAGTTGAGGTTCAACACCAGGGTCGCTGGGGTACAACGTGTGATGATTCCTGGAACCAAGCTGATGCTGTGGTTGTATGCCGCATGTTGGGTTACGCAAGCTCACGGTCTACCTGCTGTGCAAAGTTTGGGGAAGGAAACGGTCCAATATTATTAGACGATGTTCGTTGCACAGGCCAGGAAGCGGCTTTAGAGTTTTGTAGCCACAGTGGCTGGGGACAACACAATTGCCAACACGAAGAAGATGCTGGTGTTTATTGTTCGAGTATGTCGTTTTATATAAGATACTATACTGAACAATTATTCATCGAAGTGGAGGTGAATAGTGGTGGATATTTACCGAGCCGCGAACACTATTTACCGACAGTAAGGTGAAAACTTGTTTTAGTATATACCACACAAGTGAATAGCCTGAGTACCGAATATTTGTTATTTTATTTTCTGTCAAATCTCTTATGGTCAAACACTCGCGAGGTGTTCGCTGCTTCGCTCGGAGGTGGATAGCAAACTTAAGATATTCACCTCTGCAAGTAGCCAATAGCGCTATTCAATTGTGGTATATACTAATAACGGATATTACATACACGAGAAGATAATATTCGTATCTCCAAGTAGCCATGCAATGTTCTGTTTAATATATAATTATTGATGGCATACCATCTTTCATATCTTACTAAAAGGCTAGAAATTGTTAAAAGCCAGTCATATTTTCAACAATTATCTTCACGTGTGAAGAAATCACTTTTTAGAAGTAAATATACACTGTTTTTTTTATCGATAATTATATATTAAACTACGATATTACAATTGTGCTTAAATGAACATTGCACATCTGAGCTCATGTATGGTGGCCGATGACTGCCGTTGCAATTTTTAAAAGAAAATGAAATAAAAGTAAAAACAAATTCAAAAGTAAAAACAAATCCAAAAGCAAAATCAAATTCAAAGTAAAAGTGAAATAAAAGTAAGAAAAAAGTAAATGCAAAACAAAAGTAGTTTTCAATTTTTTTTTTATTCGAATGCGAACTCAAAGTAAAATGAAAAAAAAAGTTGCACGGCCTATGGCTGCCACAGTATCCCAAGAAGCTTTGCGAGAAGTAACGTGTACGCGCGGGGACTGGTCACCAATGTTACACGAGTTGCCTTGTCAATATGGCTGCCACTTGGGAAGAATTTCAAAGCGAAGAAAGATAAACGACCAAACAAGAACAATCAACAATGTCCCTACTACTGATATCCTGAAGAAAGAAGAAATAGTTATTCAAAGATTGAACTCTGATGCATCAGGAAAGGCCCAAAAATACTCTCATGTGGGTCCTAGAGAGAGTTCGTACCTTACGAGTACGAGGAAAAGGAGGCCTGTAAGACTGAAGCATTTCACATCAATAATCGGGGAGAGTATGATCTGTGGCGTCCTTGCCGGAGAACAAGGGACGTCATGCACTTCATTAGATCAGATTCCAGATCTTAGGGTGGTCCATATTCGTTTATAGAGCTACAAAGTCAGGATGTGGAGACCATAATAAATAAAGACCGATCACCGATAATACTGCCCACAAGAAAGTATGTGAAGACGAAGGATGTCCAATCTTTGCCGTCCACAAAGGTATTGAGCCCAAGCAAAGCCTATGCTAAAAGTTTATCGGTTTTAGAAATGTTGAAACTGGGAAAAGTCATGAAAACCACAGGCAGCCCTAGCTCTAAATATCTAGCTAATACTAATAGCGTTTGTATGGGAATTTCAACGAGCTAGAAATACGAAAGAATTATGAATAAAATGCCTTTCCTTGCTTCCATAATGTATTACTTGCTGTCTGGGTGGTAACGGAGATGAAAACTCGCTTCATATCAACCCTGAAGTATGTATATTATACACTAAAAACGTCTAAACTGTATATGGTGTATATTCTGTATATTATTATCGATACTAACGTCTAAAGAACGAAGTGTCTATTCTGTATATAGTGTATATATATTGTTTAATTAGACACTATATACGCTTTAGATGTATATAGGAAATAAGCGGATAAGATGTCACAATTAAGATGAACCCGGATATGATGTCATAATTAAGGAGTGCCACTCGAGAGAAGAGAGACAGAGACTCATTGTAAGAGATCGGAGACACGAAATAAGTAAAAACCTGTGTTACATTCAAGGTCTGACTGTTATTGGTGATTTTACCCATGGAAGAGCCGTAACATATACAGTGTGTACTAGTGTCTAATTGTACACAATATACATAATAGACACTTTGTTCTTTAGATGTTAGTATCGGAAGATACAGAATATACACTTTATACATCAGAATATACATGCAGTGTTGATTAGTGTATACTGTGTATATTATGATCATGTTTTCTGCCATGTCTACATATACAGAATATGCAGTTATATTGACAGTTGTCTATAAAGAAATTTTTGGTTATCTGTCTCGATTAGCCCACTCGGCTATTACAGGTAACCTGTACCTACAATGTATACTTTTTTCTCTATACGTACATATTGTAATTTCCAAAATGGTACGAATAAACTTGTTGTTGTTGTTGCTGTATATTCAGCAATACCGCGCCACAGTACTTCGTCTTCACATACTTTCTTGTGGGCAGTATTATCGGTGATCGGTCTTTATTTATTATGGTCTCCACATCCTGCCGACCTTGTAGCTCTATAAACGAATATGGACCACCCTAAGATCTGGAATCTGATCTAATGAAGTGTATGACGTCCCTTGTTCTCCGGCAAGGACGCCGCAGATCGTATTCTCCCCGATTATCGATGTGAAATGCTTCAGTCTTAATACATGCAGGCCTCCCTTATGTTGCTATAATAGACCAGTTCGCGGTAAATTCCGACATTTTGAAAGGGGTGCAAACATGACGCGAAATACAGTGTTTGTATCGGGAATCGATGGGAATCCGATGCCAAATAAAATCCATAAAATCGAATTTCTGAAATATTTTTCAGATACGAACCTAAGATACCTGGTAAAAGGTTAACATATCGAAATTTGAGGGATGTAGCTGTGCTGGGAAGCGTGCAATCGTGTTTTCAGTTTTCCATACATTGTCTGTAAAAACGAGTTAAATTCCGCGTGAAAATTTACAGACAATGTATGGAAAACTGAAAACACGATTGCACGCTTCCCATACAAACACTTTATTTCACGTCATGTTTGCACCCCTTTCAAAATGTCGGAATTTACCGCCGGCACTGGTCTATTATAAAGCTCCTTCTCCTCGTACTCGTAAGGTACGAACTCTCTAGGACCCACACGAGAGTATTGTTGGGCCTTTCCTGATACCTCAGAGTTCAATCTTTAAATAACTATTTCTTCTTTCTTCAGGATATCAGTAGTAGGGACATTGTTCTTGTTTGGTCCAAGTGGCAGCCATATTGACAAGGCAACTCGTGTAACATTGGTGACCAGTCCCCGCGCGTACACGTTACTTCTCGCAAAGCTTCTTGGGATACTGTGGCAGCCATAGGCCGTGCAACTTTTTTTTCATTTTACTTTGAGTTCGATTTAGAATTAAAAAAAATTGAAAACTACTTTTGTTTTGCATTTACTTTTTTCTTACTTTTATTTAACTTTAACTTTGAATGTGATTTTACTTTTGGATTTGTTTTTACTTTTGGATTTGCTTTTACTTTTGGATTTGCTTTTACTTTTGGATTTGTTTTTACTTTTGGATTTGTTTTTACTTTTGGATGTTTTTACTTTTATTTCATTTTAGTTTTATTTCATTTTATTTTAAAATTGCAACGGCAGTCATCGGCCACCATACTCATGTTTGGTACGCAGAATAGATCAGTAGACCTTTTGCCAAAATGACCGAAGTCCAAATGAACTCCAAAAATTCAAACTTAGTACAGTAATTATGCAAAATTTCGTCTAATTGTTTGCTAATTGTTTGCTAATTGTTTGCTAATTGTACAGCCATTTGTATGACTTGGGTCATTGTGGGACACAGTGTGAGGTACAGTGATAGAAACGTCGGTTTGCAGAATTAAAATGAAATTTGAATTCTATTGAGAGAACTTAATTGATGAAATTCAATCAAAATTAACAATTTCTCATTAGCATGTATCTCCGTCCGGTAATCTCCAATTTTTTGAAAATTTGCCGGCAATTTGGAAAAATATATTAGAATATTACGTACTGGCCTTGGTATTCTTCGCGCGGATGCAATATGTCGTAACTCTGCAATAAAAATAGAAAGCCAGGTGAAATATAAAAGAAGTGAACTGCTACAAATATTTCACTGAACTTTCCATCTTTTTGTTAGGATAATCCCCAAACACCTTCCAACTTTGTTAGGTGACCCATCCATCACTTTTGACACATGAAATTATTTTTGATTACAGTGATTCGAATGAAGAGGAACAAGTTAATATATGTATTTTTATTCTTATTTCTTTTATTCTTGCAACATATCTGGGATTTTCAAAAAATGATGTTAAGAATTTATTATGAATAGCATGTTATTATTGGAACATAACTGCAACTGTAAGTTAGTTTATTATTTAATATACACTTTTTGTAGACAGCTGAACAATAACAAAGTAGGCAATCAGCATTCAAATAGCCCATTTCCGAGATATGCCTCACTTCCTACGTACAAAAGGCATCAATACGAGGCTCCATGCATAATGCTCAGTCGTTCGTGACAAACTACAGAAGTGCTGTAATCTTGTCACGAACGACTGAGTATTATGCACGGAGCCTCGTATTGATGCCTTTGTATGTAGGAAGTGAGGCATATCTCGGAAGTGTGCCATTAGCTATAGAATGAGCGTTATTTCGTGATTCCTAAGCAACACATATAACCGTATTTTCTTTACTTAAGTCTGGTTCACACTAGCGACGCAAGCGTAAGCGAAAGCAACATCATCAATTACGGCACAGCGTCGACGTATGTTGCTTGCGCTTATGGTTGCGTCACTAGTTTAGCTGAACCAGACTTTACTTTTTGATTCAGGAGGAATTCCATGCTCGTTATCGTCTGACTGGTGTGGCTGGAAGGTCAGCAGCGCGAAAATAACGCATGCGCAGTGGACGTTAGCCCAGTACAAATTGGTGGAAGACATCGACGATCGCATTAAAAGTTATATGAAGAATCAGACAGCCGTGCAAGGTAAAACTAATACCTTTAGAATAGTAGTTTCGGTCTTCCATAAGTTGAATTGAAAGATGAAACGGGGCTGACTGAAAGATCACGTGATCTCTTTTGTCCAATGAGAGTGCGCGACGTGGCACAACACCACTTTCTATACAGGCCAGGTTTATGTAGATTAATATTATAAAAGTTATTTTTATTTTTATTACCATCATCATCATCCTCGGTTCCCTCATTTAGGGAGCCAATTAACAGACATCAATCGAACATTGACTCCATATACACGTGCAACACCATGACATAACCCCGGCCTTTTAAACTCATAGTAACAGAAAAGTGACGAATGAAGATAGCAAATGAATGATTTTCAATATCATGTGAGCAATACAGGGAAACGATCTTTGTATATAAGAATTTCATTATAAGCATAATACTTTGAATATCAATATCAATATCAATAAATTGTTTTAAAAGTGATTACATTTCTATTATTGGAGCTCTGAATTAGCAAGTTTTATCTGAAGACAGAAGGACACACATGTAAGCGATGTTGGACACTTGCTTATTTAACTTAAAGGAAGGCTTCTGTACTGAATCTCATTAATTTTGTTATTTGATTTCAGATCCTATAATTCTAGCAGACTATGAGGTGTCCCTTGGTGATTCCTCGACAGAGATTACTCTTTCTGATATACCAACTTTGAGCAGCTTTACGTTATGTTTGTGGCTCAAGACCAACGACAGTGGTTTCTATGTCAAATACGTGCGTCAATCAGAAAATAGTAAAACACTGGAAATAAGTATCGATGTTGGCAACATCGTAGCGTTTTCAATACTAGGCACAAAACGGTAAGCATTAATGTTCTGTATAAAGACCTGGTCAAATGGTGGTTCAACATCTCTTCAACATTGGTTCAACATTTGTTGAAAGATGTTGAAAACATGCATGTCATACGGTTTCAACATCTCTTCAACATCGGTTCAACATTTGTTGAAAGATGTTGAAAGCATGCGTGTCAAACCGTTTCAACATCTCTTTAACATTGGTTCAACATTTGTTGAAAGATGTTGAAAACATGCGTGTCAAACTGTTTCAACATCTCTTTAACATTGGTTCAACATTTGTTGAAAGATGTTGAAAGCATGCGTGTCAAACCGTTTCAACATCTCTTTAACATTGGTTCAACATTTGTTGAAAGATGTTGAAAGCATGCGTGTCAAACCGTTTCAACATCTCTTTAACATTGGTTCAACATTTGTTGAAAGATGTTGAAAACATGCGTGTCAAACTGTTTCAACATCTCTTTAACATTGGTTCAACATTTGTTGAAAGATGTTGAAAGCATGCGTGTCAAACCGTTTCAACATCTCTTTAACATTGGTTCAACATTTGTTGAAAGATGTTGAAAACATGCGTGTCAAACTGTTTCAACACCTCTTCAGCATTGGTTCAACGTTTGTTGAAAGATGTTGAAAGCATGTGTGTGAAACGGTTTCAGCATCTCTTCGACATCAGTTCAACATTTGTTCTCGGAAATGTTTTCAGGCCATGTTAAACGGTTTCAACAAAAATATTAATGTTGTACCGATGTTGAAACCGTGTGACCGTGTCTTAAGTGTGAAATAAGTAAGTTGTTGGTGTAACTAAATATGGCTGAGGTGCTTACTAGAATATATACCCTGAAGAATCTTAATGATCGTCGCTTTTCAACAATGAAGTATATCGTAACTAAAGCCTCAAAGGAGACTTAAGCAAGGACTTCGGAAAGGGTTATAGTATTTTTCCCGAGTTCATAACAGGAATTTAAATGTGCAAGCATGTTTACTGAGCGTGGAGCAAATTAAGAAATGTTGAGTTATAATATGTAGCTGACAAACATAAGAAAACGAGAGAGAGAGTTTAGTGCTGGTATTTAATAATAATAATAATAATAATAATAAAATATTTATATAGCGCTATTTCCAAAATGTCCAAGAGCGCTTTACAATGTTTTGCTAAATAAATGAATATATAAAACTATAATCTAAAACCACACTAACTAATGTTAAAAATTGATGCTAAAATTTGTAAGTTAAGAAATGGTGATTGATAAAAATTTGATAAATATAACTAATATAATTAATATAAAAACATTTGGCTATAAAAAAAAAAAAAAAGAACATTCAGCAATAAGCTTTCTTAAAAAGAAATGTCTTCAGATTGTTCTTAAAACTAGAAACTGAGGGGCTACGTTTCAATTCTAACGGCAACGCATTCCATAGACGCGGCGCACACACTGAAAAAGCACGGTGACCGTATGTCTGTAAATTATAAGACGGCTCCCTTAAAAGCATCTTGTTTGCAGAGCGAAGGCAGCGCTGCGGTATGTATGGCTCCAAAAGTTCCTTAAGATAACTAGGCGCAATATTATTAACTGCCTTGTAAGTAAAGAGCAGGATCTTAAACTCAATGCGCTGCTCAATAGGCAGCCAATGCAGCTCAACTAAAAGTGGTGTTACATGATCGGACTTACGAGAAAGTGTGACAAGCCTAGCTGCAGCGTTCAGAACATGTTGCAGGCGCTGAATTAAATGCTTAGGTAGGCCATATAACAACGAATTGCACTGATCAAGCTTAGATGTGACAAAAGCGTGCACAAGAATCTTAGTGGTGTTCAAACTTAGGAACTTCCTAATTCTAGAAATGTTCCTAACAGAATAAAAGGCAGATTTACACATTTGAGTAATCTGCTTGTCTAATGTTAGTGTATTGTCCATCACAACTCCAATATTCCTAGCAAATAAGGAGGAGCAGACAGGTACGTCCACCACTTGAATGGTATCCAGGGACGGAGCTGGGCGATGCTTAGCGTGAAAAACGATTATCTCCGTTTTATCGTCGTTAAGCTTCAGATTGTTACTTAGCATCCATCTATCGATGTCTTGGACACAAGCCTCCACCTTCATCCGGGCATGCTCTTGGTCGCCAACAACCGAAGTCTTGAAACTAAAATAAATCTGAGCATCATCAGCGTATAGATGGAAAGATACGCCATGATGCCTCATGATGTCCCCAAGCGGCGCTGTATAGAGTGAATACAAGAGCGGGCCAAGTACCGAGCCTTGTCGAACCCCATAATCCAAGGTACGACTGGAGGAACGGTCGTTGCCAATAGATACAAACTGCTTACGCCCAGTGAGGTAGGACTTAAACCAGCTAAGCGCACTGCCTTGAATGCCAAAGCGATTGGAGAGTCTGTCAAGTAATATCCGGTAGTCGACAGTGTCGAATGCAGCGGACAAGTCCAACATCAGTAGGATAACGCACCTTTCCTCGTCAATTGCACGTAATATGTCATTCTGTACTCTTAACAACGCAGATTCTGTACTGTGTCCAACTCTATATGCAGACTGAAATGTCTCGATTAATTCATTTTCTTGCAGATAACAGTTCATTTGTGATGCAACAACTCTCTCACATGACTTTGAGATAAAGGTTAAATTAGATATTGGTCTGAAACTCGGAAACATTTCATAGTCAAGTGATGCCTTTTTTAATAGAGGTTTCAGTAGAGCTTCCTTGAGATTCTCCGGCATAACACCCTGCACAAGTGATAAGTTTACAATCCTTGTTACAACGGGTAACAAAATATCAAGACACCCCTTTAGAATAGACGCTGGAAGTGGGTCCAGTTCGCAGGACTTCGCAGAAGTGGCTCCTATGATGACCAACAATTCTTCACTCGTAACTGAATTAAACTCACAGAGCTTGACATCAGATACACTGCGTTCGGAGAACGAGGACATGAGCCCAGTAGACCTCCTAGCATCAAGACCAATCCGTATCTTGGATATTTTCTCAGAGAAGAAATCGACAAATGCTTCAGCCAATGCGGATGAATCATCCCACGTAGGAAGTTTAGTTTCAGCATTAAGATGCAGCAACCGGTTGACAGCAGAAAAAAGGCGCTTAGGTTCCGCCGAGTGATATTCAATAAGCCCAGAATAGAAGTGCATTTTTGAGTGAAAAATGCATTCGTTCACTATTTTGCATTGGTTGACGTAAAGTTCCCTGTCGATAGTCAGTCCAGAAGCACGCCAGCGCCGCTCCAATTTTCTTCTCTTCAGCTTTTCCTCTTTAATATTCTCATCGTACCACGGTGCAGCAGGACGCAATGTAATAACACGCGTCTTTAACGGCGCATATTTCTCCAATAGTGCAGACAGTACACGATTATACCGGTCGACAAGAGCAGACACATCATTATCAGCGCCATCCAGGGACACTAAAGGTGAACTCACAATATCCTCCCGCAGCTGTGACAAGTCGACGGACTTGAGTTTGCGATAGCATATGTTCTTAGTTTCGTGAGCAGGCTTTCTGAGGGAGAGAGTACATGAGACCGCGGAGTGATCAGAAATGACTGGATCCGACACACAGAAATCCTTAGCAATATTCTCATCGGCCCTTGTAATTATGAGATCCAGCGTATGACCGTTCCTGTGAGTGGGTCCAGTTATATGCTGCTTGAGATTGAAAGTTTCCAGTAACTGAACAAACCGGAGGGCAGCAGAATCATTTCGATCATCAATGTGGAAATTATAATCTCCGACTAGCAGTAGAGAACCAGGAGCAGTAATTAGTTCTTCTAACAGCCTAGGAAATTGGCTAGGAAATTTAATAACTAAGACAGCTTCGCAGTCATTCTTTCTATTGTCCATTGAAATTTGAAAACATTATTGTATGTACTGTCACTCTCACAGTATTGTCTAAAAAAATATTACGTCTTTCTTTATTTGGATCCAGCGTTGGGGCCCGGCGATTAATAGACAACACTTGGCATTTTCTCTGCCTCACGTGGTCAAGCTACAGTGGAGATGCTTTGCTGTACATTGATGGCTTGTTGGTAGAATCTTCACTTGAACTGCATGGGAAGATATCTGGTAAAGCTTACTTTTTATTGCAAGTTATGATATCTTTAAAGCGACTGGTAAAAGGGAAAACTATCATCTAAATTCTTCAGTAATCATGTTTTTACTCTTTTTACACTCTAATTTTTACTACAAAGAAAATCGAGGAAGAGATATCTTCCTGACAAGGCACATAAATTACGTTGCTTATGGGCCCATTGACATATTTAAATCGGCAGTTGCTAGGGAAAGTTTGAAGCCTTGCAAAACCCGGAAAATTAAAGAGTGGGCAATAATTATTGTCAAGGTGACTCCTAGGGTAAAGTCTTGTAGTCTGATGACGTCATGAAGTGATGTCATGATGACGTCATCAAAATCAGAAAATTTCTAAACTCTCCAAGGATTTTTGATCTACTAGTAATTTATGAATATTTTCCGAACCTACGAATTAAGGCGCATAAAACCGAGCATGCGTTTTCCATTACGACAAAAAATGAAGATTTTACAACACTTTTCAGTCCAATTTTAAGCATTTTTTGGCGAATGAAAAGCCATAACTTTGGCATTTATTGTCGGTTTCAAAAATCCATGCTCTATTTTGTGGAGAACGTGGTCAACAACATTTTAACCGGAAAAAGTTTGGTGTTTAGTGAAAGCGCGCATAATGTTTAGGATTTTTAGAAACCGGAAGTTAAGAAATTAACGCATGCGCAAAAGTGCCTGTTTTGTGGTCGTGAATAGTCGCAGAACTATTGTTGCAGTAAAGTCTACAATAATTGGTTGAACAGGATGTGCATTTTCTCCTATTTTCTCCCAGTTTTGGGGCTTGGCTGAATACTCCAGTCTGCGATGAGCTAGCTTGATTGTCTGCAATCTAACGAGCTTCGGACTGTGTGGAGCACATGCCAGGAACCCATTTCGCGGCAAACCGAAGAGCCAATTGAATTCAAGCTAAAATTAGACCGAGATTCGACAACTTTCACTTGAAGTTGATCTCGTGGAGTTCACAACAGTTTGTTTTCTACGGTGGCTTGTAAGGGCCATCTACATTTACCACTCTTTTTACTTACTTTGCGTTGCAAACTGACACTTTTTATTGCCAATTTACAAACTGACACTTTTTATTGCCAATTTACAAACTAGCACTTTTATTGCTAATTTACAAATTGGCACTTTTTATTGCCAATTTGCAAACTGGCACTTTTTATTGCCAATTTACAAACTGACACTTTTTATTGCAAATTTGCAAACTGGCACATTTTATTGCCAATTTACAAACTGGCACTTTTTATTGCCAATTTACGAACTGGCACTTTTTATTGCCAATTTACAAATACAGGCGTAAATAACTGCTGGCCGAAATCGCGGGATCTGGTTACTTCGACGACGTACGTACACTGACAACAGCATGCATATAGCAGCCTTGTCGTTGTTTATTCTGTTCATGTGTTTTGCTGCCGTATTTAATTTACCTCCGTATTTGCAAACAGCGAGACAATATGCAGGGGACCGTGATGCTGTGATTGAGGAATATATTCATCTTGGATCAGTTTATTGTCCTTCCTCTTTCTTCATCAAGGAATACGTATTAGTTTGAGACAGCTAAAACGGATAATTAAGTACCGAGGATTGAGGAGAAGAAGAAATCCAACTTATTTACGCATTGTTGTGGACGTTATAGAACACGAGCTACAAGGAAGTTGTTGTTGTTTAGGTTATCGCTTCATGCAACAAAAGATACAGAACAAATATGGACCGTGAGAGTTGATAGAGAGACAGTGCGAAATATTTTGAAAGATTTGGATCCAGAAGGCGTCGAGAATCGCTCAAAGAAAAAGCTTAGAAGAAGAAAGTACTACTATCCAGGCCCAACTTTATATGGCATATTGATGGCTATGATAAACTATGATAAACATGCAACAACCACTTCCTTGTAGCTCGCGTTCTATAGTTTACTGACGTCCACAACAATGCGTAAATCTGTTGGATTTCTTCTTCTCTTCAATCCTCGGTACTTAATTATCCGTTTTAGCTGTCTCAAACTAATACGTATTCCTTGATGAAGAAAGAGGAAGGACAATAAACTGATCCAAGATGAATATATTCCTCAATCACATCATCACGGTCCCCTGCATATTGTCTCGCTGTTGGCAAATACGGAGGTAAATTAAATACGACAGTAAAACACATGAACAGAATAAACAACGACAAGGCTGCCATATGCATGCTGTTGTCAGTGTACGTACGTCGTCGAAGTAACCAGAGCCCGCAATTTCGGCCAGCAGTTATTTACGCCTGTATTTGTAAATTGGCAATAAAAAGTGCCAATTTGTAAATTGGCAATAAAAAGTGCCAGTTTGTAAATTGGCAATAAAAAGTGCCAGTTTGTAAATTGGCAATAAAAAGTGTCAGTTTGTAAATTGGCAATAAAGAGTGTCAGCTTGTAAATTGGCAATAAAAAGTGCCAGTTTGTAAATTGGCAATAAAAAGTGTCAGTTTGTAAATTGGCAATAAAGAGTGTCAGCTTGTAAATTGGCAATAAAAAGTGCCAGTTTGTAAATTGGCAATAAAAAGTGTCAGTTTGTAAATTGGCAATAAAAAGTGCCAGTTTGTAAATTGGCAATAAAAAGTGCCAGTTTGCAACGCAAAGTAAGTAAAAAGAGTGGTAAATGTAGATGGCCCTTACCACCGTAGTTTTCCGACATCAAAAATACTTTTTTAAGGATGAAAACTGACCTGTATTTTAATTAGTGGCACTAAGGTTCAATCACAACTTTAACAGAAACCCGGAAGCATTAGCTGGAGACAAAAGTGTGCATGTGTGTGGACGATTTGAGTTGAAAACCTGCCGGTCGAAAATCATTCGACTTCTTGAGTGGCCGTACTTTTCTTCGTGTTTTTAGAGGCCATGTTCTCGCTGGAAGCAGCCATTTCAGCTTCTATAGAAACTATTTACTAGATATTCTTTCAATGTATCAACAGCGGGAAGAGCTCGGCTACATCTGAGAGTCCAATACAAGTTTCCTTTCCCATTCATCGGCTTTCACTCATCACTGTGTTGGCGGCGCCGTACGCTTGCCGTTACTTTTTTGCTCGGTACAAATTATTAATTATTTCCCTTTCTCTAGGTTCAAGTACAGTTAGGCGCCTTTCGAGTCCTGAACGATTCCTTCAAAATTATCGGATTGAGTTTCTTGTCGAGTATTATTTTCTTTCACACAATAAACCAAGCTTTTCATTTTCCAACGACAAAAGGCTTGTTCTGACTTTTGAACACTTTACTTCATTCATTCATGAAAACCTTTCAGGTAAACCACGAATAAAACTTACAAACATGATTGTGTAAGTATTAAAACTATCGGGTGGCCAGTGGACACGCATAAAACTAACCTGAGAAAACAGCCGACTCATATCGCCCGAGTCGGCTGTTTTCTCAGGTTAGCATAAACCGAAAGTCAAAATCGCATCTGCTCCTGCGAGCATAGCAACGGAATATGTCAATGGGCCCTTGATTAGTGCGTTTCCAGTTACTGTTGTTATTGTAAGGCTTGCTGGAGTATAACCAATAGTATAATTATATACTGATCCAGAGAAACTCGAGTTGTCTAATACCTTAGGCCCGATTCAAATGTCGAACTTTTAATTCGCCGAACGCAATCGAAACAAAAGATAATTTAGTTGGCTTCTGTTGATCCAATTTGAAACGGGCCTTAGAGATTGTCTATGCACTGTTTAATAAACGAGCAGTAGTGTTTTTAGATCTGATAATACACGTGCTGCAAGTTTATTGAACGGCTTCAAAAACGTTGATGTATAGAGTCATGTAATTCAGTTAGTTTGGCGATACGACCTATTTCGGCTGATAAAATCGAAGCAAACGTTTATGTAAATGAAACCGTATCTATATCAGATTTAAAACCACTAATTAAACATTCATTCTTTTGTTTTGTCTTCATGAATTATTAATGATTGTTGAAGTATTAATATCGTATAAACCCTTATGAAGAGGGTTGGATGATACTGTTCTTTGGGAATTTGGTACAACCTATTACGGTTTTACGCCATGATAGTGGATCATAGAAAACTCAAAATACAACACAAACGTTGACAGTAGTATATAGATGTTCATTGTAACTTCCTTTTACATTTCTAAGGCGGAGGAACTATCAAAATTGGGCACAGTACAACAACCGACAAGAAAGGCAGCATAAGCGGTCTGAACGTGTGGAAATCAGTTTTAAACCATGACGAGATTAAACTGATGGCACTGGGTTGTGGAGGAGAACGTGGCAACCTGAAATCATGGACTGCTCTTGGCGAAGTTTTAGAAAATCTCGAGGGAATAAATAAAACTACTCCTGCTTCCTGTAAAGATATAACAGGTAAATACGACGTCATAAAGCGATCGAGTGTGTTAAGACTTTATGGGCGGACCATATCCGTGGTCATACTTTCTTTCCTTTCTCACGTTCTTGTTTTCAACTATTATCCCTGCTAGTTTAGGTTAGTCGGTCAAACAAATTCATTACACATTCCACAGCCTCTTCCTTGTTGGCGTAATAAAATTTTGTGGAAATTATTATCTGGGATCACGAGCAGTCCCACATAGAAAAGAAGAATGTACCATCAATGCTGCTATTTTATCAATTACCATGTTAAAATTATATCAGAAAAAATATTTATATCTGAGAATCAACCGGATCATAAGTTGTATGGCAGGCTTTTATATATACGATAAACACGGCGAAACACGCGCTCTGATTGGTCGATAGTCATGATCTATTAAAGTACAGATGCACAGATGACGTCACAAGGTCACGCGCATTGGAAAAGTTCGCTAATTATTGTATAAAACAAATATATTTCATTTTGCCGTGCGTCTGTCCTCTTGTAGATACACAGATGACGTCACAACGTGAAGAGAGCATCAGTTACACCACTTAACTGCATCACGTGGCGCACTTCTTTGTCCTCGTCACTTTGTGACGTCATTTGTGCATATCTAAAACGGCAGACTCGGGCAGAATGACATCTATTTATTGAACACAGGACAAGGATGAGACTAAACGATTTGTAACTGCTCTTTCTCCTAGTTGCCGTAGGTATTTCAATGTCATTACTTCAAATCAGCCTCTATATGTAATGTTTGATATTCTTTCCAAAGGTGAACGCCTTCTTCTGACAAGTTCAGCAAGTAATGACACAGGATTTCTAACATATATCAGCAGCGAGCTCAGCAGCTCAGAATATAATAGGTCCATAACACAACCTTACCAATGCCTCAAATTTCGCTACATGATGTATGGATCAGGAGCTCGAGCACTAGAGATCTCTCAGAAGTTAGTTGGTAACCCAGAAGAAACGACGTGGGAGGATAATGAGAATAGACATCCTGGATGGAAGTATGGGCAAACTCAAGTCGCAGCTATAGATGAATTTCAGGTGAGAATAGTCCAATTCATAGTTCTTGAATGGTAACCATGACTTAGCCTCGCATGGCGGATGAAGTTGACCCTGCAGTGATACAAACCCTCTTTCTATGAATATGGATTGGTTTTGATTATCATGCTAACTACATGTAGATACAAGCCATGGAGTATGGAGATACAAACCCTCTTTCTATGGATATGGATAGATTTTGATTATATAGGAACTGATCACATGCCTGACTCGGTAATTCCACGTTAAATTGCACTCGAAAAACCGATATCGCCCTCGTCGCTTTTTCCCCCCTTGAATCGCATAGTCCGATGAATTACTTGAAGATTTAGTACTTTTGTTGATATTTTGCTAAGTTATAAATATCGCGCGTAGCCTACAGTGGTGATTCCACTCTGAATCACCACTCCGTCTCAGCCAATCAGCGTCTGATTTCGCAAATGCACCGTGCGATTCAGCTTTGGCTATGCGATTCTCATGCTAACTGGATACAAGCCATGGAGGATGGAGTTGACCCTGCACTGATACAAACCCTCTTTCTAAGAATATGGATAGATTTTGATGATCATGCTAACTGAGATACAAGCCTCTAACTAAGCTTTCTCAACTCCAGCCTCAATGCCACCAAAGGCTTGGTTATCTTCAAAATGGCGGTCAAAAACTACGAATTGGATAATTTATTATAAGGTATTAAAATATTTGATATGAAAAGTACGACCTAGACTATAGCGATGTTTTATGCATATCATTGGTTCTTTACAAAAAGGCCTTTTGAAATAATGCTTGGTACATTACCAAGCATCTTCTAGATCTTCTAGGCATGACATTGGATAATGAACTGAGCTTCAAGGAGTACATCACAACCATATGTAAAAAAGTAAACAACCAATTTAATGTTATAATTAGGTTCCGTAAACTTATTCCAAACAGTACCATGTTAAGGCCTTCTTACTACCTCACTTTTATTATTGTTCTATGGTATGGCATTTCTGTGGTAGTCGCAATTTCGACAAACTAGAGGCATTAAATAGACGCATTCATAGGTTTATTTTTAAGGATAAGGACTCCGATTATAATCAGCTGCTTAAGAAAGCAGGAACTACCTCTATATACAATAGGCGTATTCAGAATATGCTGCTCACACTTTTTAAATGTCTGCATTTTGAAAATTACCCTGGACATTTAAAAGATATGTTCAACTTAAGATCAGTAGCTTATTCTCTGAGAGGCAGTAATATTCTCAGCCTTCCTAAACCATCTACAACTTCGTATGGCCTTTACTCATTTCGATATTTTGCAGCTAAAGTTTGGAACTCACTTCCCGACAACTATAGAGTTCTGAATACTTATAATGACTTTTACCGTCTGATTAGGCAATATGACTTTGCTACCATTTAAATGTAATTTGTTATTAATTCCAATTATTATTCAATTACTCGTGTACAAATTAGCTTTGTCATGTATATATTAATATAAATAACATTTGTTTATTTAGTTATTTTCTCGAAGATATTAGCTTATTTCAGCTACTCTGTAAATTCGAGGATAAATAAAGTGTATGTATGTATGTATAGCAATAGCAGATATTACGTTTGATCATGGCCCAAACGCCTCACTTGAATCTAATGAAGCGCCATCGAATCCGTCAATATGTGCTAGATAAAAAATGAGCGGACGATCTTTATGGGATTTACAAACTCGAACTGAAAGCACTTATCAAACGTCTAGATCTAGAGAGTCATGTTTTCAGTTATTTTGGCGATGCGACTTATTTTGACCGAGAAAATCGAAGCAAAAGTTTATGTACATCAGTACGAAATCTCTAGTAGAATTAAAGACACTGATGTTTTATTTATTTCCTTTTGTTTTCGCTTCATGAATTATTAATGAGTTTGATAATGTATGACACAACCACCCTCTTACACAAGCACAGCTAATTTAGATACACAGTTTGAATAGAGCTTCATTATACATTGAAGTGAGGCGTTTGCGTCAATACCGCTCAAACTACTATTGCAATGTTTATAAATATAAAACATCGCTATTTGAAAAACAATGTAAAGCAATTATTATCTGCAAAGATCATGATATGCGCCCTTCTCAGTAATAGTAATAGGAAACTTTGGAGGAAAAAACGAGGAAGAACAATCATGTATTGTTTGTAGCTGCAGGATATAATAACACAAAATATACTCAACAAAATTTAATATCGATTCTGATTGGCTGAGAGGAGTGCGATTAATCCAAAATTGCACTGTTTGTCTGAAATTGTACTCAAAATAATTAGGAATCGGAAACAAAACCTACATAATTAAATCTAAGTACATAAAGTTTTCCACATGTGGTCATATTTTCGTAGAGGGTTTTTCCCGAATTTTTTTCCGAAAAATTACGAAGCACTGTAAATTAATTTTACAGTACTAAACATTTCAGATACTGTAACATTACGTATATAATAGCCCACTTCCGCGATATTCTTTTCTCTGTGAAAAGAATAAATTTAATTTAGCACGGAGCCTCGTATTGAAACCTTTGTTCGTGACAAGTAAAGCATATCGCGGAAATGGGCTATTGATTTCCCCGGTATTTTCGAAGATTTTCCGAAGATTCAAATAAATTTATTGAGTATATCTAATGATTAACAAATATATGATCGTATGGTTTTCTCGTACAATTTTGGATTAATTCAAACTAGTGTGCTTTTCAAAGACCACGGTGGGCACAAACGACCATAAAAACGGCATGAGTTATATATTTTAAAACTTTTTCAACGCAGACGATTGAATTTTGGTAGTTTGGTGTAGAATCGTAAAAGGAATATAACCTGATAATTTAAGCTATGTTACTACTATTATGACGTCACAATGACGTCATTTGCCCATTTGTAATACGTTTCTTATAACTGTTCATTACCTCTAAAAACGGAATGTCGTATATTGTTAAAATCTCCTCGTCATGAGAATGAAGGAAACGAAAACCCGATCTCGATTGGTTAAGGAAATCAAAAGTTATGAAAGGCTTGAATTTTGCTAATTTTCCCGCCAAAATATGGCGGGAAATAAACAACACAAAAGCATTTATGAAAATATCGCTTCATTCATCTTTCAGAGTTTTAAATACTCTTGCATGACATTTTGTCCAGCCATAAAATACGTTGGTGGCTAAAATCGTATGTTTTTAGAATTTTGATTTTTTGTCCATAACCGGCTTAAAATGGAAGTCATATTTTCGACAACGTCATTATGACGTCATATTATTTTATACATGCCCTTTGAGTGATTTTCGAGTTTTAATGATGAAATGTACTAGTCTGGCAAACAAAAGTCACATTGTTTTCTTTTCTTGATTTTTTAACAATAGGCAGCCTTATTTAGGTACGACTCCTGACGTCACTAAATGTGACGTCATAGCAACAGTCATTCTTCTATAACTTTGGCTGTAATCGTCGTAGAATGTTCAAATTTTCACCAAATGAATGTATGTAATGAAGGCCTTTTGATGGAGTAGTCTGTTTGTAACGTTTATTAAAGGGGGAATTTCACCAAAAAAGGAGGCATCGCTTATGACGTCACAACGACGTCATCATACAAACATAAAACACCTAAAATATGTAGTTTCATTTTGTTACCAAGTCACCAACATTTCTTCAAATTTAAACTATAAGTAAAGAAATGGTGCTAATTTCAATTATTTGGTCACGTTTATTGATTCCGTTTTTGACGTTCTTTATGCCCGCCGTGGACCTTAAATTATACTTCTTAACTCTTTATTTCAAGCATCGTACATAGAGGTTGTTAGACGGTTAACCAGCTAATATGGCTGTTTATTTTTACGAGTCACATGTACCACGTAGGCAGCCGCGCAGCCATTTTATTTCTCATATTTGTCGCGTGTTTGGTCATATTGTATGCATTCTTTGCAGATGTATGTCATACCAGGTATTATTCTAATCGGTAATTCTCTTACAGTCGCTGCTGCTCTTCTTTCTTTCACAAATTTCATGTTTTTATCATCATTTCTTTTTAGATTGTGATCAAGGGAAAGGTTGACAAGAGACCAGGTTACATAGCCATTGGTGGTCTCTACCTTCAAGATGGCAGATGTAGTCACGTGCCTGTCACAGCAAAGAAAGGTACCTTATTACACTTTATTTTCGCGACACTTTAATTTCGCGATTTGGGGATGGTCATATTTCGCGACACTTTATTTTCGCGATTGCGTCGATAACTCAAACCTTAAATACCTTCGTTATTTGAGCTAAAAACGAAAATAAACCAGACTACCGTATACAAATTTTGTTTTTGATTTGTATTTCTCTTATGCTCGTAATCATGGCACGCCGGTTGGTAAAAACCTGCAAGGTACAATGTCCAGTGTTAAAAAATAGCGATTACTGCGTGATGTACCTACAACTGCAACGAAACTGTAACTTGGGCAAGGTAAAGGAGGTGTAACTTCCCGGTAGGCCAATGAGTGAAACGTTGAATGGTAATAAACTGTCTTACCACAAGAAACTTCAATATTGAATAAGTGGACTCAGAATGATTATTAATGGACTAATATTTCACTTAAAGCTTATATGTATGGTCACTTAATTTTCGCGACATCAAAATTTCGCGATTTTATAATCGCGAAATTAACAATTAACAAACTAACAAACCAATCCCAAGTCGACCCAGTAATTCGTCAAAAAATAGTTAAAGGGATACCCCAGCCTAGTCCCTAGGCCTTCTGGATGATATTTTGTCTAAATAGGTTAATGGGATCCCTGTGGTTTGTACTGGCTTGTGACGTCACCGATTCGCCCAGCTGGGCCCAAAAATCCGCAAAAATGGGCCCACGATGGCGACCACTCTTGATGACAAGGGGGAAGATAGTTCAAAGACTTACATGCATAAGGTAATAGGAAAATCACATTGAGTCAGTTTCTTATTATAAAATATTTGACGTTTGTGTTATTTCAAATGGTAAAACCTGGCAAAATATAGTCGGAGTATTAAAATTTAAATTATCGAATATCATGTATGAGTTCAGTTAAATATACTTTATTCAACAAAATGCCTGGCACTTCGCTTCGAAGCCGTTCATCTTACAGGTTTGGATTCGCTACCCGATGTTAGCCGAGAAGAGAGACCGACAGCAGCAAGAGCCATCTTCAGTTTTTACCAGTGGAATGAACAACTACATTGACATTGTGCTTCGTCAAACGGATGGAAGTTGTTGAGCCGTGAAAATCAACGCGATATTCACCTCCACGCCAAAACAGGCAAAGCTTTTCAAATCCAAGTAAAACTCTCTTAAAGAATCAAAGCCATGCTTTGATATTTGCTCAAGGTCTTCACGAGCAAATGTATACCGAATCCGTGGCCGCCATGTTGGATCGAATTCTGCTACAAGCCAGTACAAACCACAGGGATCCCATAGGGACTAGGCTGGGAATACCCGAGTACAGAACATTTATGGTCTCAAAATGATATTTAGACTGTCCTGAAAACTGAAATCGGAATAAAAACTATTTATTTTGCAATGCAGACTATTTATTTTGCAATTTTTTTGAAAGTGTGTTGCGCAATAGAGGGAATCGGCTAACTCTGTTGCTACCTAATTCAGATCATGTGACCCTAAGCTACTTATTCTGCTGGAAAATCTGGATAAACGATTCTATCAAAGCAATTTTAAGAATAAAAGTGTAATAAACAAGAATTAAAGAATTAAATAAGAAAATGATTGAGCGGTGAGGATTATATATGATCTCGACAATTACATGACGTTATCAAAACTATTGCGCAATACATCAAAAAACAATTCCTACACGTATGCATTGCCAAAAAACTCGTTTTTCTTGCGATTTTAGTTTTCAGGATAATCCAGATATCATGTTGAGGCCATAAGTGTTTTGCACTCTGAACACTTTAATGCTGATATTACAGTGGCGTCTACGAATATAAATTTAAGCGGTATTGACCCGAACGTCTCACTTCGATGTAATGAAGCGCCATTGACACCATCATTATTGCATGACACCAACACCTCTTAAACAAGCACGACTAATTTAGATACACAGTTTGAATAGTACATTATCCTTCCTGCTTACTCATTAGCATTAGTTAAGGTATGGAGAGTCACCTCTGACGAGCAAGCTCGCGGGGATAAGCCAATGAGTAAACAAGAAGGGTGGGATGGGAGGGGCGACTCTATCTTGCAGGCAACTTCGCGCCAACTGACACTTATGCATAATTAATGTACCCTTAAATAATGCTAATGACGTCATCCGGAAGGTTCATGAATATTCAATGAGTTTGAATAGCGCTTCATTGCATTGAAGTGAGGCGTTCGGGTCAATACCGCTGAAACTGTTCTTCGTAGATCCACTGTGATATCAGCTATTACAAGCCACTGCCTTGGAAGACCCGGTAACGGCTTCCGGCCCTGTATTTCGACATAAATAAACTATTTATTAATTTAATTTTTAGGTATGCATACAAACAAGATTGTCTGATCTTGTGCAAGTTGCTTTATGTGTTCCAAGAATTGCATGAATTTCATAGCATGTTTGTTTAGTTAAGTCCGCGAGATTTCTAAGTATTCAGCTCAATAACAATATATTAAGGAATTCACTAATTTGCAATTTCTGCACCCGGTATACAACAACCTTTTTGAAATAGGTGTATTAATGCAGTTTAATTTTGTATATGTTTCCCATTAGCCTCTCCTTTTTCTGTTGATATGCGTTCACGTTAATTCGTCAGTAAACTTAAAAGCAAATGAAAGAACCATTGATGTAATAATTAATAAGGATTTTAATGAAATTCGTGAAGCTTTTTGTTCGGATATTCGTTGAAAATTGTTGCCTGTGGTAACTTCACGCAATCTCGAAATTAAGTATGATGTGAATTAACGCTTTTTAATCATTTAGCATTACTAATTATTTTCCTGCCGTCTTTAACCAGCTCGCATCAATCACATTTCTACCGCTCCTGGCAATATCTCATCGCCTCAACATCCGGGATACTACTTGATGGAAATGGACTGCGCATGGCACATTACTGCACCTAAGAATGAGGTCATCCGATTGGAGTTTGAAGACTTCATCCTGGAGGAGCATGTTACATGCTCTAAGGACTTCGTAGAGATCCGTGATGGAAGCAGCACGAACTCGCTGCTGATTGGTCGATTCTGTGGCTATACATATCCTCAGCTTTTAGAGTCAACTTCTAATCAATTGACCATTGTTTTTCACTCCGATTCCCAAATTGAACGGAGAGGATTCAAGGCGTATTACAAATTTCTTAAAGGTACGAACGTATTTATTGTTAAACTTCAATGTTATTTAAGATTCCGGTGAATTGACTCCTTAGCTATGATGCTATATCCTGCCAATTCGAGTCTTTTTGGAATTGATTCTTTCTTTATAGGCCTTTTGCAGGAAACAGTCACGTGCTGATATATCACTTCAATAACGAATGAATTGAGCTCGTGATCCCATGGGAAAGGCTTTACTGGATGGCAAACAATCTTCAAAAACGTAGGTTTAGAAAGATCGACAATCGATTGGAGATGGAAAATAGCATTTACAAATAGGTTTTACCAAATAACACTACCGATCTCGTACAAGTGAGTTTAAATAGATGAAGTTAGATTTGTTCCACCCAGTACAACCACGTGATTGTATCCTGCAAAAGGCCCACTCTGCTGTAGTTGTTATGAATCGTTTCAAGCATGCCGACGGTAACCATGCGGTACGGTAACCATGCTGTACGGTAACCATGCTGTACGGTAACCGTACCGTAGTTATTGTAGTACCGTTCCCACTCATACGAAATCCACTATAACTGTTCGCTGTAGGCAGGAGCCCATAACCAGGAGCATCCATCCCGCATACTAGCATATGTCACAGTGTTTTCACAAGTTAGGTTATTTTTAGAACGGTTTCCCGCTATTCTTGGGTTGTAATCATTCCTAAGGGAATAAAATCACAAAAGTGTAGCAGTCATGTTGTTGGTATAACAAAAGTAGCTAATGAGGCATCTTTTGTTCCGCCACTGGTGCAATCCACCGATTGGCGGGAAAAATAATCTATAAATAACCCAACTTGTGAAAAGGCCGTGACACCTATATAGGAGATATAGACGCTCCTGGTTATGGGCTCCTGATGTAGGTAATACATAATGTTTTGAGTCGGAGGGATTATTTTCAGCTTGAGCCCATAAATTTCAGATAATTTAAAACTCAGCGCTTATCATCATTATACTAGCCAAAATGATAACTTAATACGTAGCTGGATAATAATTAAGATCATCGGGTTTTTTTCTTTGCTAAATAAAATAGGGTTATCTGGCGAACAAAGCAACTGTGCCCATCCACAAGGTAAGAACAACTGTAGGAGTGGTTTTCGAATGAGTGTCCGGTAAAGCGAAAACCAGCTGTGAGCCAATCACGAGCAAGTTAAAACGCAACAAACTAATCACGAACTGAAGTAATTCACAATTGAGTTTACTTCAACCAATCACGAGGCAAAGTAAATGCAATCATTCATTGATAACTTACCAATCAAATTCGAAAGCAATCGCCTCACTGACTCGTTTCGACACTCAATTGAAACCCGCTCTAACTGAATAGTTGGAGTAATCCGTTCATTAAAACATAGAAAACGTGTAAAACGTTTTAAAAATGGCAAAAAGGTTGCCAAAATAAACAATACAACAATCAAGCATCCAAACACACCAATAAGAGAGTATTCTATAAAACGAATTCATCAGAACTATAGGGTAATTTTAAGGTTCTTAAAATTGTATTACAGATTATGTTTAAAGGGTGGCATGGTATTCTATTGGGCTTTAAAATTCCGAGAGAAATGTCGAGGCCGTTATTTGCTACTTTTCTTGTGCATGCATTGTTAATTTATGAATGCTTCAAAGTCTGGAGGTTTTGGAAGTATAATATGTAAAACGCGAGGAGCTGTTTTAGAAGCGATTTCTAGATACAGTGAGATGGGTTTGAAAACCGATGCGAAGCCGAGATTTTTCAACACTGTCTCACTGTATTTACTGAGAAACTCATGGCTTCTCAAACTCCATTTAACAATAAATGATAACATTGGTGATCTAAAAGTCTTGAAATACGACTTGTGGTCACAATTTCTGTAGTATTGACCTGATGAATCTGGAATGAGTTTGCGAATGGAATTCTAGAGGCTTCAAAGTACGGCCCTTGGTACAAATTGAGAGCTCTGTTTGGTGGCTCTACTCGTGAATAATTTTAAATGAGTATTACGACTCCTTTTCTCCTTGTTTGTAAATTGTCTGATACAAATTCCAGGCTGCCCATCGGATTGTACGTGTTCGGATTTAACTGGACGAGATTCCTGGGGTGAGGACAGTAGAATATTGGTTAAAGGGGAACGTCTTCTTGCTATTCCTGGGAACCTTCCTCAGCAGTCGGCAGCTTTGTAAGTTTAATTTAACAAGTAAACTGACTTGCATTTACTATTCACTCAAAGATAATATTTATACGTACATCATTATACGTGTTTTAATTATTTAGTATTATAGCTATAGCCACAATATGTTGTCTTTACGGCTTTTTTTCTCATTACCTATAGTGAGTTATTTTTTTTCTACCACTCCTTTTTCTTCTTTTTCTATTTCTTTTTGTATTCTTGATCTCTCTAAAGGTTTGAGCTAGCTAGAAGGTTAATTACTCTGAGTTATATATTTTTCAAAATCCTTATTTTACTGATACCACTCTCATATGATTTTTCTTTCAGAATGTTACAACGTAACCGAATTTCGCAACTTCGAGAGGGTGATATCTCCAATTTAATTTACTTACTTTACGCGTAAGTTTAACAGAACTTTGATTAGGTTTGTGTTTGTTTGGACTGTCTTGTTTTATCCGACTACCTTCAGGGCAATTTACACTTTTCGAATTCAGCTTACTTTTGTCACATGCAAACTCACTAACTCTGTGACTTTTTAAATCTGTCGCATGCGGAATGAAAAGAGTCGTCGAATTTCTAAAGGTTGGAAAACTTTACAACAGTCATGGGCTGGCCTGGCAGACTTAAGCTGAAATCATTGGATTTTAGTAAGCGTTCGACTTGAAAGCGATATTTACGCTTGATACTCAAATTTGTATATGTTAGCTTCTAGTACCACATATCTTAAAGTGCATATAAGCCCTGGCTAATTATATTTCTTACGAAGAGACTAGAAGCCATAGACAAAGGTTCCGGAATAAAAAGTTGATTTGATTTATTTGTCATGGTGTATTGGCCTTCAAAGTTGCCCAAAAACGTGTCTTGGGTTGCCTGTGGACTAAAATCAAGCGCGCTAGAGCGCTTTACAAAATTGGCACTGGGTCTAGTTTGACGTCATCAACAGAACACGCTCGATGCGCTATTGCATGAAAGGCCTTGCCGAAACGTTTAGCGCGATATTATCATCTTTCTCGGTTATCTATTCAATTAGTTTGCAAATAAGTCAAACGTTTTAAACCCGCGAAGAGACGAGTTCTGTTGATGACGTCACGTTTTATTCTCGTCCCAGTCCCCGAAGGTGCGCGGAAATTATTCTACATTTGGAAGTTTAGTAGCTAAAAAAATAATGAAAACATTTTTATTTAGAAATTTTGGAATTTTAGCTCTACCTTTTAAGGTCTAAGCTTTTAAAAAAAAGCATAATTGGCTAGGGCTTATATGCACTTTAAGTGAATAACGCTTTCCTAATCAATTCCTTTAAAGTGACTTAAGCAGCAACATAGTTCTGTACGTGGACAGAAATGCAATGAAGAACCTATCGAGTCTAGAAACTCTGTAAGTAACACAAACAATAATTTTATAAATGAAATAAATAAAAATAGTTTGATTTATTCCAGCTATCACAATGCTGTTAGAACAAAAGTTATTTAGTATGTAATATTTTGCACTTGTTAACGTTATATTGATGTACATTTGTAAACGTATATGACGTGTATAACTTGGGCTGCGTCAGGAAAATGTAAATACCTTTTGCAATTGTTCTATGCTTTGTATACTTATTATACTATTACAATCATCGCGAGCGCCACGGTGTACTGCTAAAATCATATGAAATTGACAAGTGAAATTGGAGATGAATGTTATGATATCTTTATTCAGGGAGTTGATCGCAATTTTAGGAGATGGAAATGACTGCTTGTCATCTGACGATTGTTTTAAGATACATAATTTACACTATTGCTTAACTAATATTATGAGCTACGAGGAGCAGAATAACTACAGAAAATACATTTTTGACCAAAAAATTGATCACCTTGTTCATCTTATTTTATTTTTTACTCTTTAACAAAACAGGTATAAATGAATTTTATGCATCAAAATTATCCCCTATGACAGGATTCCTATTTTGGGTGTTCATATTAATTTGTAATTGAGCATTTGCATCAAAATCACGTAAATTTCACATGATTTTTGTTGAAACTGACATTTAACTTTAGGAATGAAATGTGGCACTCCATGTCAAGAATACAAATCATCAAATTGTTATTACGAAAGCCATTTTATGAATTATTTAACTTGAATGTCGTTCGGGCCCTTTTTGCCCTACGCGGCCTACTTTTTATGTTCCATTTTGAATCACAGCAAAATCAACTCAAACTTTATTCAACGATTGCCACCTCTTGCATTCAGCGAACTGGAAGGCTTAAGAGTACTGTAAGTATGCAACATAATAAACTTTATTTTTTGGGTGCACAGGACAATGGGCTTTTGTCACACGGCGGCCATGTTGGCTTGGAACAATAGATTTCCCACACGTAGCCTCGTACTGAGCAGTCCCAGAACGAGTTCACGGGTCTAAAACAAAGGTTTTATTCTCCTGGGATTAAACATGGCCGCCGTGTGAATAAGGTCCATGCCGGCTGTTATAAGTAAGGCACAGTTTTAACAGATCTCTTGTGGTAGAGACGGCTTGTATTGGACGTCATTCAGTACTTGCTAATAAGACGTTTTAATCTGTAGGGCCAATAACTACGTCAAAGATATAGAGTCGATTACATGGAACAACAAGTTTTGAAGGAAACAGTTCGCTAAGTGTCATTATTTGCTAACACTGAAATAAATGTTACGTTTTAAATTCAGGAATAATTGGGCAACAAAGAGACTGTAAAAAGAACTAAAACCAAATCACAACAACATTCGCTAATGCTTATTATGATACATACATACATATACATTAACTTTATTTGAGTGTCAATAATATTACAGGATATATAAAATACGTATACACTATGTTACAGGATAATTATATAAAATACACTATATTACAGGATATATAAAGTACGTATAAATAAATTAAATATTACAAGTTGTAAAATGTAAATATAATATGATAATAGTAATGAGATATAAATATTAGAAAATAATAATTAAGAAAATTACTCATGATTATGAAGCGCATGCATATTATCTATATTATCGTTTTTATTTTATCTTTGATAATAACCAGGAGCCCATTACCAGGAGCGTGATTAGGTCTGTCCAACAGCAGAAAAGATGATGTAGCTGTTTTTAGCTTTGTGTTTCCCGCGAACGTAGACAAAAGATATCTGCACTAAACCAATCACACGACAAAGCGTCACTTCTCATTATGCATTCACGCAGCTATTTTCCTATGCAGGGGAGCGCGCATTGTCCGCAGCGCAAGCAACCATGGCAACCATTTTATTTCGCGGGAATCGGATATCTATAAATAGCCACATCGTCTACTGTGCTGTGGGCGCTACCCATCACATAGGTACGCTCCTGGTAATTGGCTCCTGTAATAACTATACACTCGTGTACGTGAATGAATTTTCTTTCCAGTGAGTTGGGAAGGAATTTACTAAGAGGATTGCACAAAGATACATTTCTTGGTCTTACGAACTTAAACGTGCTGTAAGTACAAATTAGATCTTCGTCAAAAATGTGTTGAAACACGTTACATAACACTGAATCTAGCTCCCGATTCATTCTCCTTGCGCATGTTGTACCCCATTATCAAGCTTGGGATCGGCAGTTAACTGATGAATTGCTACGTGGAAACGGTTAGGGGAGAGGGTGGAGAATGAGAACTCTAAAATTCCAGAAAATATCCCAACAATATTGAACGAGGTTGTAATCATATTTTTCATGTTAAAGAGTGCGTCCTACGTATGCTAAATCATATAGCAGAGTTCGTATGAGTGGTACATAAATATGGCACGTCCGTCGCCTTACCGTACTATAACTTACAGCTGTGCCATAACTCTGTACTTTGACTGGATCAGAAACATAAAACAAAATCATTTCAATGTCACAGCGTGCTGTACAGTAACCGTGCTGTAAGTCATGCATTGCCGTAACCTGCAAACTCATACCGAAATCCTCTCTCATCATATTTTCAGTATATGTTTCTCATTAATTTGTTCAGGTAGCATCCTCTGTTGTTCCTTTTAGTTATCTCCAATGTTGTTTTATTATTGTACTTTTAGAAGCCTGAGATCAAACCGAATCAAGACCCTTTCTTTAGAAATCTTCAACAGTACCAGGAACTTGACACACCTGTGAGTATCTTATTGAAAGTAGAATTTGAGTTAATATTTATACTTGTTAAGTGTTATCTAAACAAGGCTATAAACACAAAAGGGTCTATGACCCATTTTTATACTGAATATAGCTGTGATTTTCAAGATATGACACGCGCCATCATTGGTTGATTTAGGGTCACATGACAGGTAACAAGCAAACCGTTATCCGCTAAAGTAGACGGGTGGGCAACTATGACGTCAGAGAGTAACAATGTATTGCTGCCTGCTAGCCCACGTGATCAGAGCGTGACAGAAGGTGGCGTGATCTCATGAGTTTTGTTACGCCAATCTTTCAAAACTTTTGATTTAATTTATTCTCAACAATATGGAATATAATTCTTATGTCAATAACAAATCACTTAATGACTGGACCCGTGGGAACCCCGGCGATGAGTTTTGTTTCCTTCGAACTCGACTTTGTATCGGGAAACATCGAGATATCGGGAAACAAACCTCACAGATTTTCTCGGGGCCAGTCATTAAGTGTTTATTATTTGCGACATTTGGATGCTATTTTTGTAGTAGTAGTTATATTAATCCTCCTTATCTTGAAATGGTACTATTTCAGCCTTTTACAAATTACGATGTATTGCGTGATATTTTTCTTGTTATACTATTTTTTGGAGGATTAATCAATAATGTAAGTTGCACAATCTTCACAGGTATCTCCAAAGTAACCAGATTACATCTCTTTCTGACGGCATATTTGCTTCCCTTTCTCAGCTCGAAGTCTTGTAAGTACGATGTCTACTAAAGTCCTGGACGCCAAATTAATATAGAGCAGATTTCGTATGAGTGGGACAAACTACAGCACGGTTACCGTACGGCATGCCGTGACATTGAAATGGTTTCCCATTGTTTTTGTCCTGCTGATCCAATAAAATTGCAGAAATGCGGTACAACACGGTTTCGGCACGGTTACGGACATGCCGTAGTTTGTCCCACTCATACGAAATCTGCTCTATGTATGTGTCTTTACAATCTATTCAGCTATGAAATTCCAAATTACTCCTCGGCTTAACCACTGTCATGATTGTTATGTATCGTGTGACTTCTACTTATAATTTACAATGAGCCTCTATTAATATACTGCACCGTAGCGACATTTGACCACAACTTCCTTGCGAACCTAACACGGTCAAAATAATACCTAGAAATCATCTATTCTCTTCAATACCAGTGGATTGACAACAGCATTTGTACTTGCTTGTTTTTAAGATTTAAAACCTCTCTACCGCGAGTTTATAACATATTTTTTTTTTGCGCATAAAGGATTGTGGGTAAACGTACAAGCCGCCATCTCTTTCGTTACGGTGGATATGATGTCTTTCTTTTGCTACTTTTCGAGTAATTGTATCGATTTAACGAATTGACTCTATGATTAAAGCGACTGCGGTTGAAACTGTTAAGCCTGGATTTCACTAGCGACATCAATATAAGCACAATCAACATTGCAGACGCCGTGCCGTATTTATCATATAGCAGTACTTGTTCTACTCACAGGTGTGAGATAAGCACAATCAACATACGCAGACGCAGAGCCATATTTATCATTAGCAGTACTTGTTCCACTCACAGGTGTGATATAAGCACAATCAACATACGCAGCGCAGTGCCATATTTATCATTAGCAGTACTTGTTCTACTCACAGGTGTGAGATAAGAACAATCAACATACTCAGACGCAGTACCGTATTAATCATATAGCAACTAGTACTTGTTTTACTCATGGGTGTGATATAAGAACACGATGTGTCGCTAATGATCAATGCATTACTGCGTCTGCGTATGTTGCTTGTGCTAATGTTTACATCGCTAGTTAAAATCAGGATGAACAGCTCCAACCGCAATCGCTTTAATCATAGAGTCAATTCATTAAAGGGGAACTGAACCCTAAAATCAACCAACGTCTATACAAAGATGTATTCGAAACAAATATGTTCTGATATTTTATTTCTCTGTGTTGCGCATCTATGAAGAGAAAATTAGTTTTCAAGTTCAATTTTCCGCTGATAAATATAGATTGTGTGGCGGCTCAATTGAGTATACATTTCCCTATATCGTACGTCACACATACCAAGAATAAGCAATCACACCTCCAGCACAAAGAAACCACAATGGACCGCAGTTAGAAGCTGTTTGTTCAGCTTTTCAATGCAGGGGACAGTATGGAAAAACTAATTTATTCCGACGTATTCTGACGTCACAAATTAGGACTTCAACTCTCAAAACCTTGCATTTCATTGGACCCCATTTAGTTCTCCTTTAAATCGATAAAATTACTCGCAAAGTAGCAAAAGAAAGACAAATATATTAATAGTGCCTCATTGTAAATTATACATTTTAGGTATCAGTTTAGTAGATATTTGTTTAAAACTGTTTTCAGTGGTCTTCAAAATTTAAAGTTCTAGTAAGTATCCTTACTGTTTACTACTGTAACTAGGGCCGCTTTTTTGTTGTTAAAAAAGTCTATATACAAACGAACATGGACCCTCAACACACTGGTATTAAATGCTTTCTCGACAGCCACAACTAAAATTACTCTCTGACATGAAATTTAAAGGGGCTGTGTCACGGTAAGACTTTACATTCGTTTTTCCGGGCCGGAAAGAGCTATTTCCACCGATTTTGATATGAACTAACGAACCTCTCGGCCATGTGGGATGCTTAAAATGAAAGCAAATATGCAAAAATGACTAACAAACAGTGTATATAAACAGTCTCCAGGGAAAATATTGAAAATCCTTTCAATCAAGCATTGAGAGAGGGAAGTTTAACTGTTTGTATCCAATTAACAGCCACTAAACGAGCGATTACTTGATACATGCGCAATACCATGACATAGCCCTTTTAAGCTACATCATATCCACGCCTACTTTCTATTTCCTTTTTTTGTTAGATGTTTTAGAAAGAACAATTTCGATACACTTTTTGGGGTTGAAGCTCTCTGATGCTAACAGAGTCATCGTATAAATAAATGTATGCTCTTTATTTCCCTAACAGACACCTTAGCAACAACAAACTGACGAAGCTTACAGGAGAGACTTTCCGAGGTTTATTTTCTCTTAAATACCTGTAAGTATGACCACTTTTTAGCGTGACAAAAAGAATACAGTTTATTGATAAAAATACGTTTATTTTATTTTAAAAACCTTAAGTTTGGCAAATTTTGTGCCAATATGCGTCAGTACATACTTTATTACCATGAAAATTTATATTAGGGGAAAATTATTTATTGATTAAAACACATTCGTTATTTCCAAATATAATATTTTTGATGGTATTTAATTTAATTTATTTTGTTTTGATCCTTTTCCTTATTAGATATCTTAGTGGAAACAATCTCGTTGATGTTTCTCCGGATGTTTTCAGTGGTCTTCAAAATTTAAAGTTCTTGTAAGTTATCCTTACTGTTTACTACTGTAACTAGGGCCACTTAGACAACGAGAACCAATCACATTGCAGAACGAAAACAAAGCATTCCAACTTATGGTTATTTCATCCAATCAGTGTCGAGTACAAGACAATAGCATTTCAACTTACGGTTACTTGAGCCAATCAGTGTCGAGTAGAAGACAATGGCATTCCAACTTGCTCGAGCTTCGATCCGGTAAAAGGGAAATTGGTTTGGACTAAGTTGAATTATTTTGAATGAAGAAAATAGTGTGGATTTGCTAGTTTTGTATTTTGAAATGCTTTTTTTCCCGTTTTACAATGTGTTTTGTTGTCATTGTCTAAGTGGCCCCGGTTAAATTAGCTGCACTGTAAAACCATGTCATTAGGATAGAAGTGAAACAAAAACTGACCGAGAGACGTTTTTCTTGCGCATATGTATTTGCAAAAATAAATATAATTAATTTGTAAAGCAAGCTCACTTATAAGGCTTTTTTTTTTCAGTGTAAAGAAAGTTGCATTGAAGACTGTTAAGTGTTAATTAGTATTATATTAAAAATAAATGTAATGATGATGAAAATGCTTTGTTTAAAGAAGGAAACAGTTAGATAGTAAAATCAATACTCTTGCTTGTACCGAAAGAACCAAAAGTTAATTCAATAAAAATTCAATGAAATTTAATAACAAAGATATCCCCTTCTCATCCCCTTGCAGCCTATTCACCAGTTATAAAGAACAAGGCTGGATAAATAGGAAAGTAGACAGGGAGGTGTAGAGATACACAGACATTTCATTCACTACTAGAGTGCGTTAATACTTTACTTTCTGTTAGTCACTGAAATGAAACAAAAAGACAACTTACAATGGTATTAGTGTCTAATAATGTCCGACTGTCTACTATCTATAGTCCCTTCAGTGTCCCTTTGCAGCTAACAGTCACGTGCTGATATAATACTTCATTAACGAATGAATTGAGCTCGTGATCCCCATGGGAAAGGTGTTGCCATTGATGTTGGAGAGCAAGCTATCTTCAAAAACGCAGTGTTAGAAAGATCGACAATCGATTGGAGGTGAAAAATAGCATTTATAAACAGGTTTTGCTAATAATAATACCGATCACGTACACGGTCTTTAAATCCATGAAGTCAGATATTTTTTGACCTCCAGTACAACCACGTTAGTTGCAAAGTGCCTATTTCAAGGGTTAACTGGGTCAAATCACTCTACCTCCGGAATAAATAGGAAAAGCTAAACGTCGTGTTTCTCTTCTTCTAGAAAATTGGATCGGTTCATCCTGTGCTGTTATGCCAAGAAAGCCATCACAGGTTTAACCTGCGAGTCCCCTATCGACAGTTTCTCGAGCTGTGACGACCTGGTGAAAAACAAGTACATCCGAGTGTGTGTATGGATACTAGGTCTGATGGCTCTACTCGGCAACATCTTCGTGATTGGCTGGAGGGTGATTAAAACAGAAGGAAACAGAATACACTCGTTGCTGTTAACAAACCTTGCAATGGCGGATTTCTTGATGGGTATTTACTTATTGGTAATCGCCATCATGGATACTAAATGGCAAGGGGAATATTTCAAACATGATATCAAGTGGCGGTCAGGCATTGGATGTCGAATTACAGGAGTCCTTTCCATGCTGTCAAGCGAGGTTTCCGTTCTGATGCTGACGATCATAACAGCAGATAGACTCGTCTGCATTGTCTTCCCGTTTAAATTCAATCGACTCAAGCAAAAACGAGCAATAGCTCTGTGCGCATGCGTGTGGGTTTTTGGTCTCGTGATTGCTGTACTGCCGGTCAGCGGTATCGATTATTTTTATGACAAACAGGGTGACTTTGGTTTTTATGGTCGTTCAGCCGTATGCTTGGCCCTGCAGCTGTCAGAAGACCGCCCCGCAGGATGGGAGTACTCAGTTACTATCTTCATCGGTGTAAATTTCGCTGCCTTCATGTTCATACTTGGCGCTTATGTCGCAATGTTCTGGAAAGTAAAACAATCAGCGGCAAGCGTACGGTCGACTGCCATGAACAGAGAATCTGCCATGGCCAGGAGATTAATCTTCATTATTCTAACTGACTTCTTCTGTTGGATGCCCGTCATTGTCATCGGCATTATGTCACTAACAGGTGTATTTTACGACCCAACTAAACAAGTGTACGTCTGGATTGCGGTATTCGTCCTTCCTGTGAACTCTTCTCTTAATCCAATCCTTTACACCTTTTCCAATACCGAAGTCCGCAAGGTGTTGGATCACAAGCGAAGGAAGATTACTGCAGCCTTGACGCCGCATTCAGCGATGGGCATTCGGTCGAGAGGTAAAAAGTGCAGCCCTGTCACAATAAGTGCTTTCGAAATGAGGAATGATGACATTTTCCGTTTGTCAATATCTCATCTCGTTTCAGAGATATTCAGGTTTTTGTAATATGCAAATGAGATTACCTATGACGTCATATTGTTTGCACAGCCTTGGGGACAAATCACAAATGAAGAATATCTCTACAAATATTGGATAAAAACTATGTGCAAAGGCACATATGTGGTACTTTGGAAAATACACATCATTGTGCAAAATTATGATGTTGCCATGGAAACACTCTGGCCCCAGGCTTCCACAACAAATAACACGAACGTCCCTAATTTCTCCTTTGTCAAACACAATTTTTTTGGTGTGGGTCCAAAATAAGATTTGGAACAATGTAGGCATTGTATTTGAGTAGTTTAAGCAACTTATTTTTTGTTCAAGGTGAAAGGTGCGTGGGGCCATGAGAGTTTCCATGGCAACACCATAATTTGCACAATGATGTGTACTTTCCATAGTGTCATACATGTGCAAAGTTTCAGTAATTTTTATTGAATATCTGCAGAGATATTCTTCATTTTGTGATTTGTCTCCAGGCTGTGCAAAGAATATGACGTCACAGGTCATCTCATTTGCATATTACAAAAACCTGAATATCTCTGAAACGAGTAGACTGGGAAACCAGCCGACTCTTATCGCTCCCCACTCGCGAAAGAGACGTCTGGGCAGCGAGGCAGAAAATTCCATACTGGTGACGTAGCAGATAGCCGTTTCATGGTCGTTAATGACTGTGATCCACTGCCAAGCAAACGAGCAGCCTCGGTAGTTATATTCCTTGAAAAAGAACTCTGTTGTTCGCATTCGGCTTCTGAGAAATGCAACTAATTTATGCATCGTGAAACGGCTATCTGCTACATCATCAGTATGGAATTTTCTGCCTCGCTGCCCAGACGTCTCTTTCACACCGCGAAATAGCACCTTTGGTAACTCATCTTTTAACAATATCAATAAGAACATCGGCAAGAAACATGCGTCGAATAAGTAGAGCATCATGAGGAAAGTTACTCTTACAGTGTTTTGCAATGCCAATCAATATATAGCTGTTACTGCTAGAAATTAAGACAGCTTTCATATGCTAGCCCTTGCATCCAGGGCCGGGTTGTTGAAAGCCCGATTAGTGTTAATCCTGGATTAACTCTGCACAAAACCTATTGGTTGTCATGGAAATTAACCCTGGATTAGCACTAATCGGGCTTTGAACAACCGGGCCCTGGTCTGCAAATGATGAGCTGTGACATCACAAACCAGAACAAACCACAGGAATCCCATTAACCCAAACATTATGAGCCAGAACACCAGCTGAGACTGGGCTGAAGCTGAACTTGCAAGTACATAAATCACCTTTTTCATTTTTTCAATCTTAGGTAACAAGGCTAGAAATCGAACTCTCAGCTCTGATTTGGACATGGCTATACCGATGGACAACTTAATGGAAGCTGATACTCCGCCTAAAGCGAAAATAGTAAGAACTAGTGTAACTAACGAAGGAGACCAATTAGCGAAGAGCTTCAAGATAAGAGTGGTTGAGGTACCAGACATATTACAAGATGAATTATCAGACGAGGTGGTATGTATAAATTGCAACTTGAAATGAAAAACTACCTGTGACAATCCTGAGGCTTTTAATATTTTTTTAGAGGCATTTGAAGTATACTTAATATAATTACAAGGGTCTCAAAAGGCAAGAAATCAAAATCAACATTTTCCAGCTAAAGAGGAATATGCGCTTTTTATGAAGAATATTACATCAAGAGATTCAGATTCAGATTTCCTCTTTCCGACTTTAAATTGGAACACAATTAATAAAGCCCGTTTTCCACGACAAGCATTTTGGGGACAGCACTCTCAAATTGTTGGTACACGTGCTAAACGTTTTCGGCACAGCACCCTTAGTTTTGTCGTGTAAATGGATGGTCCGGGTACGCGTGCCCAGGTGACCCTGTGAAAAGGTAGTCTCTGCCGGCCTGCTTAGGGTGCCGTGCACAAAGCGCTTGTCGTGTGAACAGGGCTTAAGAATCCAACGTGAATCTGTGTTCTCAGGCCAATAGATCGTTTTCACTGACGTCACAAAAACATTATCTCAAGAAAAAACTGATATTAGTAAAATATGTTTAATGTTGCGTATAGAGCTGGTAAAAATATAGAAATGACCGACATTTTGGAGCTATAGAGTACTTCGTAACCGAGCTGTCGGACAAATAATATTTGAATAATTTAGTGTAATTTGTATGCCGCGGTCATGTTGGTGTACCACTTTGCCGGGTCACCAAGATGGCAGCCGAAAACGTACTCTACAAATAAAGCTGTTTTTCCCATTAGCGTTCACTTCAAACCACTTTAAATATCACTTTTAAAGGTTTTTCAAGTCTAACATTTTAAATCGGCGGAAATGACATTTAGGAAACACGCTGAGCTGGGCTGTCACAAAATTCCAAATACTGTAGCTCAAAAACGAATCACCGTATCGACGTAAAATTGTCAAAGAATACCGATATTTAAATCATATTATCAAACTCATTAATAATTCATGAAGCGAAAACAAAGGAAATCACCGACCGATAAGTGATCTTTAAATCTGATACAGATTTCGTCCTGATTTACATAAACTTTGGCTTCGATTTTCTCGGCCAAAATAAGTCGTATCGCCAAAATAACTGAAAACATGACTCTCTACAGCTGTCTCTACATCTAGACGTTTGATAAGTAAGATAAAGAATTCGTGTTCGATCTTTATACGATTTACAAACTCTCGCTTTCAGCTGGAGTTTGTAAATCGGGTAAAGATCGGCCACTCATTCTTTATCTGTTACTTTAAGGGGCTAATTGTCATGGTACTACGCATGTATGGAGATAGTGTTCGATTTTGTGGCTGTAATTGATTACAAACAGTTAAAGCAGTTAAACTCCCCTCCTTCAATGCTTGATTGAAAGTATATTTTCAATATTTTACTTGAAGACTTATATTTACACAGTTTATTAGTAATTTTTGAATATTTGCTTTGATTTTTACCATCCCACATGTGCGCGAGGTTCGTCAGTTCATATGCGAATCGCTGATGACCGTGTCCGGTCCGGGACATCTAATGTAATAGTCTCTCACCATGACACAGTCCCTTTAAAAGAACACCTGTATAGATCTTATAGTTTAGATTTTAGAATTTTAATGACGTAGCGATCTATACACCAAATATGACATCACTTTCACAAAATATGACGTCTCGAGGTTCAAAATGCGTTCATTCGCTTGCAGGGCTTCTTAGTGGCAGCAGTAGAATCCCCGGATGGTGACGTCACTATGGGTCTTATCAAACATCTTGCTGTGGACAAGAAGGCGTTGTGGAAATCAGAACTAGACGTGGTGCTGAGTCTACAACACAACGATGTGCATGGGCAGCAGAACCTACTCAAATATTGGTGGAACTCAATGGGTAGAGTGACATAAAATTTGGGTTTGATCAACATCTGTTGTTACAGGCGTAGTAAAGTCCTGGTCAAACAGTTTCAACATCTCTTCTACATAGGGCTTTTTCGTAGCCGCACCACCTAAACTCTGGAACATGCTTCCTCTGCAACTTTAGAGAATTAATTCGATTACTTCTTTTAAGCAAGCACTTAAACATATTTTCTTAGATTAGCATTTTATTAGGTTTATAGTACGTTTTCCTTACATTCGACTGAGTTTCTGATGTAAGTTGTTTTCCTATAATTAGTCATTTGCTCGGTGTTCGTGAAACCGTAATTAGTATTATACTTATTATTAGATTATCATTATATTATTGTTGTTAGGTTAGTACGTTTTCCTTACACTCGACTGAGTTTCTGATGTAAGTTGTTTTCCTATAATTAGTCATTTGCTCGGTGTTCGTGAAACTGTAATTAATATTATAATTATTATTAGATTATCATAATTATATTATTGTTGTTAGGTTAGTACGTTTTCCTTACACTCGACTGAGTTTCTGATGCAAGTTGATTTCCTATAATTAGTCATTTGCTCGGTGTTCGTGAAACCGTAATTAATATTATAATTATTATTAGATTATCATTATATTATTGTTGTTAGGTTAGTACGTTTTCCTTACACTTGACTGAGTTTCTGATGCAAGTTGTTTTCCTATAATTAGTCTTTGCTCGGTGTTCGTGAAACCGTAATTAGTATTATAATTATTATTAGATTACCATTATATTATTGGTATTAGGTTCTTAGCATATTATTAAGTTAGGAAGGAAGGATTGCGAGGCGCTTTTGAAAACGTTGAATTTCCGCAATATAAATACATATTATTATTATTATTACAACGTTTGTTGAAACATAGTTAATAGAGTGGAATGGTTATGAAACCCAGCGACCTTCTTTGTTATATGTCTTTGTTAGCTTTTTTTAACCGTGACCCTGCACAAAACACAATAGAAATTCCAATGTGTTAATCAATCAGCCAATAGAAACGTGTGAGTTCAGTCGTTCAGGGGACGCTAATGAACTATGACCCTGCACAATCTTTTGTCTTGCCCCCTTCCAACATAAATCGCAGCGCCATTGTTAGCCCCTTTGAAGTTTGCCGGGTTTCATAACCATTCCACTCTATTAACTATGGTTGAAACCGCCGGATGTTAAAACCATTTCACATGGCCTGAAAGCATTCCCGAGAACAATAGCAGTTAATTAAAATATTGAACAGATGATGAAACCGTTTGTTCTGGGAATGTTGATCGATGTTGAAACCGTTTGACGCGCATGCTTTCAAAGTCCTTCAACAAATGTTGAACCGATGTTGAAACCATTATTTCTGTTCACCTTTGCAGCACAGTTCCAAGAAATTGAGTATGACAATGTAAACGCGCCTCATTTGAATGACAATACTCTGTAAGTAGATGGTATTCACTTTTATGACAATATGCATTGGCAACGTCAGTACTCTTCTACCCTGGTCCCAGAGGCTTTCTTCCGTAGTTTTTGCTTCCGTCGGAGAGAAGAGAACGGAGCCGCGAAGCGGTGAGAAGGGAAGAGAGAAGAAAGCCTCTGGTAGTTTGCGACCGTTGACTGATCATACCGCGCCAATAGATTTGAACTAGGGACAAGATCTGTCCCTTCCTCCAGATTGGAGGAATATTTAATTACCTTATAGCGTTCTCTGATTGGCTATTGTCTAGTGGGAGATGCGTTGTGATCGGTTCCTCGTTAATTTATCTAGTGGTGTCGATTGGCACCTATTGTTAGCATGATAGTGAGAAACGGTCGCGGGCTACCAGAGGCTTTCTTCTCCCTTCCCTTCTCACCGCTTCGTGGCTCCGTTCTCTAAATTCGTTCTCGAAAGCCTCTGGGACCAGGGTAATACTCATCATTTCTATTTTTGCAATGAGCACGACGTAAATACGTTCCATAATAATATCTACATACAAAAGTACTGAATGGAGAGTATATTATTCATTGTTGGTAGTGCAGCAGGGACAGTCATTACATCCTATGTTTGCTTCGCCTGATACGGAAAAAACAGAGATAAAAACATCCTTATAAAGAGTAAATAAACAACTCTGTAAACGTATCCCCCTTCTGAATGCGAAAGCATGCAACGGGGGATTATAGAGTAACTATATTATGTATATACAACACAATTTCATTATAAAAATAACATTCAAATTGTATGCTGCGACTGACTACTGATGAGTGACTCACAATTAACACACGTCAACATTTATTTGTAACGAAGATAATAGATCATTAACGAATTTTCCAATCACAACATGACAAATAATAACATCATGAAAACTATAACGCAACGGCTGTGAAATAACATCCTGCGTCAATATTGACAACATTGCTCCAAGCCGAAATGAAAACGTTTCCCAGCTACACGATGTTCCGTTAGCAGTTCATAAATTTTCGCAACTTGTCATTCATCGAGTATGTAACATTGATTATAACACACTTGACACGGTTTTCTTTGTTCTTTATACGGAAACTCTGGTATAAACCCGTTTAACAATAGACTGTTACACGGAGAGGTTTATAACTGTTACAGGGAGGTTTATAACTCAGTTTTAAACCTCGCCAAATGTGATATAAGTCAGTTTCATACTTCGAACCTTCGGTTCTAATCCGTAAACCGAAGGTTCGAGGTAAGAAACTCTTACTTTGAATCCCTTTCAGATTAATTTGCTACCGATTTGTATCAAGTACCACCCTACAGCACTACCTCGAGATCAGCGCTACAACACTGACTTATGACAAGCTGTGCAGCTTGAGTCATGATGTCATCACCGCCATTGAGTATCTACACAGTTATGGGATATGCCATAATAACATCAACGTCAGGACTATTCTGATTGGTCCGTCCTATTCACCGGTAACAATTGTTTAGGAAAATATTACAATGGGCAATTGGCATGATGACGTCACATAGTACAACGACCAGAATCCTCTGCGCGCTTCTGTTCCTCTAATTTAGACTATTGTCTTATTCTCAGAGGAATATAAGTAATGCTCCGGCTAAGAACGATAGCATGAACGGCAAAGGGATGTAAAAGTGCTAATTTTCTATTCTTCTTTCTCATAATTTCATTGGTTGATACTCATAAATTCAATAGAAACCCATCGAAATCATGCATTTCATTCGATATTTTTTGAAGTTTTAATATATTTCTGATCAAACTAACTATGGTTTAATTTCGAAGAACATCGTATTGGGGAAAGTTATCAAATTTGAGATTGAAACATCTTTTGTTTTCTCCCTTTCCGATTGGCTGGATGGTGGCTTCTTTGAGTTTTCACAGTAAAAAGAACGCATAGCACAAAAATACTTTATTTTCTGGGTGTAGTTTGGATTATAGACATCTCATACAACACTTCAGGCATATTCAAGCAAAATCGTATGTGGGGATATGCTCATTGCCGCAGCCTATTGTCTTGTGCTACAGTTCTTGGCTGAATGAGAGAAAGCCGAAATTAGAAAGGATTCTTGTAGTTGTTAGTAGTTCAATGACGTCATCACGCATGCGCTTCTCATATTTACGTGATCCGTAATTCCACCATGTTACACTGTAGTGTACGGTAACAGCACTACTGCCTCTTGAAAAGAAATCATATAACATTGATCATGTAAAATCTCTGATTCTAGAAATCGTCCATCCAAGCCGTACTCGCTGGTTTCTCCAAAGCTTTTACAACAAAAGCTGAGGAATCTCTCATCAGTAGAAACCATGGTTACGACATAACTCAGTTTGGTCAGCTATTAGCAGTTCTGCTTGATCACTGTGATGGATCCAGCGAGTTTACTGAGGTACATTAATTGATTACATAACTCTCGAATTACTTCCATCAAATGTATCTTCTCAGCTGTTGAACACTTTGATTGGTATACTCGGCATATTAGCTAACATCAGCCTCTTTCAACCCGAGTTTAAATCAAGTTATCTATCTATCTCTATTGGTTCCCATGCGTGTACTGTTTCTCAATTATGCACTGGCAAAAAAAAAAAATTCGTCGAGAATTTGAACTGTGAAATGTCTGAAGCCCCAGTGTATGTGGAAATCTAAACACCCTCCCGGTCTATAAGATATCTCTATGTTTCTTTCCGCGTGAACCGTTCTGGTTGTATTGCCATCAAGGCTACCCTACCCTTATGGGTGGTATGCGTAGAAAATATAACGCTCTCACGGTCTACCATGCAGATATTTAGTATTTTACTTCTGCGTTAACCGTTCTGGGTTGCATTGTTGTTAAGGCTATCTAACCATACCCTTGTGGGTATAAAGCAGGGCGAGCTGCGAGAGCGTATGCAAGTGTTAAGCGTTTTATTTCTCACCGGTTTAATATGTGACGCAGTACAATAGACAAGTTCGCGGTTAATTTCAAAATTTTGAAAGGGTTGCAAACATGGCGTGAAATAGTGTTTGTATTGGAATCCGATGTCAAATAATTTCCGTAAAATCGAATTTCTGATATATTCTCCGTCTGCCAACTTGAGATACCAGGTAAACGATTAACTGATCACAATTTGAGGGATGTAGCTGTGCTGGGAAGCGTGCAATCGTGTTTACATTTGTCTGTAAAATTTTCCGCGGACTTTGACTCGTTGTTACAAGATAATACATCCCTCAAATTTTGATCACTTAATCTTTTATCTGGTATCTGAAGTTTGCAGATAGTGAATATTTCAGAAATTCCTTTTTACGGAAATTATTTGGCATCGGATTCCCATACAAACACTGTTTTTTGCGCCATGTTTGCACCCCTTTGAAAATGTCGGAATTAACCGCGAACTGGTCTATTGCTGCATCAGTGTTGGTTTTGTTGGTATCTTGCCCATGGTCTAAGGGTTTTTCACTGGGTTCTCCGGATTTCGATCTAGTTTATCGGGATTTCTGGCTTAATTAGCCCTACAATACATTCATCCAAGTCATGATAAAATCAATGATCGTTAGAATAAACGATATTATGCTTGTTGGGCTAACCCAATTCAATCTCAAGTGGATAATGGGACTAAAACCATAATTGTAATGAATCATTAATGAAGTAAGTAAAGGTCTAAATATATTAAAATGTATTATTATTATTATTAAAATGGGTTCAATTTTACTCAACCATGCGCAATCATTGAAATAATCACAAATAACTAGAATTGATAAATACTTTATCCTCAGATCCATGACATAATGTACTTGTGCTTCCAAGAACCTCCAAGACTTCCGGCAGCATCACATATACGACAGAAACTGGAAAACGCTTATGCGACTGAAGTCTGGGACACTTATTTGTGAAATAGGTTGCAGTAAAACCAGTGCGCGTGCGCTGAATTTCAAAAGAAACAACTACTGTGGTTCCCCTTCCACAAAATAATATGAATAAATAAAAAAGACGACAATATCCCCAAATTGACAATGAATGACATAGCTCATACCAAAATGGGAATACAATTCTAAAGGCTAAAAGCACCAAATATATAATGATTGTTGTGTTCTCACGTCACGCGTAAATGATTAGCTGGTAACTGAACAAAGTGGAATATTATAGATTTATTTCTTCAAAACTACATTTCTTATTAACATAATTTGAGAGTTCCCATATTAAGCTTTTTGTAATATTCACCTTAGTACCTTTATCATATCATCATTCTGTATTCTGCTTGGATTAAGTCAAACTTATCCTTTAAAGGCTAAACCATTGAAACTAAACAAGTGGAGGTGAATAGTGGTGGATATAGTATATACCACACAAGCGAATAGTGCTTTTTGCGCGTTCTGATTGGCTACTCCGGAGGTGAATATCCTTTGCTATTCACCTCCGAGAAAAGCAGCGATCACTTCGCGCGAGTTTTTGTCCATTTGACATAAAATAAAATAACTATTTGGTGCTGGATATTCTCCTGGGCCCGGTTGTTCAAAGCCCGATTAGTGCTAATCCAGGGTTAATTTCCATGACAACCAATAGGTTCTGTGCAGAGTTAATCCAGGATTAACACTAATCGGGCTTTGAACAACCCGGCCCTGGAGTGTGGTATATACTAAAACAATTATTTACCTCCACTTCGGTGGATAATTGTTCAATAACTGCTTCTATTGAACTGTATCTGTTTATTTATTTTGGGATTCAGAAGTAAAGCACTAAATACGGCTATTTAAAAAAAATGTCAGAGGAATGTTTTAAATTTGAAACCGGAACAACGCCTGCTTGTGTCGTATTGTCAGTAGCGGGGTATCATACACATCACTACTGCCTTGCCATGTCACATTTCAGAATTACCTCCGACAACGTTTTCTTGAAACAGGTTTAACTATACAGGTAGGTGGGCACTGCAAAACTAAATCAACAGTCAACACTGATAACACCTTCACCTTAGCATACGAAAATTAGTTTTGTTTGCTTTCTGGTTAGCTGCCAACTGTATTTTGGTGCATGGTACGCGGGACGGTCTAAGGAAACGGGAAAAAAGGAAGAGACGGAGGTGAACTGGAACGAGGCATACCACATGAAAATAACCGTGCTTTGTTGGGGAGGGGGGAGGGGGGAGGTTGGGGGAATGGGGTGAGAGTAAAGTGCGTTCTTAGAAGTCCTATTCAGCGGCCATTCCATCTTTTATCCCGAAATAGAGTCACTCGAACCAGTCATTAAAAATCCAAATCAAATAATGTCTAACATTCTAAGAACATTCTATGAACTGCATTTTGCAATCATTCAAAAGTAACGGATACAAATACTTCTAAATCATATACGTTTTCCAAATACTTTCAGAAAAGGGAAATCGTTCACGTTTATGGGTAAATTTACTAGTACCAGTACTGCACTAGTCTCTCCTCGTCACTGCCAAGAGAATGCCCGTAAGACTGAGGAGATGGTAAGGTGTCAGTCGACGGCTGGATTCTTTACTTTATAACTCGGGCTCAGAATCGTTCACATCTTGCAAATCCACGCCCACTTTGCGTGAGAGGCGCGATGTTAACAGCGGGGATTTGCCTGTTCCCGTAGTGGAAACCGAAGCTCCCGCGGGATTTGCTCTGACAGCCTTGTCTGAGATATTCATCGTACCAGCACTGGCGAGAAAGGCATCGTCTTCTGCCCATGCGACAATTGAATTACCGCCATCATTAGAAAAGTCATCGGTTCCAAGTCTGAGAGGGAAAAGAATGCCCTTATGTTAGGCGCGATTAAAATAGGGGTGGAGTATTGCGTATATGCGGCAACAGATTCCTATTAGCATGAATAGTGTTTAAATAGAGCTGACTATTAATTAACAACACAACTAGCAAAATGGTATAGCAATTACTCTAAAAAATGGAGAGGCGCAACATTGTATAAATGGTGTCCAATTTAAATAGGTATTGCCCTGGAGACTTTAGCCTTGTGTTCACGTTGCCACACGAAAGCGTTTTCACGTGAATGTGACACTAAAGACTCATAAACAATGGTTATTCAAATTGGACGTCATTTATGCAATGAGTCTGGATGAAAGTTCCTTAAAAGTTGGTCGTCTAAACTCAAGGTGGGACGTATTCTGCTTTATTTGCGATGAAATTCACCTCTTGCTGCCTGTTATCTTTTTCTTTCCTGTTTTCAAAGGATCTCTAATCCTTCCGGCATTCTTTGGTACAGCAGTCACTGAAGATTTCACATCAGGTGAATCCCGTTGATGGACCACAGCCTCCTCCACACCGTTTTTCTCACCAATGTGGATGTGGGGTACATTAAAATACACCACTGGATCATTATCGCTGCCACCAGTTTCATATATCGGGTTAATGAACTTTATATTCTCCCTACTCTTTGGTTTCTTCTTGAGAGAGATCTTCTTTTTAGAAGAACGTGTCTTGCCCTTAAAGTAAATGTCCTCTTCCTTAAAGGATGAATCACTGCTTGAGTCTCTTACGTCTTCTTCGAGCGGAAGTCTATAAATCTGGGGGGTAGTCTGAGAACTAAAATAATGAATATCCAATAAGAATTTTGAAAGGTACCGTTGAAATATTTATATTTTAATTAATCGTCCTATTGTTATTAACCATTTATTTAGGTATCTGTTTAGCATTTATTAATTGCTTTGTATCCCACTTTTATAACTTTACCTTTATGGTTGGTTTTGATAATCGATAGACTCTTATTCTCTTTTTTTTCCGCGACTTGCCTATTAAACTAGCTTTTATTTAGCTGCTTGTAGGAAAAAGGAATGACTAAGAAATCAATGATACGGTATCCGATGCAATACCTTAGTATTTCCGATGGTACAAGATAAGATGAATCATACGCGGCAGAATCCATTGGAATGGACTCCGTCTCTCCTGACTTGAGATGGTCCAATAACTTTCCTCTCCTTCGAGTCATAAACTTTGAACCTTGCTTTGACGTGCTGCAAAGAACGCAATGCCTCTTTAGTAACGATAAGACTTGTTTGTTTGCCATGATATGATGTGTCACCGATAATATTAGGATATTTGACCAAACCTCTTGCCTAGTTTAAAGTACCACTAAGACGCAAATTTACCATTTCGATTTGCCACTTTTGTGTGCCAATAGGTCAATCAGTGTTAGAAATATCCAAATTTTAAAAACAATGTTCCAAATGAGGAAGTTAACCTTTTTTTTTGGGGGGGGGGGGGGGGTTTACCGGTAAAATCCTGTCCGGCATTACTGGAGGCTGTTCCTTTATTTATTCAGCGTAAGTGATGTCATACGCGCAACCATGACAACCAGCGTGGTTACTTTTTATGCACACTATTTCGCGCGAACCTCGCAAGGATAAATATAACGTTCTTCTTGTGTACGATAATAACTTTTTAGTAGAAATATGCCTCCAAGACGAAGTGTTGTGCAGGCAAGCGTTGCTCGTATGATATTACTTCCGCTGAATAAAGCCGAATAAAGGTAGCGGCCTTCAGTAATGGCGGACGTTTAGATTCAATACTCGGAGTTAAAAAATCAAGACTTCTCGTCATCGTATCGAAAAACGGTTTGGACTGGTAATAATATCTACTTTATGAATATGCAAAAAACATCGATATGGAAAATTAGATTAGCCACAATTCAACAAAATTTAAATCCAGTTACCTTAACTTATATTACGCAATTGTACAGAAAAATACGTGGCACAAGATCCAAGCAGAAAGCTACACTAACTTGACTACGTGTAGCTTAGTACGATTACTTCCAATTCAATAATCATCATGAGACTATGTCATATCGAAAGAAAGTAATACGTTATCTTTGCCATTATTTTTATTTGTACGATTCTAATCTGATATCGATGTTATAGTCACCTTCCTGTCCTCTCTCTGCGCTTTTTTCGTTTCAAACCAAATATCAACAACCCAATGAATAATAAAAGAGCCACTCCTCCACAAACACCAATGATGATCCACAGAGTGTAGGACGTCGTTGTATGAGGTGCTATTACCAACTTGCTCCTCGTCAGGTCAGAAGACGCCAACACGGCTCCACCAGTTGTAGAATCGAGTCGTACCCAAACCACTTGCTCCTCAGTCTCTTCCTCGCCACTCGCGACGTTAAGAGTCAGAGTTGCATTCCATTGGCTTTCTTTAAGCTTTATTACCCCTGATGAGGGCCAGAGTAGCTTTGATGTATCGGAGGATTGGTTATTGTAGAGAGACCACTTTACCTCTATATCTCCCATAGCACCCTTGGAGCGTTTGATGGGGAGTTCGATTTGGTGGGAGCTGCTCTGACGAATGATTTCCACTTCTCCATTTTTATTGTACACTTAAAACATTGAAAACGAAAAATGTTAGCCAACTAACAATTGTAAACTCTACAACAATACTGACGGCATGTGTACTTGACGTCTAGGTGTTTGAGGGGTGTGACGCTAGCCTCAAAGTAAATATATCTCACCTGATGTGTTCTTGTCAAACATCATCAAACCCCGTTGAGCTTTAAACGACCAGAAGAACGCGAACTGAGTCAAGTGACAAATATTGACTGTTAGCAGCTTGATGGTACGGTTCACGTGGTACCAAGGCTCTGAGCATGTGAGAGATGCATCCATCCTGTCAAACAAAGTACATGAACGATGAATAAGTGAACGAGTAAAGAAAATTTGAATAAACGTAGAATTGTCGTCTATAATCGCAGACCAATTCGTAAAACAGAATAAAACTAGCTGATGCTAAATGATGTCGGTATTTTTCTAAAAATAATTTCGAGAGAACCACTGGTGTTTGTGTTTGTTCATATCTTCCATACACAGCCAGACGCTTTATCATAACCCCCTATATTTTCACTCTCAAGTGTCTTTAGTAGCATATAAAATAGTAAAAACGAAGCTTACCATGTGTTGTTTACTTGATCCCATAGATACAGCACTGGGTCAATGTCTTCTTTCTTGACCTCGCTATTTACCACACGCTTGTTGGATTTGACAAGATTGTCTACGTCATAGAACATCGCCACTTTGATTGGTTTGGCAAACCTGTAGCCCTCCTGAGGTGTGTTATTATACGGACTGACCGCCTTGATCTGGAAACTGTAGTTTCCCATCATGAATTGCTGCAAAGGCAAAACAAAGTACTGAATTTATTTATTACAAGAAAGTGGAAAAAAGATTGAAATTGCTCACTTGGGATTGCTCGTTCTGCGTCAGTTGCATCATTGGATATGTGCTTATATATCTGATTTATAAATGTTGCCTTGATTTTATTTTAAATGTATGTTACACTAAATCTATCGAGAACGATACTTCAATGGACATAGGATGGATTGCATTTCCTATAAAAGCACTACAGATTTAAGGTATGGGAGGGTAACTTTCCTGTTAAAGTAAGGCTGCATGTAGTCTTACTTCTTTTCTCTCGAAGGTAAACTTCTGTTAACACCTATAGAGTAGCATAAAGTAAAGTGAAAGAACAACAAACCTTTGGCCTAGTTATCTTGGGATCAGACACTGGCCCATCATCAGACGTGTTGCTTGAAAGTGTCTTCTTATCAAGACTGTAACAGCGAAGCTTGACTTCTCCGTCAACGGCACCTTGAGGAACGTCAAGGGTTCCATAAGTCTTTCCAACACCACCATCCTTGCGGGTGCCATCCACATTCATGTTGACAGTATCGAAGAAGAAAGAAGCTGACGCATTCTTATCGAAAATGTATTCAGATTTCCCAACAACAATGCCGTCAGAGGACATCGGAACAGATAACAGGCCCGCCCTGTTTGTTGCTCTGACCGTAGCATAGTATTTGTGATTTTTCTTGAGGCCGTTATCTTTGAATTTAGCGTACCATGTTGTTGTGTCGCCGATCTCCACGAAGCCACTAACATTTGTAAGTCCAGGAGCACTTCCCCAAGCCACCTCGTATGACGTAACACCGCTATCAGGGTCATCACCTTTGAAGTAGGCGAAGATGATATCCACAAATACCTAAAGTAAGAGAGACACCTGATCTTAAATCAAAAACGTGCAACAAAAAACGACACTGGAAAATCAAATTACTGAGTTAAGTCAAAGTAAGGTGCAATATATTTAAAACTGTGAAATCATCCGAGGATTCGTTTACATGTCCATTGACAGATTTATAGGCCATACGATTTTTTTGAGTGCCTGCCTTTAAACTGTATTACGAAAACGCGGAACTCTTAATTTGATCTGCAAAATACTTTTAGATTAGAAACAAGGAACGACTTCTAGATTTGATTTTCCCTGTACCTGGAAGTCCATGTCTGGTCCCAGAACACCATCTCTGACGTAGAACATTTTAGGTGGGGTAGTATCTATGGTAACGCCATTGCTGTGGGTCGCTGAACATCTGCGGGCGCCATTACATGCTACCACAGTCACATAATATTTATCACCTTGTTGAAAGTCAAAGCCATAATGGCTACCATTCGGTCGCTTTCCAGTTGATTCACACGCTCGTATATCATCTATCATCGGTTTGGATCCAATACACCAAAAGTACTCGACGATGTCACTTTCCTTGTCAGCAAAGTCGATCCAACGAGCATGTACCTCAGAAGTGTTGTTGGTAAAATCAATATCAGTCTCTTGGAAGTCTCTCGTTGAACACTGGCTGTCTTCACCGAATGTCATATTGGACGAGCAGTTCTTGTTTTGGTCACTTCCTAGTCCATCATACACCGTCCCAATATCAGGAGAAGTTGTGTCAATAATGAATGGCTCCGCCTTAGAAATGGTTGACATGTCCGCCCGCGTTGTCTCTACTAGTTTTACAGTGAACTCGTTTACGGGACCCTCAGCAAAGAATGTCCCGTTTTCCTGAACAATCTTGATTCCTCTAGTGTTATTCTGGTATTGTACATTGTATGGACAGGTTAACTTGTCACAAATATCAGTCTTAAAGTGTATGGGGTCGTCATCAGAAAGCGAAGCACACTTCCTTCCCTCGCATGATGTACAAATAGACGAGTAACCTCCAAAGGATTTGCTTTCTTCGCAGGCTCTGCACTGATATGTATCCAGTATACCAATGCCTGAAATCCTAATACGCATAAAATTATTAGGGCAATACGTCGCCATATAGACTCTACCCATTCCTTTTTGTTGGCTGTGTCCAGGTAAAGTCAAAACTCCAGGAGTGCCAAACATAATCTTAGTACCTTTGATAGACACATCAGCACGTGGAATCCCGTCGTCGACGCGGAAATGATTTTCCCGCGAGTCAATTCTTCCCAACGCGACACAGTCTCCTCGTAGATGATCTGGATTGTACTGATAGTCGCCGTTGAATCCAATAAGCAGTGCACCGTCGCGACCTTTGATTGTCTGCATGCCAATGGCAACAACAGTGCCGCCATTCATGCTCGTTATGTCTGCACTTCCACTGAATAGTACATCTGGGGGTGAATTGTAGTGACATACCTTTTGGTATGACATTTTAGTAACGTCAATTTGTAGAACAAGCAACTTACGCGACTCTTTAGATACCAGGATGAGAGCGTTTCTGTCGGTGAGTCGTAGCGATGGTGCGGTTATTTTGATTCCAAACTGGTTGAGTCGGATCTTCATTATCAAGGTAAGGTCTAATTTAGAGTACACATTCAAAGAAGAATCCGATCGACCACCACCAAATAGAATTACTATAATCAAGCTGTTGACTGCTATAGATTGCCCAAAACGAGAATCCTGCTCAATTTGTCCAAGAACCCTGTCAAGTCGCCACGCGCCATTAGCCTCACGGAAAATACCAACAACGCTCGAGTTCGTGGAAGGTATCATCCCTCTTGTAGCAATGGTATCATTTATAATAACCGTTACTTGACCAACTAAGTTTGGCCACGTAATATCAGCATTGCATGGTTTTACACGGCAGTTGGATATAACAGCCTCCTTTTGAAGGGTGATCGATCCAGTCTTGGAAAAAGTACATCGAAAAATTTTTATCGTACCATTTGCAGTGATAACAACCCTTTTTTCATATGCCGCAACATGAACGATAGCCCGAGGTGTACCATTGTCAGCCATTTTGATGACTTCATGCTTGTGAGATCGTTTTCTTGTTGAAAATACAAACGCCTTGCCCAAGGCACCCACTGCTGCGTAACCATTGGATATGAACGCTACGGAGGAACCAAACTTCTGAACTGGTAGCGTTGGCTTAAAATGCGTATCAGCATACATCAACTGGGGGTCTAATGAGTGATTTAAGCAACAAGGACCCTCTGGATTCGCAATTCCCGGGAGAGTTTTCATTTCCATCGTATCTTCCGTGGTGTTGGTACTGTTCTTTTCAGAAGTAACACGTGTAACGAGAACTTTGAATTCCTTTGTTGGACTAAATAAACCCTGGGCTAAGAGGTCAATGACTTCGTTTGTAGAGTTTGTATTATTAATTCCAATAGTTACAGCGATTGTGAGGTCTGCAGGGGATGAAATATATATTACATCCCTGTCCAGCAGGCTCTCGTTGACGGGTGAAAGTCGTAAGTTAGGAAGCCATCTTCTTTGTTCTTTCTCGGGAGCATTATCCTTGACTATCAATCTACGTGGAAATGGCGCTCTCGGTTCGAGTCTTAATCCGTCAGTACTACCTTCAGCATAGAGATGCCCCTCATTCCACACTCTGACCACCCCGCGATACAGTTGCCATGGTTTCAAATCCAAGCTACGTACTGTTACATTTTGATGAGAAGGAGGTACTTTCATGAACTCTTGAGCAATTGGCTCTCCATTCCAGGATTTGCCTTTATCAAGCTTAGGATAAGACTCATTCGAAGAAGGGTGAGTGACTGCTACTTCTAACTGCATACGAGTTATGTCTCCAAGAAATTTACCAAGAAGTTTCCACCTGAAAGTGAGGCTCTTCAAGCTTGCCTTCCAGTCTATGTCTGTTATGTTGGTGGTATTGATGGACTTCAGATCTATAACTTCTATAACCCTTGGTGCTGCTGTTATCACAAGACATTGCTTTGAAATCAGGCGAGTCTTGAGATCTACTTTGTTGACAACGTTTACTTTAGCATACAAATACGTACCAGACGTAATTGTTTGGATAATTGCTTGTGCACTTGTCTTTAATCCAACGGAACTTGTTGAAATGACGTCACAAACTCCTTTCTTCTTTCCAACACACCATTCATACTTAGAAAGACCACTTTCTAGGTCTTCAAACTCGTCCCAGTCTACATTCAGGAGTTCTTCAGTGCAGCTAAACCTTAAGTACGGACTTGGTGTTGAATTATTGGCAACCATTACCTCAACAGGATCAACCGGTTTGGGAGGTGTTGTGTCCACTAGGACACCATTTGTTGTCGTCTTTACTGTCTGCCCCACTCCGTTAGTTCCTCTTACTGTCACTTGATAGGTTTTGCCATTAGAAAGGCTCAGACCTGGTATAATGCAGCTCGTATTAAGCCCGACGTTCATAAAGCTCGTCACGTTGCATTCACTCGATGGGAGACTTACGCATACTTCATATTTAACGATTCCACTCTCGGGGTCGGAAAATGGAAGCCACCTGATAGAAATAGGAAAAGGAATGATTAAAAATGTAAAATTAGGAAGAAATTGCTTGCATTTAACTATAGTTGCCGCGTTTGTGCATTTTTGGAATATCGTTTTCAAGGCAAGTGTTTCGCTTATCATTTTTCAGAAACAAATCGGAACCTTGAACATAATGATTTTACTATTACCCTATCATTTGTATACTTGTGTGTATTAGTAAGTGTCTGCTCAGTTTAACAGCCAAAGAAATGCGCTAGAATTTCTTTGCATTTTCTGATGATCATTGATTACCACTTCGTTTCGTATATCATATTGAATACACCAAACTGTTTCCTAGGTACGTTGGCAAAACAGCTACTGCATTTACGAAAACCATACCTCACAGGAAGACGTTTCGAATCTCTCTGATACTTTTGGTCCTCGAACTTTGTTCCTTCCCAAGCAGTACGCGCTGTTGGAGGGCTAAAGTCCACGGTAAACCCGTCAGATATTGCTTCAACCTGAAGTCCGGCCAGGTTAGTCGCTTTTACTTTGATTAAGTACATGGCACCAGTTTCTAGATCAAGTCCTGAAACATGACCAAAACAATCAAGCATTTTTATATGAAGTATTTACTGCCAATGCGTTTTGTCCGGTTGCACTGGTGTCTTTACCAAACCTGCTATCACTAACAGATTTCTAAACTTTACAGCGGTGTTACTTCATGTACTGTTTCAAAAACTTGCAGCAGTGTTTTATCAGATTTACAAACACGAATGTTTGTAGATCTGATCAAACACTGCTGCTCGTTTTTGGAACGGCTTCAGAAACGTCGATGTACATATAAAGAGTCATGTAATTAAGTTATTTTGGCGATACGACCTATTTCGGCCAAGAAAATCGAAGCAAAAGTTTACGTAAATGATGACCGTATCTATATCAGACTTAGAAACACTCTTCAAAAACTCACGAATAATTAATGAAGCAAAAACAAAGGAAATCAATGACTGTGAAGACATTTTATACCTGATAAAAGTTCATCCTAATTTACATAAACTTTTAGCTTGGATTTTCTCGGCCAAAATAAGTCGTATCGCCAAAATAACTGAAAAAAGGTCTCTTTACCCTCTTTACATGTGAATGTTTAATAAACTCGTTTAATAAACTCGCCTCTAAATTTTGGCCCTTTATCAGTGAATTTCTAATTAGGATGAAACTTTATATAAAATTTCATCCTACTAAAAATTATTTTCTTTATGTCATTCCCTTGAGATGTGCGTCTTTCTTTCATTGCATTCTTAAAGCGTTTTTGAAGCCGTTTAAAACATTCACAGCACGTGTTTTATCAAGTTTAAAAATTCGAGGGCGAACACTGCTGTTCGTGTTTTAAACACTACATAAAACATCCATTTCTTTTGTTTTTCCTCATGACTTATTAATGAGTTTTTGAATCAAATATAAAAGGTACAACTGAGAATGACTGTTGTTAGTCATTTCAGTAACACATGAGTTTTACCTTAAAAGTGCATATATTACGTGCTTCAATTTTATCTAGGCAACAAAGCCACGCCATAAAGTATGTTTACACTTTATAAAGACAATCAACGTTTTATGCCAATTAATTGACCGATTTAGCGTGTACATTTGTTGTCCCAATTCAGATCATGCAACAGCTCTCCACTCTGAACTCTGAATTTCTCAAGAGGATTTAGTGCTCTGTTTTCCAATTAGAGAAATTTGTACATTTCCTCTTGGGATACAGGAAAACCTGAAAACATTACTCAATGGAAAAGTCAGGTGACCTGAATTGGGACACCAATTGTACAAGCTAAATCGGTCAATTATAAAAAGAGCGTGGGATAGTATATTGCTTAAAACAAATTATTTATAATATAATACCTGTTACGCTTATGTTGGTGGCTTTGCTAACAGAAGCGTATTGCTGAGGACAGTTTGAGAGATTTCTCGCATCACAGATAGCTACTTCGTACATTCCAATCCCACTTTCAGCGTCAACAAATCTCAGCCAATGTCCCGTGACGTCTTCATCGCCAAGGATATAATCGACGTCATCCATGCTATTACCATCCATGACGACACCGGCTATTGGTGGGCTGGTGTCCACGGTAACGCCATCAGATGTCACCGACGTCACTTTACCAGCACCGTTTGTAGCTTGTACAGTTACATAATACGGCTGTCCATTTGGTATCGCTGTGTCTAATACCTTATTAACTGAGGTCATCCAAACGGATAGTTTAGTTGCTGATGCGATATCGCATTTTCCAGGTTTCGTGCCAGCACACCATGTAATCTTGATGACGTCGCTCTCGAAGTCTTCGAACTGAGTCCAGTGTGCTTTGATATCCTTGTTGGATTGCTGGTAGTCGATATCTTTTCCTTCTTTGTTGCCGTCATATACTTTCGAGCCAGGTAAGGGAGCTGAAGTAAAATAAATAAAAATAATAAATATAAAAAACTTCGATATGCCTTTACATTTTTTCGTGTGAAACGCGGGAACAGAGAAGGTACCATGTACCATTTGCATCTAAAGCGCCGACATCTGAGTGAGTCGTATGAATCTTTACCATTGAGGCGACCCCTTGAGTTGGTAAGCTAAAAGTTTGGTAGTTAACAATAAAAAGGCCTGGTGCCTTAGGATAGTCAGTGAATCTCTAGGTTTCTCTTCATGATACGCATTCCTTGTTTTTATATACATATATTAATTAATTTAACCTTTACCGTTACTTGCAATTATATGAAAAGGTTATTTCAAATTGACGCATAGTTAAAATGAAAGCAACAATCCAATTCGTATTTACATTCCTTAGAAAGGTCTAAAGAAAATACTAACATTTTAAAATTAGTCACGTCAAGCTTTAAAAAAGCTGTAAAATTTGTTTATTTCAATACCTGTGTCATCCATCAACACTCCATCTGAAGACGTCACAGTGCTCCTGAGACCAGCTTTGTTCTCAGCGATAATAGACACGTAGTACATAGTGGCGTGTTTCAATTTCAGGCCTTTAAACGTGTAAGCTGTTGAATTTTCGACACTGGTATAGTTCTTAGTATCACAAGTCTCAGGCCGTGTGCCAACACATAGATAATACTTTCCAACTGCACTCTCCTTGTCCCAGAAATTCCGCCATTGCACAGATATATCAGAACTAGTGAATCGCAGAGGCATAGCTTCTGGTGAATCAGGAAGGTTTTCTGTGTGCTCGATTTCGCCGATAAACGGTGGAGTAGAATCTGTTATGAATCCGTCAGAAGCTTTCACAGAACTAAGCCCAACGCTGTTCGTAACTCGAACCACTGTCTTGTATGTCATTCCTTCGACGAGCTCAAGATTTGACATGCAAACGAGCGTGCGTCTTCCTACGTCCATCCAATCAACCAAACATTCTTTCGGGTTTAGCGAAGAGCAAACAGATATCTCACTTTTCTGGACGCCAGACTCTTGGTCAGCAGTAGTCCAGGACGCGCAGTACTTAGTCTTAGACGTCAAGTAGTCGATATCACCTATGCTTTCGTTGGTTTGCAAATCATTCACCTAATTTGAAAAGGACAGAATTTCAAATGCGAATACGTTATATTAACATTAGCAGGTTTTTTTTCTTCAAAGAGGTCCTGGGGGAAAATAGGAGCTCTTACCATTTGCATGGAACAACTGCTATTTTCGGTTGGGAATTTAATTGGTACGGTTCATTCCACTGGAAAGTTTTCGGAAAGAAAGGACTACCTTCGGAAGTATTCCTCGTTTTTCATTCCAACCGAAATGACCAATCTACTCGTTCCATGCTTCTTCCAAAATCTTTCCAGTGGAATGAATCGTACCATGTGAATTCCTAACCGAATATACCGTGTTTTTTTTTCGTGCAAATGCTAAGAGCCCCAGGTTTCCAGAGCGGTTTTAATGACTTAAAACGAAATGGCGGCGGATGTACTGGATATACCGTTCAATTTGGCGTGTTCCATCCCAACCGGTTTTTCTGTACAATTGGTAAGCGCTCTAGGATAGGTTCGAATGGCGGGGATGGTAAAAACAAAAGTTACGTATTATTTCCCTATCAGCCTATCGGCCTTATTCTTATAATTAGTTATCTTTTAAATGCCATAGTCATTTTTTAGCGATATACACGTACGTACCTGTGTTATCACTGGAGGAATGCCATCAATCTTAACTCCATCCGAGGTAACAGTGGTTACTGTGCCTGCGCCATTTACAGCACTAAGTTTTATGTAAACCGTTATTCCAGTACTTACTGGTGGAGAAACCTGGAGGCCAGCTGCAACGCGGTCGCGGATAACTCTCTCAGGTATGATGTCACAGGATCCTTTGATGGTTCCAGCACACCACAGATATCTATCAATCCCAGACTCTGGGTCTTCAAACTCGTCCCAGTTCGCAGAAATGAACGAGTCGTAGGACTGGTAATCGATATCGTCAGGGAGAAGTCCGTCTCTGATTTCTACTGCAACAGGTGGAGTGCTGTCAATCTTTACTCCGTTTGAAGAAGATGTAGATGAGTATCCTGCATTATTCGTTGCCCTTACGGTGACATAATAGGTTGCCTTGTGTTTTAGATTGAGTCCTGTTACTTGGCCTTTGAGGTCAGTACCAACTATTTGGAAAGAAGTAACGTTGCACACAAAAGGCGCACTACCGACGCATATCTCGTACGTGTTAATCCTGGAACTTCGATCAACAAAAGGCTCCCAGTTAGCCGACATCGTACTCACCGAACTTTGTATAGCAATATCTTTGGCAAGTTGGCTGCCATCGAATACAGCTCCATGTACAGGGTTTGTTTCCACTAAGGAAAACATGTTTGATACTCCTTCACTATAAAGATTAACTTTGTTATAACCGCGAATCACCAGCACATAGCTCATACCAGGCTTCAGGTCTAAAGCATCATGTGTGATAGATGTCATTAATCCAACGTTAAGATACGAGGTAATACAGGTCTTCTTAGAACTGGCGAAACAGACTGCCAACTCATAGTGATCTAAGCCGCTTTCTCGGTCGTTAAATCCACCCCAATCAGCTTTTAAGGCTTCGTCTTTAGTTAGATATTTCATTCCTGGTGTGTTACCAACAGTAATGCCTCCCACAGACGGCTTCGTTTTGTCAATCAGCAATGCACCGGATGTTACGTTAGATGTTAGACCTGCACCATTTCTAGCCTCCAAACTAACATACAGACTAGTTCCAGTGGAAATAGGCCTTTCAAAGGAATATTCCAGAGACGTGGCATCAACATCGATTTCCGTTGACGTCATCACATTGCATTCTCCACGAGACGTACCAGCGCACCACTTCAGGGTGAGCACATCACTTTCATCGTCAGTGATCTTATCCCAAGAAACTGCCAGTGTCCGCCCGGTATTCTGCATCGATGTTTTACCACTGACAACAAAAGATCCTTGAGATGGTGCATTATACCTAATTTGTCCTGCATTCGGTGGGCTTCTATCTATGGTCAAGCCGTCAGAGGAAGCAGTTTGTTGTAGACCGGCAGCATTTGTTGCTTGTACTGTGACGTAGTACCGAACACCGTCCTCAAGTTCGGCATTGGCAGAAACAGAGGTTTGTAACTCTACCGACGTCATCTCCTTCACGTCACAAGCGCCTTCAAAGGAAAGGGGATTTAGAACTGATTTATGACAAGGATGAAATTAAATCATAGTGACTAAGGTAAACAAAACGTTTTTGTATTTAAAACGCAAATACAGATTTATCCTTCTTCTGTTTTTTTTTAGACACTTTTTTAAAATTTAGCATATTTACATTGTCATCATCATCTTACCTTGAGTCTTTCCGATACACCAGTGATACTCCACGACGTCACTTTCTGGATCTGTAAATCCTCGCCAGTGAGCCGATAGCTTCTGGTTGTCGGTCTGATAATCAACGTCTCCAGCAAGATTTCCATCGAATATGTATCCAGATTCCGGTGCTGTTATATCTACAATAACTTGCTGTGACGTTAGACTTGTCTCGAGACCCAACATGTTGAAGCCAATCACAGTAACATAGAAGGAAAGTCCCTGAGATGTCGTTAAATTAAAATCGTCCAAGTCAGTTGATCGCTCTAGATTTGCAATGCGAGTGAAACTCATTAGATCGTCCTGTGTTGGAAAGCTGCCGACTCCTAACTGGAAATGGCTGATGCCACTTTCACGATCCTCCATGGTCCATGTTACAGTTGGTACTGATAAGGATGTCATGTATAGTGTCTCTGAACCAGCGGTAGGCGCGACTTTAATAGAACCATCATCAGGCGGACTTCGATCCACAAGAACGCCATCAGAGGAAGCCCGGACGCTCTCGCCACGACTGTTCTTAGCCTTAACCGTTGTATAGTAAGTCTTTCCGTGGGCTAGGGATAGATTATGGAATCGATGGGCTTTAGTTACTATTCGGTCAAGCTTCATGTAGGACCATTTACAAATGTTTGTTTCTGATGGAGTAGGCTGTCTGTCTCCTATGCACCATTCATAGCTAGAAATACCAAACACAGGATCTTTGAAACCACTCCAGTGTACCCAGATTGCTCGATCATCAATCTGAAAGTCACTGTCCTTTCTAGATTTACTTGGTCCATCCTTCACAATACCGGCGGAGAACTTGCCTAAAACAACTGTAATCCCCTTTGAACAGTCTGTCCTTTGTAGCCCTGCACCGTTTGTTGCTCGTATGCAGACATAATAAGTCGTGTTACCTGTGACAGTGACATTCGTGATGACTACTCCACCTACAGATTCCTCCGCTGCGATTTCGAGGTAAGATCTGTGGTCTTGCAATATAAGTGTTTGTAAATTTGTCCCTACTGCCCAACTGTACTTGGCAATACCACTTTGTTGGTCAATAAATCCGGTCCATGACACCGTGAAAGTTGCTCCAGGAACAACATTCTTGTTTCTGTCGTAGGTAAGGGGTAGAACATATTGAGCGATAACTATGCCAGCTTTTGGTGGTGTACGGTCGATAACTACTCCATTTGAAACAGCTCTGCTGGACAAGCTTGCGTTGTTTACGGCTACTAAAGACGTAAAGTAAGTTCTACCAAGCCGAAGGGTAACTTGTGAATTGGGTATTTTCAAACTCGTCGAAGATGTCATAAATAATGATGTTAGATTGTGGATATCAGTAACCTCTGGGCTACTGCCAAGTCCCCATTGTAGGGATTTTAGACCACTCTCCTCGTCGGTAACATTCCATGTTGCAGTTAACGAGTCAGTACGAGGACTGTACCTGAGTTTCAAATTCTTAAACACGGGTGGTGTGCTGTCTACAGTAACAGCGCTTGTCCAATACACCGATTTCAAGTTTACTGCATTAACGAGTTCAATTCCAATTTTGTACGACCTTCCCTCTTTATACTCTGGTAGCCATCGTCCATTTCCAGTTATAATTGCAGATCCGCTTGAGATTAGCTTCGCCTTAAGAGCATGAAACGGAAGAACGTATTTACCGGTTGCAGTATCTTGTACAGCAAACCGAAATGTTCTAATCGGCGATTCATTATCATAACATATCCACGACACGCTCAGCTTTGTCGTTTGCGGTACAAACCGAAGAGCGTTGACGAGTTCGTTGTTGCCATTCCAAACATGTGAACATATCGGAGGTGTTGTGTCTACCACGAAACCATCTGATTCCAAGGAGGCTGAAAGTCCAACACCATTTATACCAGTTACATTGACCAAGTACTTACGGCCGACTGTGAGGGACTGTGCGAGTTTGATGCTAGAGGATGTCACATTTCCATCAAAACTGAAAGGTCCATGCCTGCTTAGAGAACCAACTTGATACAAAACAACTTTGTATTGCTGCATTCCACTTTCAACATCAACAAATTTCCACTTGAGGTTAATCTTTCTGGTTGAATTTTGATAGTCACTATCGTCCGCCAAAACACCTTGTGGCGGTGTAACATCATATATCACTCCATCTGAGGACGAAACTGACTTCAGTCCTACTTTGTTTGTACACCGTACTGTTGCAAAGTAACGGAATCCTGATCGAAGAGCTGCAAAGTTCGAATATTTTGTCTGACCAACTGAAACATGCGTAAAGTTTTGAACATCTGAGTTACCAGGCTGTAATCCAAACGCTACTTCTACCGATTGCAGTGACGTTTCTCTGTCCTCGCAGGCCCATAGACAAGACAGAGAATTCCCAGATGTGTACTTCATATCTACTCCATTGGCTGTTCCGTCTTGGATTTCAGTGGTAAATGATGGTGGTGTGAAATCGACAAGCACTCCGTCAGATGATACTGCATAACTAGGCAAACCAATGCTGTTAAAGGCCATGACGGTAGCATAATATCTCTGACCATTCGTCAGCTCATAAACCTTTAGACGAGTGCTGGCAGCACTTGTCACAAGTCCTACGTCAGTAAAATCTTGAACGTCCGTGCCACCTGGAGACGTTCCAAATGATAGTTGGTACTGAACAATCTCTGTTTCTTGTTCAGTAAAATTTGCCCAGTATGCACGAAGAATGGAGCTTTCAGTTTGTACCTTAAGGTCTTCTCCCGGTTTTCCATCAGCTACCTTGCCTGGAAAGGGCGGACTGTTGTCTACTAATACTCCATTAGAGGAGAAGAATGCTTCGTTTTGAGAATTGTCCACAACTTTAAGACAGGCATAGTACTTTGAACCAGACTGAAGTCTTAGTCCCGAAAGCATATGATAGTTTGCGGTGTCTGGAACCCTCTCAAGCGGATGCTGATCACAACTTGTTGCCTTAGGTTGGCTTGAAAGTCCAAGGTAGACATCATTTATTCCAGAGAAATCAGTCAGACCATGCCAATGAGCTCGATAGATACTGGTGTAACTTTGATATTTTGCATCCACCATACCCCATCCATCCAAAACCATGGCATTCTTTGGAGGTTCCGAATCTGAAATTAGGGCTTCTGAAGACCTGCTCCCAAATAAACCAGCGCTGTTAATCGCCTGCACGGTGATGTAGTACTTTCTGCCATTTACCAGCGCAACACTTTCATCCGCTGTCCAGTTAGCAACTACAATAGACTGAGCGACAGGCAATGTTATAGTTCGGGGACCAAACACATCATCAGCACCACTGTAACTCCCAACACTAATCTTATAGGCCGCAACCTTGGAGAGAACATCTTCAATTTCGAAGGAACCTCTAAATGTATAGTTTTCATTTTTCGCAAATCGGTTAACCTCTCCAGAATACCCATGCTGAAGATGAGTTACCGCAGGAGGACTGCTGTCAACGATAAAGGTATTTGAAAGGCCAGAAGACGTCATTCCTGCTTTGTCTTTTGCTTGAACCACAGCAGAGAAAATTCCATCGCCTAATTCGATTGTCCTTCCACTCATTCGAACTCGACCGACTTCTTTTATTCCGGCAAGAAGTTCTCCGTTCATCATCGAGCTAACCGAGATTCCAAATGTATTTATTCCAGAGTGGACATCGTAGAAGCTGCTGTTAGAGCATTGTCCCATGCTGATATGTCCTGGGTCCTTTTCATCTGCTTCGCACCAATTCCAACGCGCCCAGACAGATTTTGTTATCCACTGAAATCTCACTGGTGGGCCTTGATAACCGGTAGTGACTTTGCCAGGATGTGGAGGAACAAAGTCAACAATAGCTCCATTGCTGCTACCGTTAATACACATACCAACTCCGTTGCAGCCAATGACCACTGCATAGTATTTCCGTCCACTCTCAAGAAGAAGCCCCGTGAGGGTGCCACTGGTTTTGTTACCGACAGAAGTAAAGCTTTTGGTATCTGTAAGGCCTGGCTTGGTACCAACACCGAAGCGATACTCGCGTAAGCCACTCTCTGCATCTGCAAAGGCTTGTTCCCAATGGGCACTGAACGTAAAACGCTCCTTCGTGTAGTTCTGGTCTTTTCCTTTTGCTCCATCTTTAACGAACTGAGGTGCTACTGTTGGTGGTGTAGTGTCGATCAAAATACCGTCCGATGTTAGTGTTCGCCGAAGCCCCGCTCCGTTTTTCACCTTTACCGTAACATGGTATCTTACTCCTGGCTTAATGGCAATGTTTGTTATGCGAGCAAATACATTTCCGTCTGGGAGGATCGAAGCTACAAGAGAATTGAGGTCACGGAACTGTTGAACATCTTGGCCTCCTGGATATGTGCCTACTGCTACTAGCTGGTCTCTAATTCCACTCTCCGTGTCACTACATGACCACTTGGCTTGAATTGTTTTAAGCTCGCTAACAAAATCTACGTCCTTGTCTCCTTCCTCGTTCGTTACATCAATTATACCAACACATGACGGGGCAGTACTATCGGGTTTGAAACCATTGGACTCGACAACTGTCTGAAGACCAGCCGCATTTGTACCTCGAAGTACGATTTTGTATGGCGTTCCTGTCTCTAGCCGAAGACCCTCCATTAACGGGGTGTTTTGAGTCAGAGGTACAGTGACGAAAGACGTTAGACCCATACCACTTGCTGCCACCACAATTTTCCATTCATACTTTATCATTGGGCTTTCCAAATCAGTGAACGGTTGGAACTTTGCTCGAACCCGCCTGATCGAAGGGAGGAAGTCGGCATCTTTTTGTCCTGCACCGTCATAAAGATATCCTGATCGAGGAGGGGTCGTATCAATAACAACGCCATTGCTACACATGACTGTTTTAAGTCCAAAAGAGTTCATTGCTACCACTCTTGCATAATATTTACGTCCGTGTGAAAGTGGCAAACCCGAGGTTTGAATCGAAAGAGACTCGCCCATGGAAGTCAAAGGATAAATGTCAGCCTCAGCTTGATCGAGAGTACATTTTGGGCTATCTGAGATACCCCACTTGACATCGACAACATTCGTCACTCCTTTCTTCCAAGCAAAGTTTGTTCCGAGAGCATAGTTATCCGACTGGTAGTCTCTGTCTTGTCCTATATCGGCTCCATCTTTAACATACCTGATTTCTGGGCTACGTCTATTAGCTGTGAAGATCGGACATAATGCCAATCTACTTTCAAGTCCTGCTGCATTGGTGGCCTTTACACTAACATATACGTCCCTTCCGTGCATAATCGGTAGATTGCGTATAACATGGCTTATAGAGGTTCCCACGTTTGCTCCAAAATCGTCACCGGAACCTTGAATTGATCCAATCATTACTCTGTAAAATGTTATTCTCGTGTCTTCCCTGAAGCCATGCCACTGAACAAAATACTTTTGATCACCAGCTTGTCTAGCTGTACATGAACCTGCGATGGGAGGTGTACTGTCTACGTTTTTCTTACATGTCGTAAACAAGGTTCGCTCTATCGTACGGGCTGACCACCACCACTCGGCGAAGGTCTTTTTACTGCACCATCTGATTCTAATACTGCAGCTAAAGCACTTGCATCTAATTCGAATGCACAAAAGAAATTGATACCACAGCCAAACTCGTATCTTCAAGGGCGTCATTCTCAGTTTTAGCTCGATGCAAGCTTTTAGTGGCCACTTATCAATCTTCACCGTAAGCTCTGGCAGAAGGTATGTTTCCAGTATTACTGCCTCGATGGTGATTCCTGCCTGTACGATAAATATAATCGCACTGACACCTGCATGAGCGCTAATCCATGCTCCTGGTATCAATCCTACCTTAAAAGTCTTATCTCTCATACAGAGCTGTCCTTGGTAATCGACAAAGTAATGACCGCCTGCACCGCCTTCAAAGATAACCGGTATTACAAACACGATAATCACTTGTCTATAAGAGTAAAACTCGTGATATCCACGTATAGCATTTCCACGGTGTATAGTCATGCACGATGGAGGCTCGCCAGTGTCTCTTTTATTTCGGTTGTGAACCGCTTCAAGCTCGTCTGAGTAGACATCTGATTCTAGTAGCTGTTGTTCAATACTTCTCTTGCGAAGAGCACCACAGCGAAGGTCGCCAATTGGAAAGAGACGCCGAGGTCGTATAATCCAGTCCTGCCACACTTTAAACATCAAGCAGTTCTCATAAATTCCAAACGTTATTTTTAAAATCGGTAACTTTATCCTGAAGTATCTGTCTTCGAAATCACCGCCGATTCTCTCAATGTTGTCTCTCTCACTAAATGTTGCACTTGAAAAGGCAATAACGATAAGGTCATTTGTCGCTCTTTGAACAGATTCCAAGCCAGAAGGAGTACGAACAACTCGCGATAGTGTGTTTTCGCCAACCGCGTTTGTGCCGGTTAAGTCATGAAACTCGAGTTTACATTGGAATGCTGCACATCTAGATACGACAACATACTCAGTGCTGAATTGCCGTACTATAGCCATACCCTGTGCTTCCTTTCCTATCACGATAACTCGATCAGGAGCAATGCTACCGCTAAGTAAATCGCCATTGGCTGATAGACGATAACCAAACCCTTTGCCAATCTGACCGTCTGTTACCCACAACATGTTTTGAGGCTCATCGTATGAAACAGAAGACGCAGTTCCTTCAACACGTACACTTCTTGATACACCAGCCCAAGAAGGCTTAGAAGATCCACCCACCGCTGACTTACCGATACGGTAGATATTTCTGCTGTTTTTATCACTTAACCATATGTAGTCTCTTGCAATAGCAACGCCACTGATTTTTACCGTAAACGGTGACTGAGAACTTCCGAGCTGTACTATTTTCTTTACTGTTTGTCTTCCTAAGTCCGTGACGACCAAGACAGATGCCTTTCCTTCGTTTGCCGAAACGCCGTGCATTCCAAGTAACATTTCGGAATCTGACAATTGTGCGATACCTTCAACTTTGTAATTATCGAATAACCCAGGTGTCAGCCACCTCCCAGAACCCTTCAGAGATGATAAGTCGTCGAGATGAGGAAACTTCCAAGTAAATATTGTCTTCAAATAAAGCGACGATGAACGTCTCAAGGATCTCAAACATACCTCTACTGAGCAGTACGGGTACTCACTCCAGTCTTTATACGTTGAGGGATCAAGACCTTTCTGCCTTAGTTGGATCTTGTTAAGAAATTCAGTCACTTGATTTAAGAACCTGTTTATTTTGCTCGTAACGTCAGTTACTTTTCCGACGTATTTGTCCATATGAGGTTTGATGGTATTGCTTAGTTCCCCTGTCTCAAACAATAGATTCACCACCGGACTTGAGAAGGATGTTGTTACTCCGTTAAGTTTTTCGGCATAATCAGAAGCTCCCTTTATAATAGTATCTAGAGCCTGGATTACAGTGTTAATGTCTTTAGTTTTCTTCCATAGGTTGTACGACAATTGGAGCTTGGTACGAACATCTTGGATAGATTGAGTGTGCTGGTAAATAGCGTCATCGTAGACAGTCCTCATTGCCTTGAAAGTATTTTCAAGTATGACTTTCATCTTCGTTTGTGTTTCTTTTGCCTTTTTTATGTAGTCAATGATTCGTTGTATTTTATTCTTGGACTTCTCGGATGCGGAAGTAGTAGGTATTAAGGTCGGGACTGGTGGTTCTGTAGTTGATACAGCTCCGCCTCCACCTTCACCCACCTCCTCTCTACCCGTAACATTCCGCAACACATCTTTGATCTGTTTAACATCATCTCTAAGATCGAAAGCTTTTATCTGCTTAATCAAAAGCTTTACTACATTAACTACAGCTGTAATGTTTTCTACACCACCTTTACAAGTCTCAAGCATATCTGTGTACCCACTTGCTTCTTCAAACTTTTCCTTCAAGACATCCACCTTTTCTTTAATGGCTTTGGCTTGATCAATGAAAGCTTTTGAGATACAGGTTCCACCCTTGATACACTTTTGTACCTTGAAGCTTTTCCACGTCTCGGGTATCATGTCCAATAAAACTACAATCTCTTTACGCATATCCTTATACTGGGCAATAACATACTTTCCCACTATGCTTGCCTTTCTGACACAAGGCTTTGTGCTTTCTAAGAAGATCTGTTTAGCCGTCTGGCAGTCAGGTAGCCGATTTACAGTAGCAAGTATCGGAGAGAGATTACTGCTAAAAGGCTTAAGGTTTTTTAGAACATGCATTACCCGCTCTACCATCCCTGAGATTTCTTTCAGGTCTTCTTGGACTTCGTTTATTGGTTCCTTGATTTGTCGAAACTTTGTTACCGCTTTTGTGATAAGCTTGTCAGCCTCTTGAGTGAAGAACTCATTTACTTCTTCGACGATGTTGTAACCTCTGATCTTGTCAAGCGTTTCAGTTGCCATGGCTTTAAACTCGTTACAGAGATCTCGAACTTTGGTATCATAGTCAATTCCGAATTTCTTTCTTACATCCAACTTTTGTATTTCATTCTTGAAATTCTGTGCTCGGTTTGCAAAATTGATGATGTCATCTGCTGTTTTGCGAGCTTTTGCTGCATAGTCAGGAATATTTCTTAAGTGCAAGAGAATATCATTTATCTTAAGAGCAATTTCTTTGACTTTTCCAAGGAAACCTTTTTTAGTATTCAAAACTGACATGAAATCTGCTATAAGACGGGCGATCTTTGATATTTTTCCAACACGAACAGCTAGGTTTTCATTATACCAGGTCTCGACTTTGGTAACAGATGTCTTCAGCTGTTGTCCAAAGTCCTTGATACTCACAGCTACAGGACCAATGAACTGCTGCAACTCTGTCAATGCTTCTTTAGATATGTTCTGTACACTATCAATTACATCAGCGGAGAAGTCTGCTGTTTTCATACAAACTCCAGTCACTTTTGAAGCAGTGCCATTAGCAAAGTCTACAACTTGGTCGGCTAGTGACTGAATCTCTTTTAGGCTCTTACTCAGGTCTTGAAGGGAGTTTGCAACGAATCCTCTGGTAGCAACAGTAAAATTCTTCTCTATTTCATTAATCATAGAGTCAACCATTGTCGTAAAGTTCATAACCTCTCCAAGTGCATTTTGAACATTGTTTTGAACTCTCTTGAGGACCGTTATACTTTGCGTCTCTATATTTTCTCCAAAGTCTTTAAAGTCACGAGAAGAGTTAAGAGCGAACTTGTAAACATTACAAACTTTCTTCACACTTTCTTTTGCAAACTCCTTTACAGCTGGTCCAAGCTCTCTAAAAAAGTCTGTGATGTCACTAATGGCTGTGATATTTGGAGTCTTCAAGTCTAACAAGCTAAGAATACGGTTGAAAAAGTCTTTGAGAACCTCAGCAGGATTACGTCCAATAGTAGTTCCATTGTGATTTTGAGCAAAGAGATCTCTAAACATCTGCACCAGATCGAGGTCTTTTCCTGGCATTATGTTGTCAAAGAATTTCTCTAAGTCAAACGAAGGAAGCTTAAACTGTTTTAGAAATTCTCCCAGTTTACCAAATATTTTAACAAACTTCAGGAATCCTGGAGCTTTTAAATCAAGGTTGAACTTTAGGTTTATTCTCCAGTCGAAGCTGAGCCCGAAGTTGAATCCTTTTCCGGAAAGCGCAGGAAACTTCCCGTCCAACTCCGGCAGCCGAATATGCGGAAACCGAATGCTTCTTAGTGAATCAAAGATAGATGACATGTCAAGAAAATTGTTTGCATAATGTACAAGTCTTACACAAATAGATGTAAACTTATCCATTGAAAAGGAAAACTGTATGGCAAATTTAAATGGCAGCTGTAATCGGAAACCACCAGGTACAGCAAAGCCAAGTGACTTAAAATATTCCTTGATTTTGTCGGCCTGCAAGTCAACAGAAACCGACTCAAGCCACTTGAGGAGATCCTCAATTCTGAAGTTTCTTGGAAGGTTGTGTGGAAGACGCAGACTGATGCGGTTCACGATATCAAGGATAATATCTAATGCAGCTATAACTTTCTTGAAAACATCATCAACTATTGTAAGCCTACCAAGAGAAATCTGTATCTTTTTTATTTTGTCCATCATCCACTTCCAGTTTTTCAAGCGATTTATGACATTCTTGGCAAACTGAAGGATCTTATTCATGAGGTTGATTGGTCGGAGAGGTTTTACAAGATTCTGGACGAAAGCAATGATCTTGTTGACGAAGTCTACAAACTTGTCAATTTGTAAGGGGACATAGCCTTTTATTTCGTTCTTGAATTTTTCTATTTGCGTGACAATAACGTCAGTAATCCCGTCAACGCTCTTTAAGATGTCATCTCCAGCGTCAGCGATAGTGTGAATCAGATCTTTAGGAATGTCATTCTTGAAGCTCGCAGATGCCTTAAAGGCAGCCTTTCCTTTTACAACATCAAAAGTAAACTTCAAAAGGTGAGCTTGGATGATAGCGTAGTTGTCCAGATTGACCTCAAAGCTACCGCCAAAAATGCCAATTCTCAATTTTACTTGGTTGAGAAACTGAATACGTGACTCTGCACCGAGCCATTTTCCGCCAAACGTTTTGATCCAACGTTTGTTTGGTCCAAGTTTGTACTCCCGGGGTCGAAGAAAGGGGAACAGAGCACGCTTCTGTCTTCTTATCATGCTGCGCCTCTTCCTTACATGGACCGCTTTAGGATGATTGCCGTGGTTCTCCAGGAATTCTTTTACTGACAAGTCTAGGGCGTCACCATCTTCAGCATGCCATATAGCATGTTCTAATCCTTCAACAACCCGGTCGGTTAGATGTTGATGACGTTCTATGAAGACATCCAATACGGCTGCTTTTACGTCATTACGCTCGTCTCGGTAAAGCGCATTGAGTAGATGATTATCGGTTTCCTGTGGAGGCAGCTTGCGCATGGCAGATATAACCGCTGATCGTACACCGGAGCTATCGTGATCAAGGTGCCGTAAAAGAACTTCAAGTCCTGACAAGTGTCCTAAGTTACCATATGCCCATATATGGTCTCTTAAGTAGGACTCGTGTTCGCTACTGTCAGGGTGATAGACATTTGACTTGTTTCTATAGCTGTGGTGAATTAGCTCCGCTACACTATCTGATAGAGTTCTGTTATATCCAGCAATGTGGGCACGTTTAACGAGACCAGCAAGAACTAACATAGGCATCGCTGAGTGTTCATGTCTGTTGTCATATCTTGCTGCTTCTTGGAAGAGAGCGGCAAAGAGCCTCTTATGTAGCGGTCCTTTGGGTAAATAAAATATTCCTTCCAGTAGGGCTTCGTACTCTTCGTCGGTCAGTTGTCTTGCGTAGTTCGATTTTAATGCTTGCGCAAGAGTGTCCTGGGCTTCTATTTTGCCGTGGGCAGCAAGAGCACTAATAACCACTGCCCATGTGGTGACGTTTTGATGGTTTCTTTGCAGCGCAAGCTGACGAATGTGTTGGAATGCTCCCTCGTCGTGTTTGACCAGCTTATGTAGCTCTCTGGTACACTCGCCTATTTCCCTGTTCTTTACGGTTTTATCTGTAAAGCAACGAAACAGTTCGTAGAGTGGTCTAAACTTGAGTTTTTCTCCTCCGACATCTTTCCATTTCATTTTTCCAACATCTCTAAATACGAGACTATCGCGGTGAAGTCCATCCATGCTATTCCTTGAGTACTCAGGATCGTGCGCAGAACGTCTGGACCGATGGTGTGTCCCTTCGCGTTTCTGTTCACTGCAATATAACAACGTTAGCTTGCTATAGCCACTTGTTGACATCTCAATATCTTGCTCTTGCTCCTGAAACTGTTTCAGATTCTCAGCCCTTGGGTGACCTTTAGTTGGTTGCACCGAGCCTTTGTGTGTACGATGAGCGTTCTTAATTTGACCATCTCGAATATGGACAAGTCCTGCGTGCTGGAATTGTACTTTGTGTTCACCGGAGGTCGGTGTGCCGTCGGCAAACTCCAAGTAGTCATGATTGGTCCATTCTCTCTTCACGGTTGTGTCAGTCTCGTTAGATAACAGCGTAGTGTATTTAGTGTAGTATACACCAGAGTCGTCGTGCTCTTTGACAGAAGATGGTGTTTCCGATTTTACACTTTTCAGATGAACTTGAAAAGCGCCAGCAATACCTAATTGTAAGATAATTACAAGGAGACAATTACGAGATTACAAAAAAACAGCGGATGGGAGATATTTCCTTAAATATCAAAAGTTAATCAACAATCAAAAATGACAGTTGGGGTCCTAAAATATTCAACTTTAAAATCTTAATATGAAAGTTTTCGTTGCCTCTGTCTGTTGGTAGCGAACTTAAAACAAAACAAAATAAAGCCTGGTATTCTCGTACCTTTCTTAAGAGCCACGGCCTGAGGGTCGTCATTCTTAGGAAACAAGGCATCCACTACGGTCCCGTGGTTGTATTGTCGAAAGAAGAACGGTTTTGATAGTTTCTTTTCCAGCTCTTCGTTCACGGGATGGTTGGTGATACGTCGCCCACTTACACGCCTGATACGCGGCTCACGAACCTCCATTCGGATTGAGTGTAGTACTGCATCATCCTCATTGGTTGATTCATGGGCGACAGGCGTGACGTCAACCTGTTTTATTAATCAAAATGGTTATAGGTTTAAAATATTTTCTTAAATTACCCTTCGACGTTATGATGGAAAATAATGTGTGCGCATAGTTTAAACTATATTCAACAGGTCTTATTAAAATAAGCAATATAACACGCTTTCTATGTCTTTGTTCTTTGCTATAAACATGCGGGATATGCTGGGAGAGCAAAGAAAAACTTGAAAATCACGGGCCGCTAGGCGTTCTAAAATAACGACAACATATAACAACAAAATTTAAAGGAGATAACGCCTCCGCGCGCTCTGTTTCCACGTTTTTAGCCTCTCGTATAAACATGCCTGTTAGCCAATCGGCAGAGGGCGGGTACCATTTGGGTTATTTTATAAAACATATTAAAGAGATAAATAAGTAGGAGAAATAGCATGAATGCGAGTGTCATTTGGAAATAATGGCACGAGTGAAATTCTGAAAGTTTTCGTAATTGCCCGAGCTTTTAATTTGAAAACTTTCAAAGTACCACGAGCATTCATGCGATCTTTTTTTATAGTATGCTCAACAACATACGAGACGTATTTATACATTTTATTCCCTAGGCGTTACATGTGCGTCTTATTGACAATATGTAATGAATTACAACCAATCGTGTATATAGATTTGTTTGCGACTGAAATCATAGCAAGTTTACCACAAAATCGATACGTTTATATTTTAAATAATATACATAAAAATAAGCTTTACTTTATTTATTCGTATGTGCGCTGGTACAAAATAATCGATACATTTGTTACTCCTGAGCACGCCTACTTTGTTCGCAAATCGCGCTTTGCTGGCGTAATCATAAGCAACCTTGGACCGGCATGTGGTGATGACGTAATGATGACTTAAATTGTCGGAAACACTTCGAGATAATTCGGAAATATTCGGAAAAATCATCTACTTCGATTTTATTCTGCAGCTTTTAGATTTCGATTTTCGAGATTGTCAAATTCCTGATTTTGAGTTCCAAATAGTGCAATTAGGCTTGACTACTCTAAGCCAATCATAATCGAGAAATTTTGCTGAGTATGTGATTAGACAAGAAAGTTTGCAACTAGCAAATATTTGAGCTGTCTATGACGCTGTCGGTGCATACAACAAACCTTTAAAAAACCGCATGTTCTTCATTTATTTAGGAAATATCCTTCAGAGGAATATTTTTCAACCAAATGCACATTTCTTTTTTTTAATGGGTTACGTAATTGCAATCACATACTTCGAAGTGGTTTTCATGGGCTTTGTGGTTTCAAAAGAATGTTTTCAATTAACAAAAGGACACAATACTGACGACCTTTCCCCCTTTCAACGTCGTTTCTTTGGCAAATATTTGTAACGGCAAAACAGTTGTTTTATGTCGGGTACGTAAATCAGCATAAAAGTTAATTTTAAATTAAAGAAGCTATTGTCAGTCGAACTGAACCTTCAATTTTCTTTAAAACAAAACTCCAAAAATGAACCATGAGATAGCAGAGAAATACATTGTTAATGTCTTGATATGCTAAAATTTCAAACTTTGTAGATCGGAGGATGGCGAAAATTAAAGTGGATTACAAAAACGCATTCAAGGAACTTTATTTTGGTTACATAGACCCATCTCAAGTTGCTCTAAATTTATCTGAAAAGCAACATTTTTCATCCACTCGAATCTTTGCCATCATTTATCAAAATTGTCTCAAATGTTCTCCAGTATAACTCAGGAAGGCATACTCTGCTAATCCAGGAGCCCATTACCAGGAGCGTCCATCTTCCCCACTGTGTCTGTACCCCAGCACAGAGGTAGATGAGGCTATTTTTAGCATTGCGTTTCGCGCGAAAAAGAACAAAGGTAGGCTATTCTTAGCCAATCAGATAGCTAACGTCACTTCTCATTATCATTCTTCTCACTTTCAACGCGGGAATTCGAATTGCTGGTTTTCACTCAATCCCCAGAGATTCAAATGTTGGTGCCCCAACAAAAGAAGCTAACGAGGGATCTATTGTTTAAGGGCACCAACATGGCGGCAACCTCTATTCGCGGGAATTTCGAATCTAAAAATAGCCTCATCTACCTCTGTGCTGGGGACCCAACCCATAACAGAGGAACGCTCCTGGTAATGGGCTCCTGGCTAATCTGAGTAGTTATTTTTGTCTTTCATCATGAGAACGTTTATCATTTGGGGGTTGACAGTGCCCCTCTAAAGAAATAGATTAAATAATCTTAGAAGATGCTAATATTCGCACGGGAATGTCAGCAAACGACCCTTGAGACGCAGGACTCCCCTGTTGATATTCCTCGTTTTTTTTAATCAGAAATCTAAAAAAAAACATTTCGCCCATATTTTAGCATGTCATGTCTGTTTTTAGACAAAAAGACGGGTATGTTGTGAAAACATCAGGTTATGGGCTGTCTGGGCCTGCCCTGTTATCGCGAATAAGGGGTTAATTACATGTCAAGGTTACTTTTAATTATTTAGATTACTTTAAAGATACGGCTCATTTTAGCCGGGAAACCTTATACAAATTAGAACGATATTGTATACCATCTGTTTCTTTAGTTTTTGTCCTGATTCACATACATGCTTTATTTCCGATTTTGCTTCAGCCAATCGCGAGAACCATTTATTTCGTTGTTACTGCAAAATACTCACCATAAACGATATATATCAATCTATGCTCTTTTGCAATTGTTGCAAAATAATTTTCATATGAAAATTAAACACATGTTAAGACATGTTCAGCAACAATCTCTGGAGCCACACCTCCTCTCGTTTGCTCTCGAACAATCTACGTTTTGGAGAAATTTTCCTTCGAAGCTGCTTCGTTTATATAGGAACACCACCAACGTAGAAATCACGATTTTATCATTTTCACTGATTATAACGGTTGCAAAGATAAACGTACACGTTCCCCTGTATTTGAAAATAATTAACACTGCATTGGCATTATAAATGTTGAAGTCATTTTTCTAAATTTTAGAATGGGCTTTTGCATGAATGCAATCACGTGGTTGTACTGGGTATAAAATTAATATATTTTAAGGCACTTTTACGAGATCGGTAGTGTTATTAGCAAAACCTGTTTGTAAATACTATTTTCTATCTCCAATCGATTGCCGATCTTTCTAAAACAGCATTTTAAAGTTTGTTTGCCATCCAGCCTTTCCCACGTAATTCATTCGCTGATATATCAGCATGTGACTGTTTCCTGCAAAAGCCTATTGGGGCTGAACCCAACTGAGATTATAATCTGAGCAATCTTAACACAATAGTGTAATTAGTGTACATGCTAATGTCAATTTGATATGAATGTGGAAAAAATCCAGCAGCGAATTCTCTCGTGGTCTGGTGGTTAGGGTTAGTACCAGGTAAGCCATGAGTTGTTTACCGATGCAGGTTATATAGGGTTAGTACCAGGTAAGCCATGAGTTGTTTACCGATGCAGGTTAGGGTTAGTACCAGGTAAGCCATGAGTTGTTTACCGATGCAGGTTCAAACCCTATTTATTTGAAGTTGTATTTTTAGATAAATCCTTCATTTTCTTTTAAAATTATTAAGTAATGATTCGCGTAAGAACTATAGGACTGCGGCCGAGAATTTCTAGTGAAGAATGTTCTTCTGCGAAATCTTTCCATACGAAAACGAATATTCTCAACTAATGACTGAGTTATTTAAAAGGTTCTGTCGTCACAGCGTCGTGTAGGTAGTAGATGGTATTGTCTGTGGCCTACTTGGTATCTGTTTGGCAAGTTTAAGGCATAAATAAGATCTGCACTCGTGAACTAAATAATAGGACCACTTTTATGAAATGTCTGCTTTAGGCGAATTTAGAGACGTAAGGCAAGACAAAGCCCCCATGAGACATCTTGTCAGCCCACAAATTCGGTTCTATTGGAAATTAAGTAGTTCTGTGACAAAAACACTAGCGGAGTTTTAAGCATTTTCCGTTCCATTTTCTTCAGCTAGTGTATCCGCGTACAGGTTACGAATTTACCAGCATTGGCTGGAAACTAAGCGGTTAAAATCTCTGCTTATAATTACTGGTTTGGTTTCGGAAGACTTTCTTTGGCTTCCATGCAATTACATTTTGCGCATGATATTTTTTTTCTCTTCCAAACCTGTGTAATACATCCCCCCAGCCCCTCAAAATTATAATAGTCCACCCATAACTGTGTTTTGTGGTTTCAAAAGAATTTTTCGAAAGAACAACATAATACTGTCGGTCTTTTCTCCTATTTACGTAGTTTCTTCAGCTAATATTTGTCAAGGGAAAAAATTCCAGGGGTGCGTTAATGGTCATTATAAGTACTTCAATCACTCAACATAATTATGAACAAAGAAAGGTCAGTTGTTTAATAGCCGTCCTTTAAGCGAAACTGATTCCATTAGCACGAATCAGGAGCTAGGAAAACACTACAACACGAGGTGATACTGCGCTTTGTACGCGCGTATTATAAGCACATATCTCTAATACAAACATTCCAAAGGTTTTCTGTTTACTTTTTTCCCCACACAAATCAGTAGAACAATATAGTTCAATGATGGGTCACGACACACGATCATATTGTGGCATAGCAGGAAAACGCGATATAGCTAGATTAGAGAGGTGGATTGAGTGGTTTTACATAACCATTGAAACAAAAATTTAGTAGTAGAAACAAAATTTTTAAAAATAAATTAGCCGGGGGGGGGGGGGGGGGGGGGGAGGGGGGGAGGGGGGTACTACAATATATAAGCCATATAGGTATGTGCCTCGAGATAGGGTATGGTTTACGAGGTGCCGGACCCTTATTTAGGGTCTAATTGTACCTATTAGTCTAATAGCTATCACGGGTTAAGTAAAATCACTCTATATGGATAGATAGAGAGATAAAAAGATAGAGAGATAAAAAGATAGATAGATAGTTAGACAGATAAACAGACAGACACAGATAGATAGATAGATAGATATAGATATAGATATAGATATAGATATAGATATAGATAGATAGATAGATATATATATAGAGAGAGAGATAGATAGATAGAGATAGATAGATAGAGATAGATAGATAGATAGATAGATAGATACATGTAGATAGATATATCTGATGGAAACTTTATTAAAGTTGACAATGCATTTAGCATTACAATGTTAACTGTGGACACAACAACTTAATGTTCATATAATTTAAAATATAGTTATAATAATTAAATGATTAGACCGCAGTACCTAAAATTCCCTCCCATTTTAACCAAAAGCAAAACAACTACTCCCTCCCTTGCCCACCACACCCTAAGCTAAAACTAATCCCTTTATTACCCATCACTAAGAATTCAAATACATAATTTAAAATATAAAATTTCATCCTAAAAATTCCCTTCCATCCCATTTTCTGCGGTTGGCACGTTGACATCTCAAGAATGAAACAGGTAACAATATACACAACTGCTTTCTATCAATTGCGGGCTCAATCCCGGTTTCTGGGAAACTACCCACCCAAATCTCCCTTGGATATGCATCGTGCTAAAATGATTAACCATTAAAGGTTAGGGTGAAGTGTGAGCCTAGGTCTTCTTCCCGATACTACTCCTGAAGTAAGGCCCGATTTGCCGAACTTAGTACCATTACATTGGACGCTGGAGCAACTCGTTGTTGAACCGGTTGTAGAGGATAGCGAATCTGGGTCAATATTTGAATTTCAGCGCGAACATTAAATTTCAAGGTGGCATACAAGCATATAGGATGGCACCGGAGACAAGCGGTTTGAATCAACGCCGCTCCAGAGTCACATAATGCAACAGTATCTGCCGCACCTATCAAGCATGTTGAACCCAACTGATACAGACAAGTTCCGGTATAAAAAGGGGAACCTAGGGGATTGTCACTTTCAGTTGGCCTTTGTGGAGCGATGCTCGGCTTGAGTACTTCCTATTGATTGCTTTAATATCGCGCGAAATTCAAAACAATACAGAATACCATTGGCAGTCACTAATGAACAACCATCTTCCCTCTGGTCAATTGTTTTTATGGCTTGTTTAATTTTAAACCTTAAAAATCTAGCATTTTAAAGGAGAGTATGCCTGCCCATATGTAGCAATATTTAATCTGTGAATAAAATGTATTTTCTATATTATTTTGGTTTAAATTGTGTTAAAAGTTTTATTTAAACCTTCAAAATTTTATTTAAACTCAACATTTTATTTAAACTTTAATATTTTATTTAAACTTTAACATTTTATTTAAACTTTAATATTTTATTTAAACTTTAACATTTTATTTAAACTTTAATATTTTATTTAAACTTTGACATTTTATTTAAACTGTAAATTTCCATTCAAACTTTTCGAAATATCATTCAATCTTCCTGGGGCGAGCGCGGTCAGAGCAGCCTCGTTTTCGATCTCACAAGACCCTATTTCAAAATGGCCGCCGACGATGTTGAAACTTTCTTGAAGGCTGTGTTAGAGAAGTCAGAGGAAATAGGACTTCGTAAAGAGCACCGAGATGTTTCTGAGAACTTTCTAAGTGAGTTGCTGACACACGTTGATTTACTAGGACAGACAGTGCAATTGTTGCATGAAATTGGAGATACTTTTTCATTGCCATATATGGACCCCGACGATTCGAAGAAGTGGAAAGATTTAGAGAACGTTTACTCCGAAATTGAAAAGGAGTTTATTGGTCTCTACAATAACGAATCCAGAACTACTCTTACTTGCGAGCTACCACTGTCGGTTGTGGACACAAAGCGTCCCGGTAGACCCGGATACTTTATCCCAAAAGAGAGTTTGGTAGAACTACGAGGGCTTAATTTCTCGTGGTGCAAGATCTCACAAATGTTTGGAGTGTCGAGATGGACTGTTATGCGCCGCGTGCAAGAGTATGGTCTTTCTGGTTTGCAACAGTTTTCCATTATTTCAGACGACCAAATTGACGATATTATCAGGGACTACATGTCACGTCATGGTTCCACCACAGGTGAGCCATTTATGTCGGGCTACTTTAGATCGCTGGGCCTACACATACAGAGAAGAAGAATAAGAGTTGCAATAAATAGAGTGGATCCAATAAATACTGCCCTACGTTGGGGTGCTCTGGTATCAAGAAGAAAATACTTTGTACCATGGCCAAATTCTATCTGGCATATTGATGGGCACCACTCTCTAATAAGATGGAAGTTTGTGATTCATGGTTGTTGCGATGGCAAATCTAGGAAGATTATGTTTCTTCAGTGCAGCACAAACAACCTGGCAGAGACGGTCTTGGATCTATTCAAGGAGGCTATTAAGGACAATTATGGCTTATGGCCCTCGCGTATCCGTGTGGATTATGGCGTTGAGAATGTTTTGCTCTGTGATGAAATGGTTGCTCATCGGGGAGAGGGACGGGGTAGTTTCATTGCTGGATCATCCACAAGTAATCAGCGCATCGAGCGCCTTTGGAGGGATGTATTCAGATGTGTTTGTCAGTTTTTTTATTATACGTTCTATGCAATGGAACAAACAGCAATTCTGGATATTGAAAATCCTATCCACATGTTTGCATTACATCTGGTCTTTACAGAAAGAATAAACACTGCTTTGAATGAATTTGCTGTAATGTTTAACAATCATAGCCTTTCCACTGAACATGGCTCGACTCCTAATCAGATATGGATAAATGGAATACTAGATGAAAACAATCCATTAAGTTGTGATAATGGTTTGGATGAATCTGTTATCGATCAATCTTATGGTGAAGATCCAGATGGTCCACGACCTCTATCGGATGCTGCCGATGGAGTAGTTGTTCCACCAGTCCAAATTGAACATAGCAGAGACATAGCTAATTTGGTTTTACAGCAGGTTGGTATGAACAGACCATCAAGCCAAGCTGGCATCGACATTTACAGTACAGTTCTAGCACTAGTAGTACAAAAACTTGAAGAATATATGTAATACATCATTTTCGTGTACCAGTATTTACATCAGTGGCATATGGAGGTCCAAAGCCATTGTCATTGATCTGTAGATCCAATACCAACATAGACAAAGTTACTATAAGTTATGCAGTTGTCATTGGCTTCCCCGAGGGGAGGGGGGTGATGGAATCATAAGCTGTAGGTGGGGAAAGTGAAACCTTTGTAACAATGTGTGTCCAGTCGACGCCTGTGACTCAATTTGTAAAAGCCCAACCCCTTAGAGAAATGTGGGGACACTGCTGGATTTTTTTAAAATTTGGGCTAGCCATATAATTGTTCTTTGCAAAGTGCCAAAAAGTGAAGCACAGTTCCACATTTGCCTGAAATCCCCCTGATGAAAGAGCATACATGTACCAACAGACACAAACTTTAATAGTATAAATGTGTCAATAAAGCTTTTTATTTTTTACAATCATTGATAAAATCATAAGCCATTCTTTACAACAACTCCACTCATCCATTTTATATGGGGCATCACAACATTGATCTCACCCCACATATAGAGTGGTAAAGTTATGTAACAAAACAAAACAATTCTCTTTAACAATATTTAATCACTTGCAGATTCTGAAATACCACCATGAAATAACTTTACACACCAAACATAAGGCAAATTGGTTAAAACGCGGCTGATATGAACAGCTGAATACATAATTTTTAGAACAGTGTTGAAAATACAGTGATTCGTTAAAGAAAATTATGTATTCAGCATTCCAAATCTCAGCTGTTTTAACCGATTCACCTAATTTTTGGTGTGTAACATTCGTTTGATTTCATCTTTCAATATAGATGGACCAAAAATTAAAATTCAGAATTTTGCAAATTCATTATGTCACTTTACCACTATGCCAACACATTTCTTTCAACAAGTTCAACCAATCTGAAGTAGCCTAAAAAAGCTAGAATGTGAACACTGCCTTTCATGGGATACAACCCAACATTACACCCTAAAATGACTGTGGGGGTGGCTTAAGCAATCCACTTGAAATAGCACCTAAGAGAAAGAACATCTCAAACAGTTTTACACCTCAACTGTAAACTTGCCATCTACTTTTGAACATAAGTTATTAAAAACTGACATGAATTAACATCTGTCATTTGAAGCCCCATCACATACAAGTCATGAGTTAATTCAGGATTAATGGGAAATGTGACTGAAAAATCGTGTTCTCCCTAACTAATCATTATGGCTACCTAAGTTCATTGCTGTTTATTCTATTAAAATTATATACATTGTACCATATTCTATTTATGAACATCCAGTTTTCCTGCCCATGAAATCTTATGATGTAAAAGAGCAAAATAAGTATTGTTTTATAGAGCAACTATAAAGTGTCAAAGGATCAATGGCCAAGCCCAGAAAGTTCTGTGTTCAGGAAAACTGGTTAATAAATTGCACAAACATTTTGTATTATAATACACACAGCAATATTATTTAGGATCCATAATGAACAGTTCAAAGAAAACCTGATTCTTCAGTCAGGATCAGTGACAACTTGATCAGAATTAGCCATAATCATGCTTCAAACAAATGGACCCGCATACATTAACAGTAACATGTGTCTCAATTATTTGCTGTTAGCAAGACACAACAGTTGTGAACATATATTTGTAAATTGATTATTGTCCCTACTTTAGGGGAACTAGCCAGCCCCTTGTGGCTCAATCTCCGCTTCTTTTATGGGTTTACAGACTACACTCTACCCAAACAGAAACATGAATAAATCAAAACCCAGTTATATTACAGAGTCTACATTTTACCAAAATATGTATTTGCAAAGGCAAGGTCGAAGATTTCAAAGAGACCTTGCTCCTGAGGCAGCTTTGATACCAGAGACCCTATTGGCAGCACCAAGTTATTAGAGCAGGTGTGTGCTGTTGGCAGGTACTCATAGAGATTTGGAGTAGTTTCCCCAGCCTGCTAAGAAAAAAACAAGTGTTTTATTATGGCATGCTGATTGTTATAATCCACACAGAATACAGATAAGTTTCCCCACTTCCCACAGTTCCATTGGTTGGTTGTATCATTTATGGGGATTGAGATTTTGAGACTTTGTTTTAAGCTCCCATAATGACCACCTTTTCTGATCCCCAGTGTGGTTGCTTTAGAAGCTTCAACTGTATCTACATGTATATTATCTGTTCAGTAAAATAAAATAATAACATAATTAAGAGCTAGTGTTGGTTTGATGAAAGTTAATTACACATGCAGATACATGTATTCTGCTGCCTTTGCTAAATCAGTATTTAAGAAATAGAAACACGAGTGGGAGTTTGGGAGAACGAGAAATGGCAGTGGGAACACGAGCCCGAAGGGCGAGTGTTTCCACAGCTATTTCGAGTTCTTCCAAACTTCCACAAGTGTTTCTATAACTCTATAGAAACACGGGGAAAATGTTTTCTATTTCCTTTATAAAATAAACGAATAAAAGCACGGAAACGCTCGCTTAATTTGATAACCAAAACGTAAATTCTCACAACTAGCTCAAGCGCGCGCTCAACTGTCTATGTTTCTATAGAGTTATAGAAACACGGCTTATAGCCAATCAGAGCGCGCGTACTATCGAAACTATTTTATAATAAGTTGTAATTAACATTTGTCAGCCCAACACTAGCTTTCACCAGATTTTACCATCTGGTAAATGTTGTATTCACACAACTCAATTTTGGATAAATGTAAAACCTACAATACTGTACCTCAGTAGACTTGTCTTTCCCACATGCAAATGAAATGGAGGGAGGAATTGCAAACCCTAGAACTGGCTCCTCTGCAGCCCCAGTGACAAATATGAGTAGAGAACTCAAAGTAATCGGCTCTCTCCGTCCACTTGCCACCTGTCTTACATACTTTACAAACAGAGAATAAACTTCTTTCTCTCTCAAATAAGCTGTTGATCCTTCCTCTGAGAACAGGGGGTGCAGTAGTTGGATAACCATCTTTGCAGCTAGCTTATGGTTACTGGGTCTCAGCAAATGGAGTAGAATGGGAACATGTTGCATGATCTTTACAAGGCCAAATACACTTAATCCTCTTTGTAGATTAGCAATACAGGGATTTTCATTTAATGATACAAGATTGTCAATCACATCAATAGGCATAAAAGTTGGCAGCTGACCATTTTGCAGCAGGGCAATGCCAATCATTATACCTACATGGTAGTAGTCATCTGCCATATATTCTCTGAGCCCCTTGTCAAAGTACTTCTCTTTCATGGCCTTATTCATTAGACGGATCCATTCTTTTCTAGGTCCCCCAAGGTCCTTTGCCATTTCACTCATGAAATCGACCTCGAAGGTAATATGAAAGTTTTCTATAGCCTCCAGCTCTGAGAAAGTTGAGGTTAAAATGTCATTTCTATTGACACATATGTAGTTGGTTTCTCCTTCTTTAGTGTCTGACACACTTTCAACATCTAACTCTCTTCCTTGGATTAGGTTCTTTTGCAAGAACCGTAATATTTCCACCGGCTCAGTCAAACCTTGGGTACGGATTTCATATAGCAAGGCATCAACTGCAGGATCAAGCTGGACAGTGGAATCTTCATGGTTGCTCAACTGATCACTCTTTTCTGCAGATTGGGTAGCTCCTGTACATATATATGTATTCTGGTTTGCAGCTTCCTTGGTTTCACATGCAGTCACAGTTCGAATATTTTCTGGTTCCAGGGCAGATTTTAACAAATCTTCATCTCCATTGCATTCATGATTTGCATCGTAAAGGAATTCATAACCTTCCTTTACCTTTACATACAATGATCCCTGCCCTGCCATCTTTTTCACAACGGCATAGTTATATGCCGTCCCTGGCCCCATCTCAAGTTTCGTAATTCTCTTTTGTTTGACCTTTACAAATTCAAAGTCATTAATACATAGCAAGGGGAATTTGCTATTCAAAGATGACTTAATTGCATTTCTGATTGTCTTTTCTTCGTCATTTTCTTCTATCATGATAATTCCACTGGCAATTGTAGAGTCCCAATTTAGATTCCCGGCCTGATTAATCGATGACGATCGATGATCGAAAACTAATCGATAAATCGATATTAATCGATGAAATTAGCTGATTAATATCGATTAGTATCGGTTAATCGATGATTAATCGATAGTCACACGAAGTTGGGCCACTAATTACATCGATTAGTATCGATTGACATCGATTGATATCGGTTTTTTTTTCGAAAGCACTCCTGATACAACATGAGATGAAACGGTAACAAATTTTTGTACGGTTATAATGAATACTTTATTATATCTTTATGATGATGTCTGAGTCATTTTCGTATGACTTGCCTCGTCGTATCGTATCTGAACCGTAGTTTTGATAAAAACATTCGAAATTCCTGTCGTATCATAGCGGTATCAAGTCATACTCAAGTTTCCCACTCATATACGAAAACGACTCTATCTATTTGCTTTCCATCGGCTTTATGTTAATCGATATTAATCGATATTAATCGATATTAATCGATATTAAAGATCGATGATAATCGATGATCGATTACTAATCGATAAAAGGTCACAACGGCCTTGGTCATCGATTAATCATCGATTTCCAATATTAATCGATTGATTAATATCGATTAGTATTGATCAATATCGATTAGCATCGATTATCGGAAATATCGATTAATCAGGCCGGGTTAGATTATGCGGTTCCACTTCATCTTCTTCCCAACTTCTCAAAAGAGAGAACTCAATAGCTTTCTTTTCCTTTTTCTTAGCTGGCTTGGCGGCTGGCCTTGCATTTCTACTTCCGCCCTGCTGATATGGAGACGCTGATCGAAGTCTTTCATGTCTATTCAGACGTTTATAAAGACCAGCGGAAGAGCTTTCTTGCAGCATGCCTCGTGCTCTGTCAAGAGTTTCTGCCAAGCTTCTGTCGCTTCTGGCGCTAGCAGCAGTGCTAGCACTGTTAAAGTCGGTCTTGCCAGACGCAGACGTACCTGGTCCTGCATTAGAAAGAAGCTTTGAAGCTTCTTCTAGCAAGTTTGACACTTTTTCCTTTACTTCTTCATCCATTTGTACGGCTTGAAGTTCCCGGTTCAAAACAAAATGGCGGGAGAGAGGAAATAGGATCATCACGTTAGATCGAAAACGAGGCTGCTCTGACCGCGCTCGCCCCAGGAAGATTGAATGATATTTCGAAAAGTTTGAATGGAAATTTACAGTTTAAATAAAATGTCTAAGTTTAAATAAAATATTAAAGTTTAAATAAAATGTTAAAGTTTAAATAAAATATTAAAGTTTAAATAAAATGTTAAAGTTTAAATAAAATATTAAAGTTTAAATAAAATGTTGAGTTTAAATAAAATTTTGAAGGTTTAAATAAAACTTTTAACACAATTTAAACCAAAATAATATAGAAAATACATTTTATTCACAGATTAAATATTGCTACATATGGGCAGGCATAGGAGAGGCTGATATGCTCGCTTGCTTTCTTCGCTGCTCTGCAATTCAAAATTCAGGTTTCAAAGGCGTTAAAACAGGCGGGCTAGTCGTTTTATGTCTAAAAAGTGCACACGAGGCACATGAGAGGTTCGCCGTCTAAAACGAACTTTATTATCTTTTTTGAATATTTTTTTTACGCGCGGCTAACTCGGCGCAGCTGGGTATGATTGCAACACTGAAGCACGGAACATCTAATTCATCCATAGGAAACCCAAGCTCTAATTTCGAGTTGTTGGTGTGTTTATTTGTCAGTATATAGGTTTTATATGGGAACTACTGTAAACGGGGAAAATTACAGATTTTACCACTATTGATATGTTAAAATCAAATGAAATAAACACCTTTGTTGCGTTGTTCTGATTGGCCATTTTTTTTTCCTTTTCTAATCTCCTCTACCAAATCGCAAAGGACAACAGATAGAGCAAATGTGTGTTTATTTCAATAGGACATTTGCATGATGACGTCACATACTACAACTACCAGAACTCTTTGCGCGGATCCTTTTGTTCCTCTAATTTGGACCATTGTCTTGGAAGAGTTGAGAAATTTGAATGAGAAAAAGAATTTGAAAATGATTCTGGTAATTGTAGTAAACTGACGCCATAATAAAAATGGTATGTACTTCATGGTAGTGTTTCATTCCATATAGTTCCCTACATAATCATTTTCTCTACTGTTTTACAGTCTTATGCAGGGAGGCTAACAACTAATAACAATTGAAAAAGAAAGTTTTGTGTAGCAGCTTTCATGGTTACTTGGCTTCATAACCAGATTAACTGATAAGGGACAAGTGATCTTTCCCTGATGCATTATTTGGGTTATACAATGTATGTGTATAAATGATATATTTATAGGTACTTTCATGTCAGATATTTTCCATTCATTTAAAGAAAGAGCAATGACCACGCACTGTATTTATCCAAAATCTTAGTCTGTGCTGCCTGCTCGAGGATATTATGCACATAATTTACTGATTTTTGTTCACCTATGTTGTGAGCCTTCAGCTGCGGATTCAGAAATACTTCAAAGCCTATTAAATATCAGTTCAATGGAGCTACAGAAAGTACATTTCTATGATAAAATAGCTGGGTTTAATAGCGTACTTACTATTGTGTGTAACTCATAACCTTGACTTGCGGTAGATTTCGATCCGCGGGCCGTGTACACAGCTACTTGGTACGTGTAAGTGCACGGTTTGTTTTGTTCAAATGACAGCAGAACAGCAGCCGGCGGCCGATTTTCAGGAATTAATGCAGCTCGAGTCTGTAAGAATACTCCTTGTATAAGAAAAAATACAGCGATTTTGCAGCAGAACCAAGGCATTGTTGCTAAACTTCGAACATTAGCTCCATCAAGACGTTGCGACACACTTGTTTTGAAATCCGGATATGATAAACAGCACTGGAGTTTCATTTTATTGGACTGGCATGGGGTCAAAGTAAGGACGTTTACCCCCGCCCTCGCTTATGACGTTTTGCGTCATTTCTGTGACGGGAAATGTTTTCGAAATTTGTGAAAATGTCCCAAGAAATCGAACTTGTGTTTGTCTATCTTTTGAATGGCTACTTACCTGAGCTACTATTGTTTACTTTACCGGGATTTGTTCTAAAACAAAGTGACGAAAAACAATCTCGAAGTGTCAATGCAACAACCGGCTCTGATCAAATTGAATTATGCATGCAAATGTGACGTTCTGAATCAGTGTTTAATACTTAGCTTCAACAACCCCGTTTCAAGTTGCTGAATTGGACTGTCACGATGTTGCGTAATGGTTTATGATTTTTTAAATTTATTATTATGAAGTCTTATTAATTTTCATTTACGTTTCATGGAATGCAAGCGTTTCAATTCACGACCGGTTACTCCGACGTTTTTTCAAAACTAGAGTTAATATCAGAAACTCACTGGAGACTGCATACTAATACAAACAAACAACATTCCTCACAAAGGCAAGATGCGGGTAGCGAAATTTCTGGCAGTTGCACTGCTAGTGTTGTTTTTCTTACCAGAAAGCAAACTCCTCCGCAGAAGGCGAAGACGAGCTCCACCACCGTGTCCCGCTAGGAACTGCCAAGTGTCCTCTTGGTCGGGGTATTCAGCCTGCTCTCATCATTGTGGTAACGCAGGAACACAGTCACGAACGAGAACGAAGACAGTAGCTGAGCAGTGCGGTGGTACATGTCCTTACCACTTTAGTGAAACAAGACCATGTAACAGAAACGCTTGCAAAAACGGTGGACAGCCAATGAGCGGGTATTGCCGATGCAAAGCAGGCTATACTGGAACATGTTGTGAAAGGGGTGAGTAAAAGTGGTTAAAATTACCTAAAACTCAATATGTCCTATCATTATAAATGGGAGATACATGGAACAGTAACAGATAAATTAATACCCGAAACCATAACGCTTTCCATCCTGTTTGACTGACAATATAATACAGCCGAATAATACAGCTTTTATACAGCCGGTTAATTAGATCTCGTAACAAAACCAATATTTTCTGGTTGCCCTTGCAGTGCGCAGAGTGACAAGAATATTTTGAACCAGAAGATTAACCTTAAAAAGGCTTTATCGATTTCAGATTTTTCGGTTTCAGTTTTGAGTTGTGATAGCTTCTAAAACCGACTCAATTACATTTATCATGTCTAAACAATAACAATAAACAGCCAGCAGCCGTGCGTAACCACACGCAACTTTTATCTATTCGTATTGACGCGATCATGAAAACCCATGATCACGCCGAAACGATATATCATTCATCAAAATTATCTCCAATGTTCTCCCGTATACTTGGAAAGCATACACTACTATATGAATAGTGTCTGTCCTCATGAGAAAGTTTATCATTTTTGGGGTTGACAGTGCCCCTTCATGATGCAGCAGCCATAAAACAGATAAAATGAAGTTTGTTTATAAATTGAATTCTCAGCCTTGCTGATATTTACTCGGGCTGCCTTTACCTAGTCCTAGGTGTAGCCCGAGTTAAGGCCACACAGGGCCTCTTGTTTTAGTTTAGATTCTAGATGTGGAATACATATATGAACTGGAACAATCCGATCAATCTGAGACGAGATCTGAAATCAAACAATTCCTGTCATACCAGAGTCAGAGTAGCAATGAAATAGAGATAGACTTCCTTCAATCTAGTGGCCATTTGAAGTCGCAGATCCACTAACTGAAGTTTGGATTCAATGAATAGTAGTGATAATTGGTCCCTGGTTTATAATTAGTCCCTGGTAAAACACTAGCTTCCGTCCATATAATGAATTAGATTACATAACATAGCTTTTGAACATTCAGATTAGATGTCGTCAGCCCGAGTTTAATTGCCATCGCCAGTTTCTTGTGAAAAGATATAAAGTAACTGATACGTCCTGTATGTGTAATGTGCCAAGACAAGTTTGGAGTGAGTAAACATCGAAAGCAAAAGATAAATTTCGAAAACGAACTGCAAGGACCACTGTTACAAATCAATTTCAGAGCAATCGTTACTTTCAATTTCCAGGTTTGAAACAGAGCCTACATTCCCTTCACTGTTAAATGTTAAATTATTTCAGCTGTTCAGTAATATCATACCCGATCTTCCATATCTCTGTGAATAACCGGTCGTATCCGAGCTATAGTTACAGTATCCCTTATTCCTACTGAAAAGCTTTTCTTCAAATATCCCGTATCCAAATAATCCCTATATGGACTCCTCATACACACATAACAAATTTTAGATCACCTATTACTATTACTCATCAAGCAAGTATCAGCCTTGCATCTTCAGGCTTGTCACTGCAGGTCGGTCTCTTATAAGATTGTATCAGATAAGCTAATTACCAATCTCTTAACCTGTGTCAAGAACTCAAGATTGCTTTCCGGGTGACAGAGGCAGTCCCGGGGACAAGACCGAGAAGACTGAACATGTACTGTAAAATATGCTTTAGCACTACCATGAAAACAAAGTGCAGTTTCCTTTGTAGGTGCAAACAGAAGCATAAGAAACGTATCGTTTTAAAGCTGAAGACTTTAACAATCCGTTTTTTTACATTTGTTTTATACAGAAACCGACTTGCACAGAAAAACCTTAAGTCATGTTCAAGAGTCCCGGTCAAGTTAGGATGCAAATTAAAGCCCGGGGGTGCACGGCTCCTAAATTTTAGGTAGCATGGCAAACTGTTTCGGCACGGCACCCCTGATTTTTGTCGTGTAAAATGTCCCGGGTACACGTGCCCGAAAATCTAGGGCTGCTGAGACCCTGTGTCTGTGAAAAGGTACTGCTCAGCTCGCCTGTTTGCAGCGCCGTGGCCTAAATTCCCGTCGTGTACACATGCACCGGACTTAAGGTGATCACCCGCTGGGAATGTGCTCACTCATACCAAGTTTAATATGGTAGATGGATGCTCCCACTGGAACAATAATCATATCAATCTGATCTTCATAAAAATGTAGGAAGTGTCACATTTGTTTGAGACGAAATCTGAAATCAAACAATTCCTGTCACATACCAGAGTAGCAATGAAATACTGAGATCTAGTGGCCATTTGAAGTCGCAGATCCACTAACTGAATTTTGAATTCAAGTTTAGATTGACCTAAACTATCGCATTCACGCTAATTAAAACCTAATAAATTAAACTCGATTTATAACACTGAGTTTGTACAGGAGCTCTTTACCGGGAGCCATAACTTCGTATGTGAGTCTGCACATTCCCAGCGGGAGGCCGATAAAATGCTAATGTTTTTCATAATAGCGAGGTTCGCACGCAGTAACAATATCTCTTTTCATAAATCATTAGGAAGCATTGTTTGCTTAGGCTACTCATTGTTTTTTTTGCGGTTAAAAATAGCCTTATCTGGGAACACGTTTTAAACATATTTCTAGCGATAATACCCTCACACGAAAGAAATGTTAGATCACCTTTGCAAGGCCACATCATCCAGCAATTGTCAGATTAGTTTTAAGGTAACTGAAAAAGAAGCTGAAGTTAACTTTTTTTTAAACTTCGCCTAGTTGTTAGCCCAAGCATGGTCTCTCTAAAAATGAAATAAAAATAGGGGGTCATAAGGATTGCTTCGCATACTGGACTCGTGCTTCGACTTATGGACGTATCCGCTTTGCACCGTGTTTTTCTCGCTGAATCGAGCGGCAAATTATCCGCAGCACTGGCATCTTCTGAATTCGGAAATCTGCGGCGTGAAATTTTGTAAGTTCCTGTCAAACAGTCTGGTTACACGATCCCTTCGTAGTTTTCTTCGCCACTAGCCGACAGTGTCCAAATAGAAAATAGCGGGCTTTGGGATTTGGATGAATGGCTGCAGGATTGTCGATGGAAAGGTGGGTGTCTCGCTACGACATTCGTCGTTTTGGCGGCAATTATGCGCCAAAATTAGAAGAATTTCATGTTAGAGAATTATCAGTCAGTGGCTAATAAACAATTGAAAATAACAAACCCCTCGCAATCGCTTCCCGGTCAGACGAAACACCGACCCCTCCAGCCGATTACGAGGACATCCAAAGCTTAAAACAAACTCTGGCGTGAGCAAACGAGGAAATTACATCCCTGATAACAGAACGAAGGAAATCGAGTAACGAACATGTATGTATATATAAAGTAGAAGGAAATTATATGGCAGCGAAAATGGCGGGAAGTCCCCAAAGTTCAAGGTCCAGAAGAGCTTCAATTAAAGGCACACATTTGGAGCATGATCAGCGATATTTGTGAGAAATATAAAGTCACTCTGCATGGTGTCCAGAATTCTGATGTGCAGTCAATGCTAAACCAAATCGCCGAAGAAGTGACCAAGAATAAAGGGTAAAGTAAAGCATCTGGCGTGATGCTTGGGGAAAGTGCCCAAAAATATTTACAGTCCCAGGTTGAAGTCTGAGCACTTAGGGTTATTGAACACAAGCCTATAAAAAGAGATCTATTGAACACAGGCCTAAAAGATATATACGCCAAAAAAATATTTTTTTTAGTTGTTCGGTATCCCAGCTGGTTTACCCAGGTTGAAGTCCATGGCACTACAGTATGCCTGAGCACTTCGGGATATTGAACACAAGCTCAAAAGAGATATGCCAAACAAAATTTATTTGTTTAGTTGTTCTGTATCCCAGCTGGTTTACCCAGGTTGAAGTCTATGGCACTACAGTATGCCTGAGCACTTCGGGATATTGAACACAAGCCCAAAAGAGATATGCCAAACAAAATTTATTTTTATAGTTTATTTTTATAGGTGTCCGTATAATAAATAATAAGCGAAGTCTCAGTGAAGTCTGTGGCGTTTCGAACAGTAATTGGCAAGCGTGTAAGTTAAAGTAAATTCCACATCGTTCCCGACTTATGAAATTATTTATTGTTGATTTTGAGAAATTAGCTGAAAGTTGGATAGGCATATACGGCAAACCAGATAAATCTTCGACCTGGATCGAAACGTACTGAAAATCGGACTACGAATGACTGGATTTCGTGCACTACTACGGGTAGTCGACTATAAATGAAAGGTAAAATGCAAAAGTAGTTATTTTTCACACAATGACACCTACGGATTACGATATCTAGGCGCTAAAGTAGACCGCTTTAAGGTGACATGAGGCTGGACTTAATTAAATGGAATGCTCCTGCTTCCAAGAGCACCCCCTGGTGATAGGGACCAATTGGTTGCTAAGAGTGTCTGGCTCGTTATGTAACTGTTCATAGCAAACAAATGAATTTATTATGCAGTATGCCGACACCAAACGTAATGTAAAAAACTTTTAAATACTGCAAGTGGACAGTACTATAGCAGAATACAACGAAATATATGTTGTTAGTATCCCCAAACGACCGTAAAAATAGCTACTTATAGTATTTGCATAAGAAAATCTAATCATCCAGAAATTAAAAATTATTTATATTTTGGTATCTGCTGGCCAACCTTGCTGTGATTAAATATATGGAAGAAAAAGGAATCACCATTTTCGTTTCGGAGATATTTTTTCAAAATATCGCAAATTTAGCTCCAAAATAGGACTGGGCGAGTTTCGTAAAAGTCGTCTTAACTCGCACAAATAAACTTATTGATAACGTTGATATATGTAGACTATGTAAGATTCAGTAATACAGTGCACCCAAACACAGATATTTGTACCTATGATTTTAAATTTCACCAACATGCGCAATAGATATGCGCATTGCAAAAGAAGTGATCACCTTAAGTCCGGTGCATGTGTACACGACGGGAATTTAGGCCACGGCGCTGCAAACAGGCGAGCTAAGCAGTACCTTTTCACAGACACAGGGTCTCAGCAGCCCTAGATTTTCGGGCACGTGTACCCGGGACATTTTACACGACAAAAATCAGGGGTGCCGTGCCGAAACAGTTTGCCATGCAACCTAAAATTTAGGAGCCGTGCACCCCCGGGCTTTAATTTGCATCCTAACTTGACCGGGAACTTGAAATGACTTAAGGCTTTTCTGTGCAAGTCGGTTTCTGTATAAAACAAATGTAAAAACGGATTGTTAAATCTTCAGCTTTAAAACGATCTTATTAGAACTCGTCAGTATGGCATAGCAAACAGTACGCGGGCTTCGGTGTAGCCTGCGAAACAGGCCCTCAGTGTTATTTCAACGCAAAGGAAGTGATAAAATGATTTGGCCGCGTGAAAATGGAAAAAGGAGACTGGCACGAGAGAGAAGAAGGAGGGCCTGCAGCCATCCCTTATACATTTTTATTTCCCGTACAGATTCTGTACGGAAAATACTGATTGGTCAATTAGCTGTCATTGCTGTCATGTGTCACGAAATGTCGCACATTCCTCCTGCGAACTGACTGAAATGGCGGCGACAAGAGAGAAGTGATCGAGCGGTTGAGCATTAATCCAGGAAAGTATCTAGAAGAACAAAGCGGGCAGTGAATACTCTACATTTGTACTTTATAGGCGAGATATTTTGGCGGTTTTACCAACTGGTGAAAGCCTTATTTTCCAACTGTTTGTCGTGGAAGTCGAGTCAGACAGGACGCAGCGCTTCGGCATTGTCCTATTTGCATAGCATTGTGAAGGATCAGTTAATCGAAACTAAATACACTTGGACTAAAAGTGCTACTGAAGCGAAATTTCATCATCAAAGTTAAGACTTCACTTGAAAGTCCTTTCGAAATGAAGAAGAATAGCATTTTCTGTTTGTCAATATCTCATCTCGTTCCAGAGATATTAAGGTTTTTGGAATATGTAAATTAGATGGAGTGTGTCGTTATAAGGTTGACACAGCCATGAAGACAAATCACAAAATGAAGAATATCTCTTCAAACAGTGGGTAAAAACAAATGAAACTTTTCATACGTATGGCACGAAGGAAAATAGATGTCATTATGCAAATTATGATGTTGCCATCGTAATACTCTAGGCCCCAGGCTCCTTCAATGAAGAAAACAATTTTCCTAATTTCTCCTTTGCCAAACATTTTTTTCCTACTGTTGGCATATCAGAAGGTTTGGAACAGTGTAAGCATTGTATGCGAGTGGCTTAAAGTAAATTATTTTCTGTAACAGAGATAAAAACTACAATTTTATGTTCAAGGTAAAAGGAGCCTGGGGCCAAGAGTGTTTCCATGGCAACATCATGATTTTTACAGTGATGTGTATTTTCCTTAGTACCACACATGGTCAAAGTTTCAATTGTTTTTACCCACTATTTGCAGATATATTCTTCATTTTGTGATTGTCTTAATGGCTGTGTCAACCTTATGACGTCACAGACCATCTAATTTGCATATTCCAAAAACCTTAATTTCTCTGGAACGAGATGAGATATTGACAAACAGAAAATGCTATTGTTCCTCATTTCGAAAGGACTTTCAAGTGAGATCTTAATTTTAATGATGAAATTTCACTTCAGTAGCACTTTAAAAGCCATCTCCCTCTACGATCTAGACGTAGAACTGAAGGAAATTACGAAGTTCCCTAAAGTAATTTTCGCTTCTGCTGTCAGAGGCTGTTCGAGTGAAAGAGTCAGTCAGGGTCGAGTAAATGAACTGATGAAGGAAAAACTGAGCGACTTTATAGAGGCCGTGGTCGTGAATAAATCCCACCTGTATAGACTTAGCCTGCTATGCAGACGTATTTTTTCACTCTTATAACTTCGAATTTATGAGAGTGAAGAAATACGTCTGCATAGCAGGATAGTAGAGACTTGGACAGGAGAAATACAGGTAATAACAATGAACTGTGCAATGTTTTGACTACATATCTTATATACCGACAAAGTTACGAGCACACAAAGTTTGATTGACATGTTTAATAATCACGTTAATCCATGCGGAAAAGGGGCAAAATTCAAATTTCCGTAAGATGGCGGCAGGCCATCGCTTCGCTCGTATCTGCTATACCTCGCTCCGCTCGTATCGGAAAATCGCCTGTTCTGCAGGCTAGCTTCGGTGCCACTGCACTACCGACCCGGACTGCGCTAAGAAGCATCTAGTTACGAGCTCACAGAAAAGCTTGGTTATCCGGCGGGTCACACGTCATTACGTCATTACGTGTGGCGAAAAGCCAAAAACCAAGCAAATCTGAACTAAACGTGTCAGTGCTTTGCGAGAAATATAGTTATGCTGGCCAGACCAGCTTTATAAAAATGATGACAATAGTAGGAATAATCGGATCTATATAAGACCTACGGTACAAAAATCCACTATAGAAAATATATAAGCAAATACCGTGAACAAAAATCTTGCAAAAATACGTTGGATCCGAAGCCGGAGGACCTATACAGCCAAAATATAAACGATTAAGAATGAAAAGTCCGAAGACTATGAACGGAACGTTCTTCTGTGAAGAACGTTTTGGTTTACAGTGAATACTTTATGTTCTACACTTAATGTTTGAAGTCGTGTAAATATTACCTTCCCTGACCCATGACCGTGTAAGTAAAAGCCTGGGTCGATTCCTGTTTAGTATATACAACACGGGAACCTACATAGATCGTGCAATTTGATTGGTTCGCTATTTCGGAATAATGAGCAATAGCCACCTACAAAACTCGGGATAATTTTGAAACAAAATGGCAGGCGTAAATTCACGTTTCGCGATTGTTTCCGATGCGGAAATTTTAGAATTTCAACAAAATGCAGTGCCCAAAAGCAGGTTTCCGTGTTATATATACTAAAACAATGATTCGCTCAGAGGCGACACGCGTAAACCTTAAAAGGTATTTCGGGCGTCCCAACCACTTTACCGGACAAACTATTAAGTCCGTAATACCGAGAGCCTTAGTATAACGGTATTTTTTGTCAGTCAAACTTCTGTAACTTTCGCCAGGACTTTAGCTCCTGTCTAAAACAGGGAGGTGGCCGAAATAACGGGTTGTCTTAAAGGCTAGAGTTGACTGTAATAGGCCTTTTTCAGGAAAAAGTGCTGATATATCACTTCAATAACAAATGAATTGAGCTCGTGATCCCATGGGAAAGGTTTTACTGAAAACAGTCACGTGCTGATATATCACTTCAATAACGAATGAATTGTGCTCGTGATCCCATGAAAAAGGCTTTACTGGAAACAGTCACGTGCTGATATATCACTTCAATAACCAATGAATTGTGCTCGTGATCCCATGGGAAAGGCTTTACTGGAAACAGTCACGTGCTGATATATCACTTCAATAACGAATGAATTGTGCTCGTGATCCCATGAGAATGGCTTTACTGGAAACAGTCACGTGCTGATATATCACTTCAATAACGAATGAATTGTGCTCGTGATCCCATGGGAAAGGCTTTACTGGAAACCGTCACGCGCGTGCTGATATATCACTTCAATAACGAATGAATTGTGCTCGTGATCCCATGGGAAAGGCTTTACTGGAAACCGTCACGCGCGTACTGATATATCACTTCAATAACCAATGAATTGAGCTCGTGATTCCATGGGAAAGGCTTTGCTGGAACGAGAGTTGTCCAATACTCTGAAAAAATTATGCATAGCATTGTATTGTATTATATAGACATAACAATAGTTTAACAACACAATACAATAGTAGAACGATGCAATACAATAAAATCCAAAACAATGCTATGCATAGATTTGTCAGAGTATTGGACAGGTTTGACTGGAACGCAAATAATCTTCAAAAACGCAGTTTTAGAAATCGATTGGAGGTGGAAAATAGTATTTACAAATAGGTTGTACTAATAACACTACCGATCTCGTACAAGTGCCTTTTCGCCATTGTTTCCTGCAATGTACCATTATTATTTGTTCTTTACTGTAGATATCAACGAGTGTACGACTCAGAGACCGTGTCAACACATTTGTACCAATACCTACGGTAGCTATACGTGCAGATGTAATGCCTGTTACACCAAACTCGGCACCAGGTGCGACCTAAGACAGTGTGCGATTGGTGGTCGATGTTATGCGTACGGTACCATCAATCCCACCAATCCTTGCCAGGTAAGACAAAAGACATCAAAACCACCGACAAACTGAAAGCAGTTATGGAAGTTATAGGCACTGAATGCGATCTTAAAATATAACCATGTTCGCTTGAGTTTCTCATGCTAATGTTACTTCTATCAGCAATATATAAAATACCCATCCACAGAATTGCAACAGCGTCAACAAAGGTGCATGGACCAACAACAATGCCCTCCGCTGCAGTGACGGTAATGTATGTACGCGAGCTGATCGCTGCTTGAACGGACGATGTGTGGGTACCCCATTCACGTGCTTGCCATGTGAGCAGTGCCACTCGGACAAGTGCCGCGTCAAACCCGGCTACTGCACGATAACTGTGAATGGAAAGAAGACTTGCTTTAGCAACAACGCCTTGAGACCGGGATACTCATGTCAGGTAGGGCCAGACTTAGAGCTTAAAACATCATTTCATTACCCTCTAGCTCCTCTCTTTTTCCGTTTTGTCTTCTCGTTTCCAGTCGTTTAATATGTGTTCACCAGAAAATCCAAAACCAAGTAGGCAACATGTTTGAGAACAACAACAACAACAACAACATTATTAGCAACAGCAAAAATATAGGGGAGAATAGGCTCGAGACTGCGGAAACAAACAAACAAAAACACAGATAGCTATGTCGGATCGACCAAGTTAGGGGATGTTTACATGAAGGGGGGCTTGACCCTTCATGTAAACATCAACAAGTCAACAACCCAACTCAACATCATGTGGCCTCCTAAATCATTCAAGCACAGAAAACAAAATGGCGGACACGAGTTTTTGAGGGTTTTGGTGGATTAACGTTGATTCTTTCTTCTGTGGTGCCTTTTTTACTGCTGTATGGCGTCCTATAATGCTGTTATGTCACCTACTAATTGCTAGACAACTCCAGCAACTTGGCTCTATAGAATAGAGTCGCCGGGTAGGCGAGTTGTCCCTAGAGAACCGTTTACATGAAGTAACGCGTACAAAAGTTGACCCTAGTACTAGGATGATCCTTCGTCTCAGGTAGGAAATCAAGGATTATTTTCTTAACTCTTTGACAACGGACCGTGTTTGAGCTCAATTGGTGAATTCCTGAGTTCTAACTAAACCCTCCCCCCTCAGTTCCAGTATGGCTAGTCCGGGATAATTAAATACTGCTGACTTGGGCTCAAACCTTCCCCACAATGCCATTCGGGAGAATTCTACGAAATCCTCGACGGTAGGTATTGCAACTTCTGTAAGGTTTCCAATGAAATGTGCTCTAATTGTGGAGAAAAATGCCACTGTCAGAGAGCTTGAGGACATCATTAAGTCTGAGGACGGCTGAAAAGTACTTGGTTTGCTTCTAGTAGGCTTTGTGAGGGGATTTCACAGGGTTTTCCTGTTGTGTTTGTGCTTTCAGACACAAGAAAAAATTATTCAATGAAATCCTTGAAATCCTGCAGTTGGCAGTCTAAATTATTCCATTTTACCCCTGCTCAATCTATTAGGATGTGTTTTTGTCACTTTAAAGCAACGGCTTGAGTCCAAATCACCGCTCTTGGTTGTAGGGGTAAAAGACTTCTAAAAAAAATCCTACAGAAGTCCCAGAGGGGGGGAACCCTTGTGATTTTTTTGTCCATTACCCAGCATGCAATTGGAGGTGGGTGCAGGAAAACGTGGTGCAGAGAAATGCAGCGTCAAGAATAGCGTGGTTCGCAGTTGCTTGGTGTGTTTTGTGCAAACAAACCTGGTGGTTGGAAAGATTAAAGAAGGTAGTGTAACGCCTGAGTGCTGATTTTGTATTTGCTTTTGATTTCAAGTGCGAATGGGAAGGATTTTTTGAGCCGATTTTCAGCTCCTCAAAATTCGTAAAATCGAAGAAACGAAAAACGATCGCCAAAACAAATGGGCTTTTCTCCAAAGTGGAAGAGCCAAGCGATCGCTGTTATAGCTCTAACTTTGAAATCATTCATCCCTTCAAATAATATCGCAACATCGTCTTTCCAGCATGTCTAGATGGGATTTCCAGTTATCGGTCACATAGGACCGATATTTGCAGGGTCCGTCGCCAAAGGGTTAAACAAAACAAGAGCCCATCTGGGCTTTCACTCGGGCCACTATATATATACATCAATGCAGACAGACACTCTTTAAGGTGAGCACACACCAGGAGACGTTTTGCATGTCCTCTAGTATGTCCCACCTTTATGGAGGAAGGGGTACTCCCATAAAGAAATTGTTTTCAGTGTCCAAGGGAAGCACCATTAGAAATGTGGATGGGGGAGGTAGGACTTCCTCAAGATGCACATTTTTTTGGCCCCTTGATTGTGCAATTAAGGCAGGTTATTTTCTTTGATATTTTGCGTTCCAGTATTTTTATTTTGGACTACCCTTCTTCTGATGGTGTGTTCCCAATGAGACTGAAGATGAAATACACTTTCATTTGAAATCTCTTAGTAATAACCAAAGGGAAGAATTATTAGCTGAATTTAGCAGTCTTTAGGAGTGGCCGGTAGCGCGGTGACTTTCATTCTCTGCTCCCCTAGTATATATGTAATTTAATATCTTTATTTTTCTCGTATGTAAATTAAAGAAGTTGACCTTTTTACTGTAAACACCACTTATTCATGTAACACACATTTACAGTTTAGTCTGCTGTTCTGTTATACTGCAGGTTCCGAGTACTAATAGATGATTGTCTCAAATGTATGTTTATATTATATTGTATCCTGTCCATCCTGTGATGGAGCTATCACTATATTTCTCTACTGTTCTTTCTACCCTGCGGCCCTTTATCAAGTTCGCTGATCGCCTCCTCGCGGCTCTTTCTCCGCGGCTGTTCTCTCTATAAAACCTCTGGAAGTCATGTTAATTGTATTCGTGGTAAATTTGTGTGCCTCTTTGTAACTTTATCTGCTGTTCTTGACGAAGCCATTACGAGTCCATTTTGGTATTTGTTGGATTAAAGATTATTAACTGAAATGCCTGTTGGTTATCTCTAATTAAAAGCTTTACCCTCATTCCCAAAACTTCAGTCTGCTCATTATATTACAGAACTATAAAGGGAACTGTTGGAAGCCTTTAATTTCTCGAACCAAAACCTCGGCCGTGAGAGGATTCCTGTTTAAGTTTACCTTGAGAGTTGAATATTGCTTGGCTCATCATAAATTAATTCTGTCCTGAGCGTGTATTTCTGGCTTCATGTTGGCGAGTGACAGTGTTGCTCTCACAGTTCAGGAGTTCAGATGTCTTCAGACTTCGACAGAGGAGAATAACCCATAACTTCTCAACCACAGTATATATATTTGCTAGTAAATCGCTATATTTCGCTATAAATCAGCTATTCAGTATACCTGTATAGTATAACGTACACAGGTCTCGATACGAGATCGGTAAACCAGCCAAAAACACGGTAAAAACTATTTTAGTGTTGGCCTACCAATCACGGTGTTTGCGCTGGTATGTATAATGACCGAGAGTAAAGTGAAATGTGGCATAAAACCTACGAAACGTACCTCAAACAAGAATAGGTCCGCAGAATCTCAAGATGGCGACTGGACTGGAGAGAAATCTATTAGCGCCACGAGGTGCGCGCATACAATTAATGCATAATTTAACGCATGCGCAGAAATTTTGTTGCACCCAAAAAAAAAAAATGGGCTGCAGATTTAGATTCGGGCAGCCAAAGGCCTGGCCCGAGTAACAAAGTACTTAGATATGGAGTTCCATATGTTTGTTCCTTGATGGAGTATATGCTATGGTACGTCACGGCACGGTCGGTAATTAGTTACGGATCCTTTACCATAATCGTGCACATAATTGATAGTACAGCAAGATAGGCTTACCAAGAGGCTTACTATTTTCGTGAGCTATTATCTTCGTTATCTGTAATGTCGTAATTGTGTCTTATTACTGACATATTATTTTGTCGATTCGGTGGCACGAAAAGTGGCCTAATATTTGGCATTAAACCATCCGTTTGTGCCCATATCATTTGTTTTGTTCTTTCTTGTTTATCCTATTGACTGTATAACTTTCTTTGTCATCTGATCTCAGAATAATAGCTTTTGGAAATATAGAAAGCCTCAATTTCATTAAACTAGTGAGTTTATTGCGACTTTCTATTTTAGCAATGTAACAGCAACAACCCTCATCAGTGGACCAACAACAACAACTTGCCCTGTAGCGATGGCAACGTCAAGACGAAAGACGATCGCTGCAGTAATGGCGCCTGTCGAGGAACCCCCTACACATGCTTACCTTGTGAGAAACACGATGGACGAGGGTGCCCACTGAATGCTGGGTATTGCATCATACAGCAGAGTGGTCAGCGGATTTGCTTTGCAAACCAGCAACTGAAGCCGGGTAAACCGTGTCAGGTAACTGTTAGACTTTCTCCAAGTCCGTTTATGAGAAAAAAAAATTTATTTCAGAGGTCGGGAAAACGGACTTTTCTCAGCTGCAGCGCGCCATTTTTTACCGACCCGTATTTTGGTCGGGAATGTGTCAGTACTAATTATCCAATCAGAAAGCGCGAGCCTAAATAAAGTCAACACTGAAAGTTTACCACATGCGAATATTATAGCCCATGGGCCAGAAAGTGAAACCCTCCCCCCCCCCCCCCTTGGGGATTTTGTGAGACATGTGCCGTTTTAATCCTTAGCCTAGGGGTATTCCAAAAATGGATGTTGGCATTTGATCGGTTGGTGGGTGTGGCCGTACGGCAGCATTCTCCTTTCAAGCAAAAACCACAGGTAGCCCAATTCGGTAATTTTAGAAACAAATATCAGAACAAATTCTAAATGCCGTGAAAATGCACAGGACTTTGTTTATTTACTCACCTGTATCAGATTTAGATGAAATGATGTGGAGGTGCTAGTAGTAAGGACTAGAATTGAGCATTTGTGCATGCCATTTAACCTCAGTTCTATTGTAAACGTCTAATCTGGGTCACACCGCGGTCAAACGTAAACGCATGCGCACTGGGAGTGATAATTTGTATAATGTCAAGTATTTTGGTGCATCGAGGCAATTATTGATAGAAAAACGCTAAAACTAAGAAAAATCTGGGTTCACGTTCTCGATGACTTATTGATGTTAACCCTGATGGAAAGTCACTAGTCATCAGACTCGAAAATGGCATCAGTCAGGTTTTCATATTCCGCGAGGGCCTCGTACTCTTCATCTTGGCTTGAGGACGGTGCCTCTATGACAATGTCGGCCAGCTCCTGGGGCATCAGATCACCATTGGTCCATTCGATGTCTAGCTCCCCGTTGTCGTTGATGGTCCAGCCATGTCCTTCAAATCCAGGGATGGATGGAGTTGCTTGATCGGCTAGATGCCATATCAGGGTTTGGTAGTTAGCTCTCCGCACATGCATCCTCAAGCTTTGGCAACAGGGTGGAAGTAGACTCATGTCAACACCATCGTAGCTGGTGAGAACCACTCCAGGTTTTGCACTGAACCTCTGAAGGAACTTCTCGTACCTATAATAATAATAGGCTTTATCAAAATCATGATTTGACAATATTAATTTATGGATTAAAAACTAGAATATAAAAATATAGAATATGTACATATACGTATATATAAGAAGATAGGTACATACCTCACAAAGTTGATGTCATCGGATTTGCTTCCATACATCAAGCAGGTGAACCTCTCCAGCTCGTCAAACACGTGATCTTCTATTTCAACGGACTTGCCTAGTTCCTTGAACGCCGGGAGAAACTCTGGGTTCTTCTTCAGAAGTTTAAGAGGCTTTACTTTTCCCTTGCGTACGAAGGCACTTGTAGTATCACAACCTGTAAATGCATGAAAAGCTGGGAGCGCCAAACTTATATCCTCTCCAATATCCTCTGCAACAGCCTTCACATCGAGTAGACGCCGCTTGCCACCTGTTCCAGTGTCGAAGAGTACAGTCTGCATGACATCCCGTGTAGAACTGAGAAGGAGGATGAACACGTCGGTGTCAGGAGATCTAACCATTATCGTGGAGTCATCCGGTGTATTGGCTGCTATGTGACGGCAATGCAGTATGATCTTTGTATCTGCTTCTTCTTGTTTAGAACAAAGCTGCACAATATCTTCTGCGATGATATCCTGACCGTTGAGACTCGTCAGACGTACACATGTCTCCGCTGAAACGACAAACACTTCCTTTCCATGAAGTTTCGGGGCATACTTGTCCTTCTTCCACTCGACAAGGAGGAACTTGGATAACCGTCGCTTATTCTCGGCATTAGAGAGAAACTTCTTCCAATCTCGTGGGACTTTAGTGGAGGGTCCTTTGACGAGGTGTGCCTTTGCAGAGCCCCTGCGTGATTGTTCTATTCCTTTAATTGACAGTTGGTGGTATGAGTCCGTGACAAAATCTAATCGCTCTACTCTAGGAAGATGATCGAACACGTTTTCTGCTAATTCTCCGAATGTGCTTGGAAGCGCGACCATTGCCTGTAGTACAGCATTCCCGTCTATAATGTAGGAAATGTGTCCCTGAGTAGGTCTCGGTACTCGGTGTTATTTTTCTTCCAGGATATGCATCAACTTTGACTTGTCAGTCTTTATGGGGGTGCTGTCTGCTGTAGCTAGTGCCCACGGCACAGGGCCTAATGGAAAACTTAGCACACTCTCCAAGTTGATCTGGTATTCTAGCGCTAAAAGAACAAGTTGACCAAAGACGTTCCTTTCCGCGGTGATTTCCTTTGTTTTTCTAGACTGGCCCTTGATAACTGTAGATTTCGCTAGGGAAGCAAAGGTCTTCAGATTCTGCCTTTTCACGGGAGCGTGAAAGCTGATATTCTTTTCCACAAGTCGCTCTTGGACAAATTCTTGGTGGGCTTTCTTGCCGATTTCGTCAGCCATAAGAATATCGTGTTCAACATTAGATGGCACAGGAGAACCCGATGAAATGCAGTATACGGCATCTTTATCGTCGATTGCAAATGGGTTGATAAAATTGCTGATGGCCTGCATAACGCTGCATGTGTCTTGTTCGCTTTTCAATCTCTGTGAAGGTCTGACCTCTTTGTGTGACGTGCACTCTTGATTGTCCATGTTTGCAATCGCCTTGGTTGCTTGTAGATAGCTAGCCCTGGTGTGTCTTGTCTTGCACCATCTATAATATGCAGACTGATTTCTGCTGAAACCAACAATACCGCCGTGGGATTTCGCATGCCGATTGATAGTTTGCTCAATCGTGATGTCAACAGCATTCCTGGATGATGGCACATCTGATCTGCTAACGCTGAATCCATTGCGCTTCAGCAGCTCTTCAGCTCCTGGATGTGACTGGGGAAGATTCAGAACGATGAGCAAATATACTGTAGAGTACCTTGCATAGTTCGGGTGGTCGTAACTGAAGAACAAGCTGCACATGTGTTGGAGACTTGCAAGATGCAGCTCTAGATTGTTCTCTTTGGTTGCTTGTTGGAACAACAGAATTAGAGACACCTTGTCCATGTAGCTCATCCAGAATTGAGCGGTCTTCCCAAGCTCCCCCTGACGAACACTCTCCTTGAACTGGGAGTAGAGGCACAGTGATTTTCGGCAGCTGTCACTTGCCAAGGCAGCAGACAGGTTTTCCTTGCATGGCTCTTTGGCAAGACAATCTAATGTGGTCATTGCCTCGTAATCAAGAATGTTTCCAGAGCATGACTCAAAGATGCTGAGTAGAAGTCGCTCCAAAGCTTCATAAACAATCTTGTGTACACGGATTGCCCGGTTGTAGTGCTTTCCTGTCATAACCTGCGCAATTGACCCACTCGCACAGATCCCTGATTCCACCAGAATTTCCTCAAAGCCACTGCCCCTCATTTTCTTCCCGAGTGCACCCATGTAGGAACAGGTGGAAACTTCCCATTCTAACGATAAGGTCATCAAAGATTTCAGGATTCTGCCACACGAGCGAGTAAGCCTTCTTTTCCACTGCTAGATCGAACGTCACAAACGTATACAGCTGGTTAACTTCCCTTGATGCCTGTTGCGATCGCTTCAATATATGCTGGACAGTGGCGTTTTCAGTCACAGGTGCAAACACTGGCGCCATATAGTCTACGGTGGACTGCTGAGCTGGCGGCGAGACCTTGCTAGTTCCAGTCAACGACACCCAACCTGCCCATGGCGGGACAATCTGAGCAGAATGTTTCAGTACACCCGACCGACAGATAAACCACAGATCGTCTGATAATCGAGCATTTCCTTCAGCTTCAGTATTAAGCACTTCTGTCTTGGATATTGTCAGCTTTGGCTCGACCTTATCCTTTGCAAAACATGGTTCAATTTCTTCGGAGGTGCATCGCGTTGATTGGTTCTTTGTTCTAGTGAGATGCGCTGCTGCACGTGAGATCACTGTGTCATGCTCACCATCTCCTGATACTTCCTGGATTACGATACCGCGTGCAGTGTGCGTAGTGCCCGCGCCCGATGGTGTTTCTTCTCTTAGGTCGAAATTGTCCCAGCAAAGTTGAGTGACAATGTTCCGATCTGGGTTAATCGTGCATGGGATGACACCATCTCGCTCATCCATGGCCTTGCACATCGCAGTTTCCAGTTCCAGAAGTCTAGAGTAGGACGTACAATGGCCAAAGCGGTGGATGATTGATACAACCTCAGCACTGTCTGTCAAGTGCCTGAGAGCCATTCCAAGGAGCAGATGCTTTGGCATCATCCACTGTCCATTCGTGACAGCTTTGCAGATATGTTCTCTGATGTGTCTGTCTTGCCTGCTATCAGATAACTGACAAATTCTTGTAAGCATGATGGCGGCTGTATTGCGTTACTCATAAGAAAGTCTGAAGATGGCGGCCATGGCATGTCTTCAGATTCAATTTGCGCACTTTGAATAGATCTGCGCAGAATTAAGGCTGCTTCTTCCAATCTCTTGGACTCAGAAGCAGCGGTTTCAAATGCTGCCTCTACTGCTTGACCTTTCTTCGGCTCCGACGCATACACAAGCTCACTTTTATAATTTGGCTGCCAAAACTGAATTGACGTTCCAAACTGTTTCACTAGCTTAGCCTTCAACTTGTCGGTTTTGTAATCAGCGTTATATAATTTAGGAGTATTCTCAAGCATAAATTTGAGGTACCGCTCTCGAAGCATACTAGACATTCTCTCAACATTTGAGCCTACAATAATAGACTTATTGATGTAAGCACAAAGGTGATCAAAAGCAGCTTTGTGGGCTGCCTCCATGGCTAACTGATTGTTTGAGTCAACATTATCCTCATCCTTTGATCCACTATATCTATCTACAGATCGAGTATAATTTTTGCGGCATGACACATGGTAGTGGGCTTCTCTGGCTACTAAATCGATACCCTGAACCTTCAACAGTATGGCTTCATCTTGTTTGGTCTCTGCTGCTCTCTTAATTGACTGTTCAGCTGTTTCTGTTACACATTATATTAGCTGCTCCTCCTTCCCATATTTTCTTATCCGATTTTTATCGCAAAAAAGGCATCTATCAGCAGGCAAGAGCAGTGATGCTGTGGATGGTCGTTCTGACAATCTATGCCTTTTTACAGAGCTAGGGCCTGGGTCAGCATTATTAGATACATTCTTTCGTTTTAATAGTCGAGATACGTGTGTGAATGTCTGATAACAAGACCTGTGGTATCCATATTTATTTGGCTGGAAAGTACTTGGCACGTGTGAGCAAATATCATCAAGTCTGTCCTTGGAATTGATCTGGGACTGTCGGATCTGAACAGATTCCTTAATTTTTTGGAAACTTTTCTCTGACATTACTGTTATGTTTGACTCAGTTTTGAATTGGTGAAAATGAATTATGCATCCCAAGGTCGTCTTCCTTTGCTTCTTTCTGCTTGTAGTTTTAAGGTTTAGTGGCTTTTCACCCTTGTGTTTGTTCATATCCATGTCACCAAAGTATTTTGTAGTGATCGCTATACTCGTCAAAGCAACATACAAATACAAATATTGGAATAAATGTGATGAGTTGAAAACTTCCGAGGCAATACAAAACTATAGAGTAATCTTTTATGGTATTGAACTTATCAAAGAAACTACAACACATGATCGTCTATGTATATATTGTAGTCAAGATTTAGATGCTTTGAACTATTCTAATTATGCAGTGACTGCTTCAAAAGAGCAAAACATAGGAAATTGTATCAAACATACCTTTAGCATTTCCAAGATGGCGGACTTGAAGGATGATGGGAAAAATAAAAAGTGGGAAGAGGATTCTGGGAATTAATTACTAGTTCGCTCATTATGGCTGTCCTGGAGAACGTTTGGCTTACAACAGCGACTGTAGGTATGGCATTTGGATGATTTTTGAAAAGCAAACAAATAAATGCTACAAATATCCCAGAATATGAATGTTGTCTTGTTATTCTAACAGCAGTGAGAAACTGCTGTCCTATGATGATGCGCACTACCTATTTACAATATTTATTGATGACCATTATACATTATGAACATATCTCTGATACAGGTGAGTAAATAAACAAAGCCCTGTGCATTTTTACGGCGTTTAGAATTTGTTCTGATATTGTTTTCTACAATTACCGAATTGGGCTCCCTGTGGTTTTTGCTTGAAAGAAGAATGCTGCCGTACGGCCACACCCACCAACCGATCAAATGCCAACATCCATTTTTGGAATACCCCTGGGCTAAGGATTAAAACGGCACATGTCTCACAAAATCCTCAAGGGGGGGGGGGGAGGGTTTCACTTCCTGGCCCATGGACTATTAGGACGTCGAAGGAGCGCTTAATTTCGGTTTCAAGAAGCTTGGTTTCAAAGAAATTAAAGAAAACCAACGTAAAGTGGTTGAAAGTTATCTTAGCGGAAGAGATGTGTTGATGGTTGCGACTACTGGACGGGAAAGCGTCTCGCATTCGATTCCAAATCTGACCATTTGTTATCGACTACTGGAAAAATCTACTACAGAATCTACCGACTTGTACTGTTAATATTGAAACAGTTTGCCTTATAATCGCTCCTTTGGTTTCATTGGTGAAAGACCAAGTGGCTTATCTTCGCGGAAAGGGGATAAAAGCTGTTATTGTTGGACCCGAAAAACAGAGAAGCCAGAGACACCAGACGGCGAATATATAAACTGACCTTGTGTTCGCGAGTCCGAGTCCGGAAGTTCTATTCAGCAGTTATCATTCTACTATAGTCACACTTAAACCTTATTACGGACTTACCACGCAACTAGCTTCGCTTCAGATGAAAAATACTGCCGCCACAATTCAAGTATCTTTTTACCAAGCTTTCGTTCCTGCGATCACATTTTCTGTAAACGATTCCAGTAACACAAGTTTCTTTGCTGATCTTGGAACCATGCAATGACAACTTCCAAATTTACGCACGCTTGTGTCTTGTTTACCTTTGAAAAACGTTTTCTTCCATAATCTGGATTGTATATGCTTTCTAAGTAGATTGAGGACACACGGACTCCTTTACCCTGGTTCCAGTGGTGCTCAGGTACGGATATACTGTAATGTGCCGCGATCGAAGGAGTTTTGATTCCCGAAGGAGTTTTGTTTTGCGAGAAGACCGTGCTGAAATCAAGCCTGCGGCTCGATTTCAGCTGGTCTCGCTTCGCTCGACCGACAATTTCGAGCGTCTGGTATCCAGGGTAGGACTTCTTAGACTTTGGGTGATATATTTAAACGAGAGACAATTTTTGTTTGAGTAATTAATTCTGTTCAACGTCATGAAAATTTCGCGCCAGTTTTATGTAAATTAAATTAGATTTCCTGCAAGCGGAACAAGTCGACTACTCTCGACTACTTTCGGCTTCGCCGAAAACTAAGTAGTTTTCAAAGTAGTCGACTTGTGGCAAGTCTAGGTAACTGTCTGTGTGTTAATTAGTTGTGTATATATCAAAATTGTTTGATTTTTTCCAGTTTAACGTACGTATATTTTTAGGTATATTCGTCGGGCACATTTGGACTCTTCGAGTTCACAATCTTTAACCTATATAGTTTCCAAACTTGAGCTGCCTTTATCTAGTTAATCGACGGTGTGAATCTAGCTAGCTTTCTCCCTTAATTAATCCTTAATTAGCCCGTGAATGGCTAAACTTGATGTTGAACCTATTTGCAGTTTTGTAACCCAGCGGCCAGCACAAGCAACTGGTCAAACCGTAATGGCGTATCGTGTAACGATGGCAACAAGTGTACCCGAAGTGACACGTGCAATAACGGCCAGTGTACAAGCACCCCCTTCACCTGTAACTCAGTCTGTCAGATTTGTAACGGCCAGTCCTGTAGCCAGAAGTCTGGGTTTGGATTTGTTAATGGCAAGTGTACTTGCAAAATTGCAGGTAATTAAGGAGACTCTTGCTTGCATGCTGTTTTTTTCCCTTTTATACGTTGTTGCTGTTTTGATTTTGTTGTTGTTTTATCTAACCAGTGATCAACAGTTTTTTACTGGCAACGCAGATTTCAATTGACTGCAGTAAAAGCAAAACCAAAGCAATTACAACGTACCGATCACGAACTAAAGTGAATACGTATACTGGCATGAGAAAGCAACCAATCGGGAGGAAAAGTAAACGCAATCGTGGATTGATAGCGTGACGGACCAAAACCAAAACCACGATTGGTTTTACTCCGGAATTTGATTAGCTGACTGATTATAAAACATTTTCACAGCGGCAATAGAAAAGCTAAGTAAACAGAAAACTAAAGCCGGCAATTACCGAAAACTTTCGACACTCAATTGAAACCTGCTCTATCATCATGTGTTTTAGTGAAATATGTTGATTCACCCGCTTGTCAGTAGCAGTCCCTTCATAAGTAAACTAAGGACTATTACGCTCCGAACTCCTTCATACTAAGTAGTACTGACCATGAAATAGTTCACAGGTGACATTAAAGTCGAAGCCTTTCCTTTGCCACAAGTCTCTGCTAGTGTATAAGAACAGGGACGGCTGCCTTTTACAGTAACCCTCAGACTCTCAGTCATTGTTCGTTGCCTTATTTCTTTAGGTAAAGACTACAACCATCAAGTAATAAATCCAGCTAATGAGTGCCAGTGGTGTGACCTGAAGGATGCTGTTACCAAGGTATCCGGCAGCTGGACTAACCGCCCCAGCGTGCCTTGCAATGACAACAACGCGTGCACCAAAAAAGACCTCTGCTCGAGCGGTAGTTGTGTTGGTCAGGCGTACAGTTGTCAGTCATCCTACCCTTCCTCTAGTTGTATCAAGACATCTGTTTGCGTTGGTGATGGGACGTGTCGCGACATCTTCAGGCCTGCTAACACTATATGTAGAGCAGCTGTCGATAGTTGTGACAAACCGGAAAAGTAAGCAATCATGCAATGAGATATAATATAGTTCCCTTTGAACAAGAAAACCGTAGATATTTACATTAAAGATAAATTTGGCAACATCGGTGCCATCGCATTTGGTTGTGTCTTAAAGAGATCATTACGATTTCTTCTGCATAAACATCCTCACCAACATCAGTTTCAGTTTTTGTTTATTTACACACTGATCATTTTACATACAGAGATAATAATTAATTGTACAACGATTATAACATAAGAATAATTTTAGAAAGTGACAGTCGAGTTGATTGATAGATTGGTGTGTAGTCGTCAAAGGAGCATTGCTTTCGGGTTGACCACTACCTTTTGAGAACAGAAATGCGGAACAGTCAGCTATGATAAGATACAGTAATTATAATCTAAACAGTTAAATGTGCAGTAACTATTACATTAAATGTATATATCATTCTAATTAACTACTGAATTAATTACTTATAAGGTTACATATTGTAAGAATTAAACTAGATTTGTTTACTCGGTAAATATTTCTTGTAAGACTTTTTGAAACTGTAAAAACTTTTTTTTAAATAGAAATTGTAATTCCGACAAGTAATCTTTGCAACGCTTATATAATTACAGCGTGTGAGCTGTATCTTCTTTACTATAAGTAACATCTAAGTTCATGCGTACTAACCCATTTATTGATAAAATATACTTGCTTCGTGTGTAACTGGTAACATGTTCTACCTTAGATGCAATGGTCGTCTTGGTGCCTGTCCCGCTGCTGTCACCGACCCTATTACGCAAAGAACTGGTACGGTCGCATTCAAGGACAGCACGTTCTCCGCCGCTGCAGTATTCCAGTACGCTACAGGCTCTTTGTACCTTGGTGTTAGTGGCTTCACCATCAGCTGTGGACAGATGAAGTACAAATGGTATCTGTTAGACAGTGGTGCCTCCTGTACCACCACGACAAGCACCAAAGGTCTCCTACCAAATACCAACACAAAACAGTCTATCACAGGGTTAAATCTCAAGGACAACAAGAGCTACAAGATCGCCATTCAAGCCGTCGATATGAGACAAGCTACGCGTCCTCTCGTATGCAGCAGTTCTATAACTATCGATACAACAAGGCCGCAAACGGGCTGGGTTCGAGATGGCACTGCAGCTGATGTTAGTTTCCAGGCTACACAACTAGTCGCGGCCAATTGGGGGGGATTTACAACAAGACACGGAGTTCGAAAATATGAGTGGAAAGTTCTCTATACCCCTTTTAGAAGCAGTTCCACCTCAGTGCTTTTACCTCTAATGAGTGTTGCTCTTAACACCAGAGCGACGAAAACTTTCAATAACATCGTTGATGGCTCCACTATATCAGTCCAAATTAGAGCGTACACTAAAGCAGGATTATACACTGAGCGAACGAGCAATGGAGTTATCGTGGATATCACCAAGCCAACTACAGGCACTGTTTACGACGGCACTCAGACTCGTGTGGACGTCAAATATGCCAAGTGGACCAACAGCTTTAGCGCCAATTGGGATACGTTCAATGACGTACACAGCGGTATGTTGTACTATCAATGGGCAGTCAAACGATCTGGAGCTAGTCTGATCACTGCTTATAAGAACACCGCCCTTGTGCGCTCTGGTACATTTACTGGGTTAAACCTAGTATCCGGTCACACCTACTGCGCAGTTGTCAAGGGTTACAACAAAGCACGTCTGTATTCAGAGTCTTCTTCAAACTGTGTTCTGATTGACCACGTTCCTCCGCGCGCTGGGACTGTTAATGATGGTCCGACTAGAGATATTCAGCACCAATCAGACGGATCCACTATTACTGCAAATTGGAACAGCTTTACTGATGGCAGTGGCATTGTTGGTTATCAATATAAAATAACAAACGGCAAAAACGCTCAGATAATCGGGTGGACATCCGTCGGTAAGAGGACAACTGTGAGACATAGTGGGCTTACACTGAAGAATGGAGAGAAATATTTTGTTACTGTTCGCGCAGTAGATGCCGCTGGTTGGAACACAGATGTGAAGAGCAACGGTGTCATCGTTGATACCACACGACCAGTGTTTACCGGCACGGTTAAAGTCACGGGTGCAAATGGCCTTATAAATGGTACCACGTGTGTGTATGTCGCAAGTAAGACTACTTTACAAGTTGCCTGGCCCGGTTTCACTGATGGACACAGTGGCTTGGATCACTACCGATGGGCAGTTCTCCCAGCTTCACAGCCACCGAAGACTTCGGAGTTTACTCGGATATCTGGCTCCGGACTTCCAACATCAGCTTCCTTTGCAGGTCTGTCCCTAACGGAGGGCAAAGCCTACCGGGTCATTATTCGTGCTTATAATCGGGCATTCTTATATACGGATGCATTTTCTGTTCTTGTTATTCCTGATCCGTCTCCACCCCAACCAGGAATTGTTTCAGATGGACCGAATCCAAATATAGACGTTGACTATGAGACATCACTTAGCTTTGTGAAAGCCACTTGGACAGCTTTTCCGGAACCTCACACTAGAGTCAAACAGTATTATTATGGCGTTGGCAGCTGTATCCAAGGCAACTACCACGTGACCGGAAACAGATTTATTCCTGTTACCCCACCAACATCGACGTCAATCTTGTTACGTGGTATCACGCTCGTGAACGGTCAGAGATACTGCACGAAAGTGAAGGCAACTAACATGGCTGGTGTGTACAGCAAGGAAGCATCTTCAGATGGTTTTATAGCCGATGTTACACCTCCGATTGTTAGAAAAGCTCGTGTGATTGACGGCCTCACTGGAACCGATATTGATTACCAAAGCAGCCTCGCCGAGATGTCAGCTTCATGGGAAGGCATTAATGATCCGGAATCAGCCATTAATCACTACGAATATGGCATCAGTCTGAATCGCGCAGGCGTCCCTGACATCTTACCGTTCAGAAATGCTGGTCTTGACACTACTGCCCGCGCTACTGGCCTCTCGCTAAGTGAGGATGTGTATTACTTTATAGTATGCGCTGTCAACAATGCTGGACTAAGGAAGTGTCTGAGTTCTGACGGCGTTCTTATTGATCACACTCCACCACGTCAGGGAGTGGTGCATGATGGAATTCTTGAACCTGATCTTAGGTACCAATCCTCGCTTACAAGTATGGCCGCAAACTGGGAGGGAATCTGGGACTTAGAAAGTGGAATCGAAAAATTTGAATGGGCAGTCAAGGAAAACACTACAAACAAAAGGATTGTCATGTATTATACGGATGTTGGACTTGCGACACATGTGAGGAGTGAGAAACTACTACACCTCGTGAACGGTCAGACATATTTAGTACATCTGAGAATTACAAGTCACGCAGGTGCAGTAAACGAAATTATGTCAAATGGCATCACAGTTGATAATACGCCCCCACAACCAAGTAAAATCTATCCTGGATCTCCTTCGAGTAACGAATGGGCTTACAAACCTGCTGAAAAGACATTCTATACATCAAGAGCATCCCACATATCTGCGTACTGGAGTCCATTCAGTGAGTCCGAAAGTGAGGTGTGGTTTTACAAATGGGCCATCGGAACAAGCAAGTGTGGAACTCAAGTTCAACCACTAATTAATATTGGACGCCTAGCAAAGGCAAACACTACTATGTCTGAGATAAGTTTTAAATATGGTACAAAGTATTACGTCACCGTGACGTCACGGAATCGAGCCAATCTGGTATCACGTGGTTGTTCTGATGCCTTTGTCGTGGACATCACGGCGCCAACCTTGGGTGAAGTCAATGTAGGTCATGCTGATAAACATCAACGATTTGTGAAAAGTGATTCAGTTACTGTTAATTGGAAGAACTTTAATGATCTTGAGAGCGACATAGACTATTGTGAAGTCTTCATTGGTAATATGACAAAGAGTGGAATGATTACAACAGTTCAAAATGCATCAAGTGGAAAAGTGACTGTTTCTAAAAGCACGTTTAACCCTTCTCGGGACTATAGGGCCATCGTGAAGTGTTACAACAAGGTTGGACTGTCATCGTTTGCACTGTCGTCACCTTTTATGATAGACAACTCTCCACCAGTTTCTCACGGTCCTGTTCTAGTTGGAGTATCACGCGATCAATCAATGCAATATCAATCAAACACCAACTCCATAACGGTGACCTGGCCACCCTTTACAGATTCTGAGAGTCCAATAGTAGAATATAGGGTGGCTATGGGGACAACACCTCTTGCAGATGATATTGTTAATCTGCAAAGCGTCCAGCGTGCTTCTCAGTTCGTTAAATATGACTTACGGCTTCACAACAGTAAGGTATATTACGTCACAGTGGTTGCTGTTAACGCTGCTGGACTGAACAGATCTGTGTCAGCCCTACCATTACTAATAGACACAACTCCGCCACAGACTTCTAATAACAGCGTTAAAGACGGAAGCAGTGGGGAAGACTGGCAATTCGTTTCCATGAATGAGACGATTGCGGCTCATTGGGAGGGTATTGCTGACCCCGAAAGTGGAATAAAAACTAGTAGGTACTGTCTTGGTACAAAACCATACGGTTGCCAAATCAAGGCTCCAACAGATGTTGGTACTTCTTTATCGTTTTCTTGTCGTTCTTGTAAAGTTAATCCAGGAGAAAGAGTATATGTGACTGTCGTGGTCATTAATAGAGCTGGGTTGTCTTTAGTAAGAACGTCTAACGGTATGCTGATGGACGCAACTCCGCCTTTAATAGATGACGTCATAGATGGTGATGACGTCACTGGAGACGATCTGGATACGGCATTGCTGCATTGGAACATTTCTGTGACATGGGGAGGTGTTGAAGATAAAGAGAGTGGTATCCAGGGTTGTTGCTGGCGGATTGTTGATAAACTTATCCAGAAAGTGTATTCCTTGAATTTAATCGGACCTTTTCGTTTGGGAGGAAAGAAAATATTCATGGCGAATCAAACATACCATGCACTGTCATTTAATCGAAACAGTCTTTATTTCAATGTCATTTCGTGTCGGAATAGGGCAGGACAAGAAGCTGTTTCTCGTTCAAATGGATTCCGTGTCGTATCGAAGTGGCCTGTACCGGCCACTGTTCGCGACGGTCCAACTAGTGGCATTGATCTTGAGTATACCACAAGCACCAAGCGAGTAGGCGCAAACTGGGACAAATTCCAAGCAGATTTGCGGGACCCAGTTGTTAATTACGCATGGGCAATAGGAACGACCGCAGGTCAAGAGGATATATTGAAGTTTAAAAGTGTAGGCCTTGTTACTAAGATTCAAACAATATTAGCGTCGGGTGAGCCTGACCTTGATGTGTTGACCGCTGGACAAAAGTATTACGTCACCGTCAAGGCCTCATCCGCCAGTGGCCTGAGCAGTAGCAGCAGCTCTGATGGCTTTATCGTTGATCCAACTCCGCCATTACTGTCTGAGGTTCGGGTTTCTTTCCGAGTTATAGATCAAGTGAAACGCAACGTTGAATTGAGAGTTAATTGGGATGGCATACTGGACAAAGAGAGTGGTATTTTGGACTCGAAATACTGCGTGGGAACAACACCAGGAAGCTGCAAGGCAGCTGCTTTATCATCTGAAAATGCAACATCAGCAACCGTTCCCTCATTCCATCCTGTTTCCCTTGCAGGTTATTATGTCATAGTAGTTGTCCAAAACAGGGCACAGCTTTGCACGGTCATGACGTCAAAGAAGTTCTCTATAGATACGTCACCGCCTTCACAAGGTCAAGTAATAGACGGGCACGGACGTGACGTTGATTTCATTAACAGCACGAGTGGCATGACGTCACAATGGGGTGGATTTGAAGATCGCGACACGGGTATCAAAAACTGCTCCTGGAGCTTGGTTCAACAGTCAGTGTCAAGTGACAGGTCGTATTTTGGCAACGACAGCATCGTTTTCGAACAAGTGGCGAACAGTTTTGATAGAGCTACTCGTGGAGGCCTGAGTCTTAGTCCAGGCTCTCGTTACATTAATCGAGTAACTTGTGTGAATAAGGATGGATTTTCTGTAACCTCAGCCTCAAATGGTGTCATCGTTGACGTTACTCCACCTGTGACTGGAAAAGTATCAGACGGGGATGATTTTTCCGAGGAAATTAGTTTTATTCCCGCAATAACATCAGTAAAAACCGTGTGGAGAAGTTTTAACGATCCTGAAAGTGACATCATGGGGTACCGATGGGCTCTTGGAACATCACCTGGTAAGGATGACGTCAGCGTGTTTCGTGGTGTTGGTAAAGAGACGAAGGGAAGTGCGAAGAATGTTACTCTGTTGCCTGGTAGCCATTATTACGTCACTGTAGATGCGACCAATGGAGCGGGAATGACGTCAGAAGGCTGGTCAAATGGTTTCATTGTTGATGACTCACCTCCTGAACTCGTACAGGTACGTCTCGTCTGAGATATATAAACTTACTAAATACTTAAATAAGTAGTGTTGAACAGAATTTAGTTGATGATTAATTTTGCTTTATAATTTATGGCTCAGTGATGATGGTACATTTCAAGGAATTGTGTAATTTTTAAATATATTTTTTATATCTCTAATTTTTCTATCGTCTTTGTTTTGGCTAACATATATAACATCGTTTTGTTTTTTATTTGTTTCTGTGCATGTCAATAGTTGACACGTGTCGGTGGGCAATGGATTGGTCCCAGTGACACGTTGTCAGCCACGTGGTTATCACGTGATTCACAAAGCGGCGTCCCCAAAACAGAGTACTGTGTCGGCACGACACCTACTGGTTGTCAAGTCCGACCATTGAGACAACTTCCACAGAACGCTACAAGTGTCACATGCCTTGATTGTCAGCTGAGTCAATTCGTCACCTATTACGTCACAGTAAGAGTGTGGAATGCCGCTGGTCTTTACACTGTCGGTACAACCGAAGGAGTCAAACTCGATTTGACGCCTCCTGTGCGTGGTCGTGTTGTTTCTAATGATGACGTCATTGCTTGTACATCTAACTGCACTCTTACCTCTGTTCTAAGTGGGTTTATGGATTACGAAAGTGGCATCCGTTCATGTCGTTTTGCTGTTAGCAACACTACAGGGTACATTACTCCATTTATCGAGAACCAAGCTATCAACATAACCCGTGCCACAGGTCTTACATTATTCCCTGGTCAGCGGTATTACACAGTTGTGTCATGCGACAACAAAGCTGGTCTCTCTATGGACGTTGTGTCCACTGAAGGTGTCTTGGTAGATGTCACCCCTCCAACTAAGGTAGTTACCTTCTTATTTTATATATAATACATAATTACTGCCTCACATATTTGATAGAACGTTATTCGGCAGCAACCTAAATTATGTCAGTACTAAAATCACACTGAATTTACCGGCATTGATCTTTTAAATGAGTGTGTCGACTCTTATTCTTAAAGTAAAATTTTATTAACTTAAGTATACTCAGCGTTTAAAATTTTAGAAGTAGTAATAATAGTAGCAGCAGTAGTAGTAGTACTACTAGAATTTTAAACGCTGAGTATACTTAAGTATACTTAACTTAAGCGGTGGAGGTAGTTAAGTAGTTGTAGTTGAGTATACTTAAGTATACTTAAGTATAGTACTTGAACTTAGAATTGGGTCGTCTTAAATTATATCACTTTTAGTGGAGTGTCACTTAAAAATATTTAAACTTATGATAAACGATTCCCTGTTATCAGAAGTCCGTCAGTGATTTTTCTCCTTACTTGTCTATTTCCAGGGAAGCGTCATCATCAGTCCCGACCGAACACACGATGTTTATGGCGTCCATTCCAGCTGTCACCTGTACAACAGCACATTACGTATCCACTGGAATCATTTCTACGACAAAGAATCGGGTATAACCGGTTTCCGAGTTGCCGTAGGAAACCAGCCCAATGCGACCAATATTCTGCCCTTCCAAGATGTTGGAATAACAACAAGTTTCAAACTATCGCTGAACTCTAACCAGAACGTGTACTCTGGTGACATCGTGTATGTTACCGTCGAGGCTCGCAATGCTGCTGGACTGGTAACGAAGGCTGTTTCGCCGCCCACGAGACTTGTGTCAGCGGACAAGGAAGCATATTCACAAGAGGGAGACTTCTACTGTTTGAACCTGTGAGTCAATCCTGTGATCTCCACTGGCAATGTTTAGGATTCCATTCTGCACCTAGCAGACATTTAGAGTAACTGTAGAAACCACGTACGTAAAGGAAGGGCCGGCGTGAGTTCGTTCCCTTCGAAATATACGCATCGTAGTACACACGCAGTTATGGCATATCATACTCAAATACACAAGGAAATACATTTCATAAAGTGCCTATAAATCTTTTTTTTTTTCGCAAATATTGATTCTACATGAAGTGAATATTTTAATAGTAGAATATTATTTTATTTGAGTGTCTATGAGTTATACTCAGGACCGGCTAAACCACAGATCGAATTGGAATTTAGCGTGTTAGCAACCTTTACTCTTGGTTGACTACGTTAAAAGATGTTCTGTGTTTTGTTATTCCGGTGAAAGGTTAAAATTCATGTACTCTAACTACGTATGTACACCTGTTTCAGTCAAAAAAGGTTGATCAGACTGAACAATGAACAATAAACATTAAACAATAGCCCATTTTGACGATGTTGCGCACGCATCAGTAAAACAATAGACGCGAGCTGCAAATATTTTTTCTGATTCACCAGCCTTCATTCTCGTTCCCAGTGCCTCCTCAACTAACTGAAAAATCAGAGGCTCTGGTAAGACACGAAACAGGCTCTAATTCGATTGGCTAGCCAAATCGGCTGCGCGATGAAGAAAAAATTGAACAGGTGCTGCGCACAGCGCTTTTCTTCCGGTTCACTTAGTGGATAAATCACTTCCGTTGTAAACATAACAAGTAAAATAAGGCATTTTTTGAGGTGTTCTTTCAATAAAAGTAAAATAATCAAAAGAATAAACATTCATATGTGAAAATAATGAAGAATGAAGTGATGTGCCTTTTAAAAGAACATGATTAAACAGATTAATTAATTAATAAACATTCATATATGTAATGTATGGTGGCAAAAGCCGAAAGGTAATCGATCGACTATAACCCAATAATGGCGGATATTACGCCAAAAAAGTCTGCAGAAAAGCTTTTCGATCGAAATACATGTATTTGCTGCAACGCCGTAATATCGGATAAGAATCACCCAGTGATTTTAAACAGCGACCTAAGGAAAAGTTTGGGTTCTTATCTAAGCCATCCGTTCATTTTCTGGGAAGAATCCTACCCTACAAAAATATGCTGTCCGTGCAAACGCTCTCTTGAAACTGCCGACAAATTCCGTGAGATGGTTCAGCAATCGCATGAACATCAAACCGCGGCGATCCAAAATTCCAGGCTAAAACGAGGTCGAAAGCAAAATTATAGCTCTCCTAGTAATCCACCATCAAAACGACCAAGAGAAACACATTCCGCGCCGAGTGCACTGAGCGCTATAGCCCTTGCTAACCTACAACAGGTACATAGGGCTATTCTTCCTCGACCATCAGCCCTGCAGTCTAATCCAGCAGCTGAAAATCAGCATGTTCTGTGCACTCCTCGATATAATTGCGTTGAGAGGAGACTGATGACGACCACGATTGAGTTGGATGAACCTTGAAGAGCATTAAACTCAAACGGTAAACTTTGGTAAATTAACGATTTACCATAACCGGTCGGAAGGACACAGAAACAGTCCTTCTTATCGATACTAATTACCCGAATAGCTTCCAAGTGTTTAGTTTGTAAAGAAAACTGTATTTTAAGCTTTGCAAGGGCGAACTGGATAGCTTCCATGAGGTCGGCCATTGCTTTAGTTAGCAAATCGGAAATGATTTCTAAGAGCATGCGCAGTTTCAATGTCCTAGAATCTAGGACATCCGGTTACGTGTCTTACCAGAGCCTCTGATTTTTCAGTTAGTTGAGGAGGCACTGGGAACGAGAATGCACCAGCCTTGTTATTTACAGATAGCCATTGTTCTAGCTGCGCGCGCAACATCGTCAAAATGGCCTATAGTTAAGACATTTAATTTGTCTCCGAGCCTCGTGTTGAAACTATTGTACGTGAGAAATAAAGTATATATATCGCATAGTATTTATGAAACAATCCTAATTTAGAAGGATCCTTAAACGGATTGGATAAACGGATGTAAAGTTAGCGCAGAATTTATCAATGCGTTTATTAGAAAACAATTGCCAGCACAGTGTCATTTCTAAATAGCGATTGGATCCTATTAAGTGTTTGTAGTGTAATGTTCTCAAACCAAACCTTATTCATGACAAAGGTGCATCTACTGTAGCTATGGTTCTTCTAATACGAGAATAAATGGAATCAGAAAATGACACTTTACAAGTAATTTAAGGAATCAATAAAATGGTTTGCTCATCATAGTGAAGTCTCTGTTGTTATCGTATGATATCTTCACAATATCAGGAGCCCATTACCAGGAGCGTCCATCTTCCCCACTGTGTCTGTACCCCAGCACAGAGGTAGATGAGGCTATTTTTAGCATTGCGTTTCGCGCGAAAAAGAACAAAGGTAGGCTATTCTTAGCCAATCAGATAGCTAACGTCACTTCTCATTATCATTCTTCTCACTTTCAACGCGGGAATTCGAATTGCTGGTTTTCACTCAATCCCCAGAGATTCAAATGTTGGTGCTACAACAAAAGAAGCTAACGAGGAATCTATTGTTTAAGGGCACCAACATGGCGGCGACCTCTTTTCGCGGGAATTTCGAATCTAAAAATAGCCTCATCTACCTCTGTGCTGGGGACCCAACCCATAACAGAGGAACGCTCCTGGTAATGGGCTCCTGACAATATCCAATAAAAAAACGCTCCCTTATTCTCGATAAACTATTGCGCAATATTACGCAAGAGAAAACGCTGGTTTTATTCCCGATAAATTATTGTGCAATATTACGAAACATAAAACACTTGCTTTGTCCCTGGTAAACTACTGCGCAAGCTTACGCAAGAGAAAGCGCTTGTTTCATTCCACATAAGCTATTGGGCAACTTTATGCAAGAGCAAAGTCGATCGTAGACATATTCTCCTTGAACGGCTTTATTGAGTATATTACATGAGCATAATTACAGTTAAATTTTCGAAATGATCATAACGCTATGTGCAGCATGACCCTGTCAAATACAAAGCCAACAACCACCTGTTCTCAGTTGCGTATCAGCCTGTTTAGTGTTTTAAAATAAAACTTCCGGAGAGAAATAACTGTGTAAAATATGTCTCTCTATGTAGCCCATTTCAAACAGAAACCGTCTAACAAGTCTTAATGACAAGTATTAATGACCATATCTCTAGTCCGCCATGTTGAATCGTGTGCGATGCACTCCGATATGGTATCTCATGTATATAATGGGTAGTAATGGCAATATGAAATTAATAAAGTTCACGGTTTCATTACTTCCCATCGTATTACTGAGATATCCACCCAGAGTATTAATTTCACAGTTCCATTCTACCCATTGTGTACCTGATATATCAATCCCAGAGTGCATCGCACACGATCCAACATGGCGGACTAGAGAAAACGTGCTCCAAAAGACGGGAATCGCTCACTAGAGAATGTATGGACCATCTAAAAACCTAACCCCCAAATAAATAAAAACCTAACCATTTTAAACACCAAATCATTCATAGAACGAGTCTAAATACATGTACACCTGAACTATAATGGATAATTTAACGAAGTTTTGAAGTGTTTTGAAGTGTAGTTGACCTTACATTCTCTAGTGAGCGATTCCTGTCTTTAGGAATTGTAGCGATTTGGTCTATGCATCAGCTTATATGAAGTTAATATGGAGTGTTCTAAAGCTGGGGATAAACGTTCGAACATTGTTCCAACGTTGTCGGTTCCAACAATGCTAGACTGTTTAGTTCCCCATGTTGGAACTAAAATGTTGGTCCAACATGGTGTGCTAAACAGTCTAACATTGTTGGTCCAACATGGTGTGCTAAACAGTCTAACATTGTTGGTCCAACATGGTGTGCTAAACAGTCTAACATTGTTGGTCCAACATGGTGTGCTAAACAGTCTAACATTGTTGGTCCAACATGGTGTGCTAAACAGTCTAACATTGTTGGTCCAACATGGTGTGCTAAATAGTCTAACATTGTTGGTCCAACATGGTGTGCTAAACAGTCTAACATTGTTGGTCCAACATGGTGTGCTAAATAGTCTAACATTGTTGGAACCAACAATGGTGTCCTGATCCAAGGTATGTTGTACTGACAATGTTCGACCGTTTAGCCCTAGCCATTGCCGTCTAATTCCACAAATAACATCTCTACTGTGTTCGAAATATACAAAGCTTAGTACAAACAGAAAATTGTCTATAAAGAAGTCGTTGCATTTCTTCGTCGTCTTCATGAAGTTTAAGTGTGAAGTATTCAAACGACAAGTTATCAAATCTGAGATGTTGTCGTCTAATTCCGTCATACGCTGTATAACATCACCACTGTGTTCGAAATGTGTTTGGCCAAATACGGAGCAGCCAGGAGGGAAATGATAGAAGACGGCGAGAATCCTTCTTTCTTACTTCTTCGTATGCACACAACGCCATTTTAGATTTCAAACCGCGCCGAACCCAATGCTAATGTTCAATCTATTGTTAAAGTCATTAGCATTGAATTTGGCACATGAAAGGTTCGCCGTCTGAAACGGCTCAACTCCCCGGATGTAGTTTATTTCAGGGAATACGCTCGGCTCGGGACATGGAATGTAAAACCTAACAACACGTTCAGCAACACAATGAAATCTTTACTGGTGCAGATCATAGTTAATAGAGGAGAATGGTTATGAAACCCAGCGACGTTCTTTGTTATAGGTCTTTGTTCGCTTTTTTCAACCGTACACAGAACACAATAGATATTGGAATATGTTAATCAATCATCCAATAGAAACGTGTGGGTTCTTTCGTTCAGGGGACGCTAATGAACTATGACTGTACACAATCTATGACTGTACACGATCTTTGACTGTACACAATGAACTATGACTGTACACAAACAATGACTGTACACGATCTTTTCTCTTACCTCCTTCCAACCTAAATCGCAGTGCCTTTGTTAGCTCCTTTGAAGTTTGCCGCGTTTCCTAACCATTCCCTTCTCAGTATTAACTATTGCAGATCAATAATAACCGAGCACCTTTTCCGGTTCAAAATTGAAAGCCAACTTACGAGGTTCAAAATCACGTACACGTTTACCTTTTTAATCATCTAAACCAGACTTTATCGTTTAATTCTTATCCGTCGTACCCTACACTACACCATTACTGCAACGATTTGCGTTAACATTCGTTGACTGATTCCCTTCAAAATAGACCGATTTAGCTTGTACATTTGTTGTACCAATTCAAATCATATGTAACAACTCTCCAGAAGATTCAGTGCTTTGTTTCCAATTAGAGGAATGTGTTCATTTCCTCATGGGAAACAGAAAAACAAGAAAGCATTACTCAAGGGAAAAGTCAGGTGACCTGAATTGGGACAACAAATGTACAAGCTAAATCGGTCTGTTGCTCCCAAGTTGGGAAGCGGCGCGCGGGAAATTCAAATGAGTTTTATGAACAGGAAAATTGGTATATAAATGATGACATCTAGTGTACAATTTACAGGACAAAAATACAGGAAACATTTAGGCATCCATAAGGAACATTTGTAAGCAAACATTGTTTTTCAGTGGAGGTTCCTTTGATAACAGACAAATATAACATTACATTTTCAGCTATAATTACGTATTTAAAACGTGCAAACCGACTTGCGAATTCTTTTGGACTCTAAGTGTGAAAGCGGTTTATCTTTGATTTGATTTGAGACATTCGGATCAGAGCATGATCACAGGAGTGCAAACAATTGGACTCAAGGTCCCTTCTAGGCCTGCCACCGTCAGATTTTACGTCCATATCCGAAAAGACGTGAAGGTCTAACCATTTGCAGTTGTTTCACAAAGGCAGCACCTTCTACTCAGTTATTTTAAGACCCTGAGTATTGGTACGGCCGGGGCTTGAACCCGCGACCTCCCGCTCAACAGACCGGAGCTTAACCACTTTCAAAGATTGAGCTGTGAATGCGCATACGTCCAGAAAGGGCTTAGGATCTTGGATTCAAAGCGAGGCAATCCTTTGTTTTTGCTAGGTCAGCCCACGCCTGGCATAAGTTACCTCAAAATCGATCACTAAAAGCGAGCCAAAAATATATAAACCAGCACATCTTGTTTAATTCGCTGTCAAATTTAACGAAATTTTCGTATGTTAAAGGAGAACTAAACCCTAAAATCAACCCAACGTCTTTACAAAGATGTATTCTTAAGAAATAAGTTCTGATATTTTATTTTTCTGTGTTGCGCGTCTATGAGGAGAAAATTAGTCTCCAAGTTCGATTTTCCGCTGAAAAATCTATATTGTGTGGCGGCTCAATTCAGTGCAAATTTCCCCATAACGTACGTCACACATACCAAGGAAGAACGATCACACCTCTAGCACAAAGAAAACACAATGGTCCGCAATTAGAAGCCATTAGTCCTGCTATTCAATGTAGGGGACGGCATGGCAAAACTAATTTATTCCCCGTATACTACGTCACAAATTACAAGACTTGAGCCGTCTGTACATACCGGAGGCTGTGAGGAAGGTTTTCGGATTTCCTCTTGCCAGACGCGCAACACAGAAAAATTAAATAGCAGAACCTATTTATTTCGAATACATGTTTGTATAGACATTGGGTTGATTTTAGGGTTGAGTTCCCCTTTAATATTAAAATGAAATGACGTCTTTAGGATTAAACACGTTTGTATATTGACGTTGGTGTGACGTCATAACGAACGACTCCTTTTAAGGTCAAATTCTGCCGCGTTACTATACGTTTGAAATAAAGCCTGTTATCACAACAACATAAATATGTGTTTCTGATTGCCGCAATTTTAAAGTCTCTACGATAAATATTTGCTGAGTTATTAAGAACTGAAGTTTCCTGTGACGTCACATTTTCTGACGTCATGGGTCTGACATCAGTCATGCTTTCTAAATTGAATAAACATAAAAAAGACCATATTGCGGTTATTCAGTGTACAGTAAGTACAGTTCCTCTTTAAAACCCGAAAAATACTTGAATATTTATTTTTAAAAGACATTTTCAAAAATATATGACGTCATAATGACGTTTCCTCTTTTTTACTGGGAATTTTAAAGTATTTCCTCTCAAAAATCGAAAATTCTAAAAACATACGTTTGTGGGTACCGATTTACTCTTTTGATTGCAAGATTGTCGTAAACAAATATTTTAAACTCTAAAAGATGAATGAAGAAGTTATTTTGTAAATGGTTCTGTATTGAATATTTCCCGCCAAACATTGGCGGGAAAATTGCCAAAATTCAAAATTTAATAACTTTTCTCCCTCTTAACCAATCGAACTCGGGTTTTCGGTTTCTTTGTTGTCGACATGATGGGAAATCGAAAATATAAATTTTACTGATGTTCAAGGTAATTGAAAACATCGAGAAACCTATTATAAATGGATACATGACGTAACTGTGACGTCTTCAAGATGTCTACGGTAGATCAAATCATCGGATTTTGTTTAGGTCGTCGGTCTTCAACATCCCACAAAAATTCAATCTTCTATGTTGGAAACTTTTGAAAATATAGCAAAGTGATAGATTTTAGGGTCATTTGTGCCAAGCGTGGCCTTGCACGGAGGGATATCAGAACGAGTTTAGCCTAGCGAAAACAGGATTGCCTCGCTTTGAATCCAAGATAGTCACGTGGCGAAGCGAGTGAGCTGGTATACGAATACTGGTATTAATTAGCCATTTCGGAGTTGAGGGACTGGGATTGAGTTTCAAAAAACGATCTGATTAAGAAATGAATCCATCAATAGAAATATCTCACTAAAATTAGTAGGTTTACCGAGATTGAGGAATATTGGTTTGATAGTACAAATGTGGCGAGATTTCCAAACCGGAAAAATAAGAGATATACATTCAGTTCCGTTATAGACCAGTTTACAGTTCATGTGCAGTTGTTCAAGTCTTTTGTTTCAACTGGCGGCCACCATTGTTTACCATCTCGGCAATCCCTTTATGTAGGACGACACGAATTTTTACCAAAAATACAATAGAATACAACACAATACAATTCAATACAACAATAGAACGTAACACAATACAATAGAATACAATTTGGTAGCAATTCGAGTCGTCCTACATGAAGGGATGGCCAACATCTCCCTACCCACCAAATAAACAAAGGAGTTGTACAACTGCGCATGAACAGTAAACTGGGCTATTTATCCAAACATTCTCAAACTTCGTAAACTTACTACTTTTAGTGTGAGCTTTCTTGTGATGGAGTTCATTTCTTGATCAGATTAAGTTTTGACACCTGATTGCTATTCGTTCCTCAACTCCGAAATGGCTAATAGCAAATGTAAACTTATTCAATATAGATACGACATTCTTCACAGCAAAAGCAATGTATAAAAATGCCTTCGTGGTTAGTATCTCATGTATTCAATATTAATAATTACTCGAGAACTAAGTGAACAGGAAAATATATTAAAAATATATTTTTCACATGCAGCTAACGATCTGTGAATCAGTACGACCACACCGCCGTATAACGATATTCTCCGCTGACAGATAAGAACGAAGACTCTGGAGTTCAAATACAAGTTTCGAAGTGCTTAAACATTTTAGTAAATAATTTTCTAACTTAGTAAACTCACAGTTAATTGCAAATTAAGAAAACTCCAAGCTGTTCAAGTTTTAGGCTTAGCTTTAAAGTAGTGTTGTTGCTTTTGGCGAAACATTTCACATTCGTACCTAAAATCTTTTACTGTATGGTAGATTTCATTCACTGAGTCATGCCGAGATACTAGCAAGAATAATATTGTTGTCTAATAATATTGTATCAGAATTCTAATTCTAAAACAACGTTCAGCCCATGCGCAGACTGCACGGAACCTTTCGATGTTCCATTGAGCATGCGTATGGGATGCGGTCCCGTTGTCAAGTGGTGCTGACGTCACTGCTTTTACTAAGGACCCAGCAGTTGTTTTATAACGTAACTCGTTTCGGATTACATTTACTTTGACCAATTAAACAGGAAGTTCCGGTATAAAAGTTGTCACTCAGCCTTTGTGGAGTGAACATCTCTGTGATGCTACTGTATGTTTGTGTGCTCCCTACTGATTGCTTATCGCGCGAAATTCAAATCAAACCGATAAATGTTTAACCATAGTTAATGTAGAGCGAGGCTACAGAGTTCGTAAACAGTCCTAAAATACCGCCTAAAGCTTTTAATAAGTAACTATCTTCTCTGTTTACTTTATGATGGCTTGTTTTATTTTAAACCCTCAAAAATTGCGCATTTTAATAGGAGAAGCTAAATCACTCTCCTAAGTTCTTTACTGCTGTTAATTTGAATTTTAAATTTCAAGTTCGCCATGCGTGAAAAGAGGAGGGGCTTATTACTCTTTTATACCGGAACTTAATTAGTGGTTAAGGCATATCAAATAGTCTGACATCTCCGTGCAGTGGTATCTCTGATGAGCTTTCTCTTTTCCGGTTTCAACGAAAGTTTCCAAGCTAAGTATCACAGTTTCGAATATGGTACTCTGGTTAACTGAAATGATTATAACAACTTCTAAATTATTATAAACCTAAATTAACTACCTAAAATACCAAATTATACCCAACCTCAAATCCCCATTAATTAATTAACCATCCCCTCAAACGATATTGCTCTTCTCACATAAAACCAACAATTTTGTTAAATAAACTTAAATCTTATAAAATGAAAGTTGCACAGCGGTCAAAGCGAGTATGCACATGCGTTGTAGATCACCCTTGCAGAGTACCGCATTCTGCTACCGAATGATACGGTGCATACTTGAAGTCTAGTCTTATCTTGCCATTCAAGTAGTAAGACCAATTGTCGTGCACTTTAGAACAAATACCCTACTTGCCAGGGAAATTCACACCATGCCGGACAGACAGAATAACTAGGGCGCATGCGCGAGCTAACTCTCGGCGGGAATTTTGCTGTGAATACTATTCCCACTGGGAGCCATAGCTCTGATTGACCATGCGGTGCTATGTTATGCAATCAACCTTCCCCTAGAGAGATTACATAGGCCATGCGTCGCGTATTCTGGGGAATAAATAACCCAGGTTTTTTTGTCACGACTAGCCGGATACTAGCGTTCAATGCTCCAGATGACCTAGCTTTTGCGGCGTGTCCATAAGGCACTCCTCGCTCCTACTTCCTCAAGCTCGCTCTCCCAATATCTTAACTATAGCTAGAACAATTGGAGCGGAGACTCCTACTGGGAATACGTTACTATGCCCGCACTGCTTGCTAAAATATGGGATTTTTGTTTTCAGCAAAGGTAGCTAGTTGATCTGCCACGTTCAAACGGTTAGGGCTAGATTCCATCCGCCAGAAGGACGCAATCCCAAAATGCACTGGACTAAATTACTTCATTGAGAGCAGGATCTGGTGTCTAATGAAGTAACGCCTGCTAATAAAACAGCATGCAGTATAAAAGTTCTAAAAAAGCGGTTGTTGACAGCAAATCCCTCGTGGCGTAAGGGATAGTGACGGTTAGGGTTTCAGTTAATAGATGGGTTAGGGTTTCGGTTAATAGATGGGTTAGGGTTTCGGTTCGAGTCTTCGTGGAGCCGATATCATTTGTTTATATAGTTGAGGGAAGCGTACTTGTTCGCCTAAATTTCTAAGTGCCGCTTTAGTTTGTACCCTAAAAATATAACATCGAGAAAATAGTGCAGTTTGCAATTCGACCTTCTGGCGGATGGAATCTAGCCGCGACCCCTTCAAACAATCGGGAGTGATTGTATAGCGCATGTTCAGACGTTTGTCTGCTGTGCAAGCTAGCATAAGCCATTTTCCTCAGGTTTGTCATCATAATCTGGGAGGAGCGATTCTCTGACACGTTTTACAGCACAGACTGTACCAAGCCTTGTCGTGACAAAGTTTGAACTTCAGCACTGCCCTGCACTGTTTCTCGTTGTACTTGTTACTTACGCAACGTCTTCGAGCAGGAACTGTTAAAAGAAAATTGACTCTTCTCACATATCGGCCATGTTGAGTCCCAGGAGAATAACAACCTTTGTTTTTGTTAGTCTAACCTCGTTCTGAAACTGCTCAGTTCGAGGCTGACCTTACAAAACCTATTGTTTCTAGCCAACATGGCCGCCATATGACAAAGGTCAATTGGACAAGTGGTAGATAAAATATGATTTTGCTCATTTATTTAATAATGTTATTCGGATTTACAGTACTGTGCATGTGATCTGAATACATGAGCTGGGATTGGTTTTCACCCTCATTAATTATTCATGAGTTTTACAAGACATTATAAATATTTTGCTAAATAAAAGCGCGTTCCAAGTATTCGTTTAATTTCTTTCTTTTTTATTGAAAAAGGCTTACAGTATTCTAAGCGCATACGCCTAACATCTCAAAGTGTGAAATGGGAAGGGTAATTTTAATACGGTGAACTCTTATTTGACAATGGAGCTAGTTTTTCATAGCATACAAAATATTCATGGTTTTGTTTCTTCTGTTTAGTAGAAAAATCAAGTACAGCTCCGACTGAGAGTGCAAAAGCATTAATTATAACTTAAGATATTACTTCGATAAGAAAGAAAGCTTACTTGAATTTGAAAACGCTGTGATAGGAATAGAATGACAAACAAATCGCAATAATACCAGATCATATGAAAGCACGCTGTTCACTTGCGCGTTCGTGCACTAGTTAAATGCACATCTCTTACCTTTCTCGCAGACTTTGACCTTACACTGCTTGACATCAGATGGGCGTTTCCCTTTCATACATTTATCGCTTGACATACCAGTCAGTACGTGGCGGCATTTCACTATTCGTCTTTGAAATCCACGACCACACTTAGCGGAGCACTGCGGGGAAATGATTCATAACTTTAATAGGCCTTTTGCAGGAAACAGTCACGTGCTGATATATCACTTCAATAACTAATGAACTGCGCTCGTGATCCCATGAGCAAGGCTTTACTGGATGGCAAACAATCTTCAAAAGTGCAGTTTTAGAAGATCAACAATCGATTGGAGGTGCATGGAAATAACACTTATAAACAGATTTTGCTACTACCACTACCAATCTCGTACAAGTGCTTTTAAATAGATAAAGTCAGATGTTTTTGCTGTCCAGTACAACCACGTGATTACATTCCTGCAAAAGGCCTATTAATTAGAGTGAATCACGCCGCCAAGTAGTATGATTGATACGCGCTTTAAACATATATCATCGCCCGGTGTTAAAACTGTGTGAAGACTGAAGGCTGTCTGAAATAAGATCACTATCTTTGAACAACTTCGTGGCAGCCATGAGATGGAGCAAAGGAAAAGGCACGAGTAGCGTTACTGGCCATCTAACCAACATCAGGTGAGTATATTATTATTAGTTGCTACTTATGGTGCGTTAAACGAGCCTTATTAACTATAAGCCTTGCTGCCTTGGTTATTGTTTTTAATAAGGTACATAACAGCTGATTTCAAGTAATAATAATATAAGCTGGATAGTTTAAGCATAAGCATTAACTCTTAATTCAAATCATAAAACATAACATAAAAAGGACGAGAAAATATCAAACAAAATATATTGTGTTAAACGCCATTTGTTCCGTAGCTCGGTCAAACTATTCACTGATATATTAGCTGGCTTCCTATCGATGATATAATACGCCTAAGGAAGCTGTGCATGCTTCATAAAATAAGTCAAGGGCTTTGCCCAGATATACGAGTTACATAAAAAAACACTTAAGTAAAACACCAGATCTTCAGCTAAGAACAATATTGTTACACCTGCATGTCGTAAAAACTCAGAAGTATGACTTCACATAAACATTTCAACAAGTCTTGTGCACTTAAATGCTGGATTCGTCTACATTTTGAGGAGACAGAAGGATAGAGAAGACTGAGTGAAGTAGGTTCGCCACATGAACTGAAATATTTAGATGCACTTCGGCCATTTTTAATTTCTCTACTCAATCTCAAAATGCTCGTCGAAGGACGACGCCACATCATAGAAGAATTATTTTAAAAATTGCTGCAAACATATACAAGGTATGTACGCTATGCAAACTATGACCCAAAGACCTACTGGTAGACAATCTTCCGCTCACGTAATTCTCGTATGTATATTACATTGTAACAGTTCTGAAATGTACCGCATTAGATTTGTAAAGAGCGCGCGGATAGCTCACTCTCTTACTTGTGTTCACCTGAAGAAAGCCAGTACATTCTATCATGCAAGCTATCTAGTATCGCCGCTGCGCAAATCTCATCAATAAGCAATGGAGCAACACTACCTTTCCCCAGCCCCCCGTGGCCCACTCGAAACACGGTCCCTGATAACACGGTTTGGTGTTCTTAGGTCTTGTCCATAGAGAACACTTCCCTTTTCTTGGACAACTGACAACCCTCCTCCGAGTTCCAACACCACACAATGCAAAGCACTATTAAAGGTAATAGGTTAGAGTATAGCGCACAATCAGTACGGATTTCCAACGACGAAATACAGCATATCTACAATCATGGTCAATAGATTTTGGGACACTTGTCACAGGGTATCAACTTGTATGCTGTCTCGAAAATATAATACATGACTCTCTTCATTTTGGCCAATTTATCAAGACCCTCCCCCTCCCCCAATCAATATTGTAATGATAAATCATGACTTTGACCAAAACGAAAAAACAACATTGCTTGGGGAGAAGGGGGCTGTGACACAAAATGGTTTTGTTTTATGAAAATTAGCTAAGTATCTCAACCCTTTTGACTAGGATTGTAGGTTTAAATGGTCGTAGTTAATCATATTTAATACAAAGATACCTCCCTCTAATGCTAAATATCTTACTTACTACGTTAGGCTATTCAGAAACTTTGTGAACGTTATTATATTTTGCAGTATTTTAGTCAGACAAGATTAACTCTTACGCTGTCGAATGCGAGACGTAATATATACAACACTGTCAGCCGTGTTTTTTAAACTCAGTTCGAGGTGTTTGGATATGTGATAAAACACGGCTGACAGTGTTGTATATGGCTTCTCCAACGAATTTACCATTGAAGAGAAAACGATGAAGAAAGTTTGGATAATTTATGCAAGTGTTTCATCACATATCCAAACTCCTTCACGCTTGTGATTTTCTTTGTAATATTCTCATTAATTATTCATGAGTTTGAGAACACTTCTTCACAATTCGGCGTCCGGAGTCATCATTTATTCGATAAGTATACGATTAAATCCTTAATGAATCACCACATACAAGGGCTAGTAAATATCTTATTTTATTTTTCTTGCAGGCAAGGCCTCACTGCAATGGTTATCTTCCCTCATCTCCAGCTCAATGTAATGGTTTATAGTAAAAATAACATGCGCAGAATTTTAAATAACAGTAGAGGTCATTGCAAGTAGTTATGTTTGTATCAATTCCAAACCTGCCCATCTCCCCTTGTCCCGGGGTTGGAGCATTTTCCAGTACAGAACAGCTGTGGCTTGGAGAATTTGTCCAAAAGAGTCAAAGACAACGAATTTGATTATAAGAGATTTGCACTCGTTCCAAAACTCCACCGTGTGGCATTTGCACATCCACGATGGGCACAAATGACCCTCAAATCGATCACGTTGCTATATTTTCAAAAGTTTCTAACGCAGAAGATTGAATTTTTGTGGGAGGATTAAGACAGATGACAAAAACAAACTCCGATGATTTGCATTACCATAGATAACTTGAATACGTCACAATGACGTCATGTATTATTTATAATAGGTTTCTCAATGTTTTCAATCACCTTTAACCTCAGTAAATTATATATTTTCGAATTCCCATCATGTTGACAACAAAGTAACTGAAAATCCGAGCTCGATTGGTTAAGAGGGAGCCAAGTTATTAAATATGTGCATGTATGGTGTGTATGGTTACCATGGTTTCCAGTGTTTCCTTTTTTTTTTTATGGTAATATAAAGTTGTAGCTGATGCTAATAATACTCATTAGTATTTTTCTCTTGCCTTTTATATATAATAGTTGTACATAGTCGTTTATATAGTTCACCATAGTTTCCATAGTCCTTTTTTTCTTTTCCTTATGTAATATAAAGTTGTAGCAGTTGTAGTAGTTAAAGTAATATTTTTTTTATATTGATCTCACAGATGTAAAGCTACTTAGTAGAGATGCTGTGATTAAACCATTATTATTATTATTATTATTTTGGTAAATTTTCCGCCAAAATATAGAACCATTTACAAAATAACTTCTTCATTCGTATTATGGATTTAAAATATTTGTTCATGACAATCTAGCAACTTAAAGAATACATCGGTACCCACAATCGTTCGTTTTTAGAATTTTAAATACTTTAAAATTCACAGTGAAAAAGAGGACACGAATATGTCGTCATATGTTTTGAAAACGTCTTTAAAAAAATAATATTTGAGTATTTTTCGGGTTTTAACGAGGAAATGTACTTATTCTACATTGATATGTTACAATATGTTTCTTCACTGTAGAAAGCATGATTGATGTCAGATCCATGACGTCAGAAACTGTGGCGTCACATGAAACTTAATAACTCAGCATATATTTATCGTAGAAACTTTAAGATTGCGACAATCAAAAACACATATTTATGTTGCTGTGATAACATGCTTTATTTCAAACGTATAGCTATGTAACGGAGAATTTGACCTTAAAAGGAGTCGTTCATTATGACGTCACAATAATGACAATAAAAGAACCTGATTGATCTTAAAGACGTACTTTCATCTTAATATTAACCTACGAAAATTTCGTTAACTTTGAGATCGAATGAAACAAAGAGGTACTAGTTTATATATTTTTGGCACGCTCTACGTGAGCGATTTGAAGATCATTCATGCCCGCCGTGTCTGAGCTAACCCCTCGGTGCGGACTTTGCAACGCTCTGATGCAATAATGTCAAATGCCCCCTGGCAGGTTTGGAATTGAAAGAGACATTACTTGCGTTATCGAGATATCATCATCTTATAATATACGCTACCTTAGACCACGGCCACACTGTCCACTTGAGGTGGCACGCCTTGTTGATACAGTTTCGTAAGCTGGAAGGTTTGTCCTTTGTGCACAGTTGATTTGCGGCGTTCGTGACAGTACCATGCCTATGTTGCTTTTTACATTTCACCTGACGGTTTTTGCACTCCAACTCCACAAGTTGTGCTGCATTGTTGCCATGATGACACAAACCACCTGTCAGAAGAATGTGTGTTTCGTTAGGATATCACATAACATACTAAGGGGTATCATCATCATTATCATCATCAGCGTCAAACATTCTGGACGAAAAATTTCTAATGGTCCATTCTACGATGACGTCAACAAAACTTGAAGAAATCAAAACGGAAATAATATGGTGACAAAAACCTGATGTGAACATGTGCTACAAACACTGAGCTACCAAGAGCAATGGCATTTCTAAAGACAGCACAGCCTTTATCTTGATCTTGGTACGGCATAGTTCGTTAGAAGCTAAATCCATGTCACAAACTCCGTATTGTTTTATTACAGTTATACCATGGTAGCCTCGGATTCTTTTGTTCTCCGAGGCACATTTAAACCACTAATTTTCCCTGATGGCAGGGATATTTAGAAATATGCATTGTTTCGAAATTTCCCGCCGGGAAATTTCGAGACAATGCATATTTCTAAATTTCCCCTGCATGCGTAATGAGTGAAAATTAGAAGAGAATGCAGGCTGGAAGTAAGAAGGTCAAAAGCATCAAATCCTGCTCCCCTAGGCCCTCTGGCACGACTAGCCCTACGCTCCCGGATGAAAAATACTGAATCCAAACTGACCTGTCTTCATCATAACCTTCAATGTAATCCATGTGGGATGACCCTACTTCAATCTGCATATTCTTCTCTTAATTTCTCAAACCCGCTTCTTCCATGTGGGATACTTAAAACCATAAACGTGACGTAATTAAAATCCATTCATGCTCTTTGAATATTTAGTCAACCGCATAATTACATTGTATTTTAGTGCTTTTCTTCTCAAAAACAACACGCTTTTCCCAAGGGGAAGCCAGGGTCGTTTAATCAATGGCGCTCAGTCAAGCCATTAAACAAAACGTTTTCGAAAGCAACTCGACTGCGACGTCTTTAGTTTCGGCAGAGAAAACTAAACTTCTCAGAGATTTGTTCCGTTCCTCGGCGATCATGGTACAACAAACTTATACCATGGCATTTCGGGGTATTAGTGATTTAAATTGCCCCGAGAGCCGAGGGAAGATTTGTAAAAGTCCCGAGGCCGCTTCTCATGCCATGGTATAACTTATAATTATTGCTGAGAAGTTGAATTTGGTCGTCAATATTGAAAGCGACTTCGTTTCTTTGATATTTTGATTTCACATTTCTCGTTTGCTTACTTATTATTTTTCCTTAATTGCATTCTGACTTCGCTCCGGATTAACAGAAGCTGGAAGAGTTCTCTTCACCTGTTTACAACCAGTGTAGCGGAGAGGTTCTTCAATTCTTCGTATTAAGGGCTACACTTCGCATTTCCAGCATTAATGGTTTTTGTAACACATGCGAAGATTTATTTAGTCTTCCTAATTTTCGTAGAGTACTTGTGTTTGCATTTCAACGGACGCTACCTACCAGTAATTGCTGACTGGCTTAGATTTAACATTTTTATGATGAATCAGTGCAGGGGCGTAATTCAATCCCCCTTCAATCCCCTCCCTCCCCCCATGAGTCGGTTCGCAGGCTTAGACGCAAACCATTGCATAAATGCGTCCAATTTGAATAACCATTGATTAGGAATCTTTATCTTTATGAGTCTCACATTCATGTGAAGGACGCTTTTGTGTGGCAAGGTGAACACGAGACTAAAGTCTCCAGGACAATACCTATTTAATTTGACGCCATTTATGCAATGGTCTATTAGGTATTCTACGTTGGGAAATTGGGAGTGTAGCAGATTCATTGTTTTCTGGGGTTAGGGTTCTTTGTATTGCATGGTTTGTTTGACTTTAGAATACAATAGTTTTCTTTGTTTTTACCAAGAAACACCAAGAAACCCCCGAAAATTGTTTTATCTCACGTTCAATTTTCTAGCTGCTTCAAGTTACCCTTTCCCGTTCTTCCTTCACCTTCACTACCTCTGAACGCGTTCGCTTGCGAAACCTTCAAGACAATTAGGAATGATTTCTCCCATTCCAATTTAAAAAAGCTTAAGAATACCGGATATGTCTATGATTGTATGAATCTTAGATACTCTACAGGTCTCTACAGTTACTCCGTTAATTTAGCCATGTTATGTGATTTAATTACCAAGTGCTTCTTACTGTTTTTCTTCCTTTACCTTTTGAGGTTTGTTAGCGACGATCTGTTGTACAAATGTTGTACAAAACAGCTAACAAGAACTCGTGTTTGTTGGCTCTCACATGGCGGTCATGGTGATTTCCAGGAAGATAAAAAACTTTGCTGTTTTTGCTAGTCTAAACTCGTTCTGAAACTGCTCAGTTGGAGGCTAACCTTGCAAAACCTCCCGGGCAAAACCTATTGTTTCTAGCCAACATGCATATGGAAGCCATGTGAGAAGGGTCAACTTCGTTTAAAGGAAGAAGGTATAATTGGAAAAGAAAATGTATCTGGAAGACATGAAGATATCTTGGAGTGTTTCATTGCCGAGATAAAGTGGTGTTACATCAACAGCTGCTGATTTCTATTCTCATATGGCGGCCATGTTTGATTAGAAATTTAACAAATACTCAGTTCGAGGCTGACCTTGAAAAACCTAGTTTCAGAACGAGTTTAGATGCGCAAGAACAACTATTCTTATCCTCCTGGGACTCAACGCTCCGCCATGTGAGAAGAATATTAGTCAATTAGGACATAGTTAATAGAGTGGAATTATTAACTATGATTAGGAACATAAAACCCCACCCGGATATAAGCCCCTTCGGGTATAAGTCCCTCGAATTATGTATTTTACAGTTCTTAATTCCTACTGATTCCTGCCCAAAATGTTTGAAAATATCAGTTGAGTAAAGAATCTATTTTGGATGATCTTCAATATCTAGAGGAATAGGTGTCAGAGGTCCTGCCTATTGAGAACAAACTATCAGTACCTCCC
>JAOWCC010000019.1:20592542-20644057 GCA_030867875.1 Actinernus sp. WN-2022
CCCTATAACCTTATTAATTAGAGATATATCTCTATATCTTTGACCCTTTGAAATATCCAGGTCCTAATTTTTACCAAAGGTGGTACAACGAGCACCCTATGTGGCGCAGGCGATTTTATATTCATGCAGCCTACGCACTATAAATGTAAATTATTATTATTATTATTACCAAATAAGAACACGAGAAAACTTAGATACCGAAATGGTTAAACATATTTCGATTTTTGTTCCGCTTCGATAAAGGAATTATTTCTCGGAAAGCGACGCTGGGCGTGTCTGATTTTTCTTTCTTGTTAAATCTATTCTTTCCATGTATTTATGAACAGATTCTAAACGCATTGACTGGCAATGTACATTTGCATAATGACGTCACATACTACAACTACCTCAGAACTCTTTGCGCGTATCCCATTTGTTCCTCTAATTTGTACCATTGTCTTGAAATCTCTAACGAGTATTAAAATTTTGCGTGCGTCGAGGAACAAAGAAGTACGCCACCAGACTCAGTCAAGTAGCGTACAGCTAATAATAATCAGTCCGACACGCACGCTCTGATTGGTCAAGAGCCATGTGTTATTAGAGAACACACATGGATGACGTCATGAGCGCGCGCAACAAATTTCTCAACTCGTTTTGATTGGATATTATCATAGTTTTTAGTTTGCCATTATTATATAAAACAAATAGATTCCATGCTGCCGTAACTTACTAGTAAAGCAAAATGGGGAAGGGACTTTCTTGTTTAAGAGGATGAAAGTGATGAAGAGTGTCCAGAAACATCAATTGTGAGGTCTGGAGGGAGGGCAACACAAGTGCACATTTCAGCACTGTATTAAAGGTATGATTTTACAAGAATTGGAATTTGGGTGGGCGGAAGGGGGGGGGGGGGGGGGGGCGGGTGTTCAGCAGAAATTGAACATGGTGTTTTGCACTTCCAACAGCCCTCTCTTAAAACGAAGTTCCGGTAATGAAACGGTAATTTGCCCCTCCCCTTTTCACAATTTTCAACTTGTAATTTGCAATTCAAATTGCCGAACAGTGAAGAAAGTCTGCAAGTGTTCAGTTCTCTTGTTAGAATGCAATATTTTTAAAGTTTAAAATTAAACTGAAGCCACACAAAAATTAAACAGACGGAAGATAGTCGTTCATTGCCTGCCAATGGTATTTTACGACTGTTTACAAATTCCGTAACCCTTATCCTGAAGTTTTTAAAAAACGTTTGTGTTGATTTGAATTTCGCGAGATAAGCAATCAGTAGGGAGCACTCAAGCGTAGAATCACCCTGAGAGGTTCACTGCACACGTTCACTCCACATACGAAGCAATAAAATAATAGCGAACCCATACAAATGAAGAATACACTCAGAAATTACTTCCCACAATGTTATGGGACATAATTGAACCTTATATACAAGTTGAAAAATAGTTGAATAACTGAGATAATTAAAATAATATAAAATGATAACTGCTTGCCACGTGCAGAAGAGATGTGCACTCTGCGATGTTGATTGACAACTGATCCCAGGGCTCCCCTTTTTATATCGGAATTCACGTTTAAAGTGCAAAAGTGACGTCATCTGTACGTCTATCCTCTAATAACACATCGACCAATCAGTGCACGCGTTTCGCACTGTGTATTGTTTTTAGAAACCCTACTTTTTCATCCTATTCCTTTATAGTAGCAATGTAATGTCCGTGTATTAGCGCCATATTCCTCGACCGATATAAGCGACCTTTCGAATTACGAGTTGAAAGAGTTAAAAAAGAGCATCAAAACAGAAGTACCGACTGAGGCCGAGGACTGGACAACCTTGGCGTTACGCGCGGTAATAGCAACGACTACGCCCTTTGACACCAAGTAAGAGAGCGAGATGAGTCTTTGATATTGATGTAGGCCGCCTGGGTTAGTAGGGCGAATAGCCACTTCCGAGATATGCCTCACTTCCTACGTACAAAGGAATCAATACGCTCCGTGCATAATGCTCAGTCGTTCGTGACAAACTACAGAAGTGCTGTAGTCTTGTCACGAACGACTGAGTATTATGCACGGAGCCTCGTATTGTTTCATTTGTATGAAAGGAAGTTCCAGAACAGCACGAGAAAATTCATGCGATTTTTTTATTTAAGTATATTACGTACTAAGCGAGAAGAATTTATAAAACTTTTTCGCCAGGAGCTAGGTGCGTGCCTTGTTTACAAGATGTTAATATGAATTACAGCTATTCGTGTACATTTATTTGTGACTGAAATCATAGCAAATAAAAACTTTATTTAACGTCGATAGCTCGTAAGAGTCTTGTAAGACTGATTAAACTTGAGGTCGACGTGGGACCTACGATTTAACGTCCTTATCTGAGAAGACGTAAAGGTCTAACCATTTGCAGTTCGAGAACGAGATTGTTTCACAAAGACAGCACCTTCTACTCAGTTATTTATGACCCTGAGTGTTGGTCCGGCCGGGGTTTTGAAACCGCGATCTCCCGCTCAACAGACCGGCGCTTAAACCACTGAGCTAAATGGGAGACTAACCATCCGAAACATACAAAACCCATGTGGAGATAGGTAAAAGTTCTGAAAGTTTTGTTTTCTCCTCACCACGTGCACCAACCAAAACAATTTAATATATCACTCTTGTTTGCCTGTTTCCATGGCAATTAGCTCTCAGCCAATCAGAATTGAGTAATTGTGTTGAGTATACTATAACAAAGATAACAACATGGACACTTTATTTAATCCCACACCAATATACTTGTTGTCTCACTACTTGTATAATTACATTTGATAAAGTAGATTTAAAGTGTTGCATGCTGTAACATAGATGGCTTCTTTGCTAACATCAACACGTCGTGTGACAGGCTGATCGTCAATGCCTTGTTAGCGACACGAATTGTCTCTACTTGAAGACACCGAGAGGCGATTGACAATCCGAGAACGCTTTATGCCCCTGTCTAGTCCTCTTTTTCATTTCTGACATTGCCTTGATTTGAATATTCTGAATATCCTATGTAACATTTAATTACTACCTAGTAAATATGGGAACCTATAAAATAGACTTTCGAAGTTCAATTGAAAAAGATCACTAAAAGTTCATGCAAGTTCAAGTTCAAGTGTTTCGCTCAGGGGGACAAGTACATTTATATAAAATACAATCAGACTTCTGTACAATTCATAGATTCATATTGTGATGTCACAAAGAAACCCTACGGGATTCTATTGTAGTAGTTTTTCTCTAGGAGGGAGTTGATTCATCTTATGACGTCACAGGATCCATGAAAACTAATTCAAATTAGGGATTAAATGCCAGAAATGTTACAAATTTGCAAGATTAATACCTCATCGTGAGAAACAAACACAATAGTACAATATTTTTTTTTTTTTTTTTTTTTGACGTGATACTTGCACTTGGCATTTTGTAGCTGGAGACGCACATTTCTCGTTGATTCAAGCGCCTTTTTAGAAAAACCGAAATACTTAATGTTTTTTTTGTTACATTTGTTATTTACTACTTTACTGCTCTTTTTAGTGGCGTCTTAGATAAATATTATAATATAAATTGTAGGGAGCTTCCTAGCTAAGAACGCGCGATTTCATTGGCTACTCAGCCGTGTTGATTTTCTTATAATGCACGCTCGAGAATTTCTTTCCGCGTAGATATTATTTTAAATTATAACACAAATAGAAGTTGGTTCTCCTATGTCCTATAACAAAATAATGCAATTTCGAAGTCTTGAATAGCTGCCGCTAAATGCACTCGCGTTCCGCTCGTGCATCCCGCAGTTTATCAAGACCTCGAGTGTGCATTATTTTATTGACACTAGAATAAAGGCACGCGCTGACTGTACGCCGATGAACAAAAAATAATGGGCTCAATCCCGGTTTCTGGGAGGCTACCCACCCACCCCTCCCTTGGATCGCTCTATTATTAATGATTAACCATTAAAGGTTAGGGGTGAAGCGTGGGGGAGGGGTGGGGGTTTTGGATACTGCATGAGGCTGAAAGTATGAAGAATGTTTGGGTTCATCGTACTGAGTCAGCAAGTGCCTGTATTTTTAATAACAAACACAAAGTCTCTAACTTTTAATATTCCAACTGATCGCACAGCGTGCTGTGGACAGCATTGTCGGCATTAGCCAATCACATGACTTGGTACTGTGCACCAAGATGGAATATTAATTTGTTATGGAGAAACTAATTTGTAAAATAAAAGATGTAGTAGAGTTTGTACAAGAATCAAGGGCACAATTCTTCAAAGCCCGATTAAGCTAATCCAGATTAAGGGTGATCATTACATTTGTACTTTGATTTTGATAAACTAGTTTTGCAAATGTACAAATGTAATGATTAGTCACAGGGCTCCTGTTAGCAATTATAAAGATTAGTTTTAATTGTAATTCTAGAATACAGAAAGACACCTTTAACACCCCCCCCCCCCCCCCCCCCCCCCCCAAAAAAAGAAGAAGAAAAAAAGATCCTCAGTTAAAATATATTTCAGGATTAACACCCACTGGATTTCAAGTAACGCAGGCCAGATCAGACGTTTAGGAACACTACCGTATAGATTAGGGATTTCCCGCTAACATGCCGCCTCACTGGTTAGCTCCGTTGGTAGAGCATGGTATAGAGTGCGGGAGGTCGCGGGTTCGAATCCCGGCCGCGTCCTTGGGCAGGGACGTATATAAGCCATTGGCCTCGTTTCCTTGTACTTCAATCTTATCAGTATTTGAAGGGACGTGGAAGAACCTGTTGTACTACTCGAAAAAGAGCAGGTGATTGTCACCCGGTACAGCAGCCTGGCGGCCATTGCACTAACCACACACTCAACATTGTAAACTGCGTGGCAGGTATTAGCGCCACGAGACGGTGGCGATAAATATAAATATGGCCTTTATTATTATTATTATTATGCTAATTACTTGTGCTATTAGTAATAGGGACTTTAAAAGCCAGGATAGCGACAGCTGTGACGACGGGACGTGAACAAGTAGTATTCTCTCATCGAATCTTGTGTTTATTGTTTCTTTTATTAGTCTTTTATTGCTTTTCTCACTCAGGTTTTCTAAAATAGAATGAGCACAGAGTGATTTACTTTCTTACGTTCACGTTCTCTACGAAACGTAAACCTTGAGCCGGTTTTCAGGTTGTGTGTTTGCAGATAACGGCCAGCATGTGTACAACTGCATCCATTTTCACGTGCAGCTATTATATTGTGTAATTAAGTCTATAGACCTTTATCACCCAGCGGGCACGTTGCGTCCCATGAGAATACAAACCTAAGTTTGTTCTTGTACTTCCAAACACGAGGCAGAGACGAGTACGTGCTGGAAGAGCAAGAGCTATTGTTTGAAGCCAAATTGGACACTGCGTGATAAAGGGCTATTGTATTTTGCCAATCGTCCTACAAGATGCCGTCCTGGTTTTTTGTCCCTATTTTGGGGATCAGCGCATGCGCTGTCGTTCTTACCAAACAGGACACGTGTGTATGTTACAGACGCGTTCTTCTTCTCGTGGTTTCGTGGCACCCTTGCAGGAAACGCCTTCTACAAACCTTATCTTACCACGGTAGAAACCCACGCATCGCATCTTCAAGCTCTTGCGGATACCTGAAATGAGTTCAGTGGAATAAAAACACAGAAACTGAATTAATTGATTTTACAAAAATATAAAGTAGAACAATATTGTTTTATGCGTGAATGGGTCTTCGTAATTATGTTTGTAAAATAGCTTTAATAGTACACGCGCTCTGATTGGTTATTATAAAATAAATTCAATAGTACGCGCGCTCTGATTGGTTATTATAAAATAAATTCAATAGTACGCGCGCTCTGATTGGTTATTATAAAATAAATTCAATAGTACGCGCGCTCTGATTGGCTGTTACTCGTGTTTGCATGAGGTTATGTAAACTGACACGGGCACGATTTCACAGGAGCGATATTGAGATTTTCTTAAACGTTTCTCATTTCTACTTCCTATGTAAACTCACTGAAACTTTTTTTATTATTATCATCTATATAAATGAAGTTTCCCAATGGGCCTTTCGCAGCTAGGCATTCACGTGATTGTACAGGAATGTACTGGATGGCAAAAAATACTTAACTTCATTTATTTAGAAGCCTTGTACGAGATCAGTATTGTTATTAGCAAAACCTATTTGTAAATGCTATTTTTCACCTCCAATCGATTGTCGATCTTTCTAAAACAGCGTTTTTTTAAATGGCTTGCCATCCAGCATCCATAGCAACGCCTTTCCCATGGGGATCACAAACTCATTCATTCGTTAAAGCGCCTATGAACCTTATTTTTTATTTTAGATATCAATTCTAAATCAAGTCAATAGTAGAATGGTAAAATATATTTTGCTTTGAATGCTGTGCCGCTGAGCTAAGGAGGTTTTAATATCCAAAATGCTAATTATATGACGTCAGGGGAGGTATCTACAATCACTTCTTTAATAGTGGTTGTGAATGGGCGTTTCTAGTGATATAGGAAAACAAATTTCTAACATCATTTTATTTCAACCATGCCTATAACACTGATAATTTGAAGGAAAAAAAAGTAAAATAATTGATGCCTCCCTTGATGTCATGTAATTAGCATTGTGGATATTAAAACCTCCTTAACTCAGCGGCACAGCATTCAAAGCAAGATATATTGTACCATTCTACTATTCACTTGATGTAGAATTGATATCTAAAATAAAAAAATAAGGTTCATAGGCACTTTAACGAAGTATTATATTAGCACGTGACTGTATTATATTAGCACGTGACTGTATTATATTAGCACGTGACTGTATTATAATAGCACGTGACTGTATTATATCAGCACGTGACTGTATTATATTAGCACGTGACTGTATTATATTAGCACGTGACTGTTAGCTGCAAAAGGCCTGTTGAATTTCCCTTGTAATATGTAAAATTTACTTTCCCAATGACATTAAATCCTAGCTTTCTTGGGGTTTTCTTAAAGTTTTTGAAATCCTCTAGACCCGGATATTGTTGATTAGAGCACATTTTAGGTGATTTGTGATTGTAATAAAGCTTGAGGTCTCACAAATCCCAAGATGAATATGACGCATTATCATATGATCCGTACGGCCCCGCGCGCGCTTTCCTTTCAAAACCACGCGATGAGGGCCGGACGTGTATGGCGTGAGTGGGCCGGAAAAAGCCGTCCGGCCCTGCACAATTTTTTCTTGCTGTTTTGCGGTTTGTTCTACAAAAAAATATGGTAATATGATAAAAAAACCTATTGACTGAGTTAGGTCGGGCCGAAAGGGAAAATATTTGGCTCTCGGTCATTTTGTATGCGCTCGGTTCGTACGTCATGACCTCGAGCCAAATATTTTCCCGTCCTGCCAACCCACTCAGTCAATAGGTACCTATTATCATATGACCCGTACGTCCCCACGCGCGCTTTTCTTTCAAAACCATTTACAAAAGTCACGTGATGAGGGCCGGACGTGTATGGCGTGAGCGAGCATTAAAAGAATATGCTAATTATGTTGAAACGAATCCTCGGTCTTGGAGGAGCGTTTAAACATTAGTCATACAGTATAGTTTAAGAGGCATAACATAAAACGTGGCAAAGCTATATATCAGGATTCGAAATTAGAAGGCATTGTATTTGCCTGACCAGCCTCGTTTTCATGTTTTCTCACTTTCCCAAATTCAAATTCAAACTCCAGTTTCCATATTAACACACTTTGCTGTATTTTGTTTTGAAGGAGATGGCGGTTTCTTAAATAAAACTCAAATAAAAATAAAAATCGAGGACAGTTCGTCAGTTCGTCAGTTCGTCAGTTCGTCAGTTCGTCAGTTCGTCAGTTCGTCAGTTCGTCAGTTCGTCAGTTCGTCAGTTCGTCAGTTCGTCAGTTCGTCAGTTCGTCAGTTCGTCAGTTCGTCAGTTCGTCAGTTCGTCAGTTCGTCAGTTCGTCAGTTCGTCAGTTCGTCAGTTCGTCAGTTCGTCAGTTCGTCAGTTCGTCAGTTCGCCATTTAAGCGAACTGACTGGTCTGATCGGCCAGTTCTTAAATGGAACGTATTAGTTCTGAGAACTGGTCCAGTCCATTTAAGAACTAGCCCATCAGAACAGTCGGTTCGCGTAAATGGAAAGCGCCCTTATATTATCAGCACTTATCTCCCTCTATGATTTAAGAATGAGAAAAATAAAATACAAAATGAAAAGAGAGGAATAACTATTATAATTTAAAGCACAGATAGATGGGGTTTGCCTAACAAACTACTTGAAAACAATATGCAGTCCAAGTTTGAACTTTATTGTGATTTTCTTTGACTATTTCCGCACCATGTAGTCTTCGGCGAAATTGCATTATGTATGTTTACGTCAAAGTGAAAGGGAAACAGTGGGATAACAACACAACTTTTTAATTAAAAATATTAATTATGAAACAGAGGCATGCAGGCTCCAAGACATCAAAGTACCTGAGAAATAAACAATTTATAAAATAACTCCAAAATACGTGTGAAGGTTGTATTGTAAGACGTTCAAGGAAGGAAGTCAGTCAGAGATTCCTTTTGGATATTCCTTAATCCAGGGCAAGTTTCGAGCGGGGTAAGACATTCCTTTTATGATTCATTACTTATCAATATCATTCTTCGTTAGTTCCAAATTTCGATGCTGTTAATAAAAGGCGACAGAATTACTAAAACAATGATTCTAGATAAGACTACGTTACTTTTATGTGTTTTCTAGAACAACCCTCAAAAAGCTAAAATTTAAGATCTATTAAAACGTTAACATTGAAATTATGCTTTGTACATGGATACAAAGGTAAAGTCATAAAAACAAGAATGATTAAATTATGGGAGTTTTAGTTTAATCAAGGCGCGTTCTATATTGACAGTATTCTATAATAAGAACAGACGGAATAGTCTCTGAAATTCACTGGTTCAGGAACATTTTGCGCTGTACGTTTTATAAGCTACAATCACTTACTATCATATAATATTCAGGATAAACTTAGTATACAAGTAACTAAAACTCCCGATACAAGCGATTTGTAGTGCTCATTTTGTGTATTCTTAGTCCGCACCTTACTAATAGTGAAAACAAATCCAGTTTCGGCAAAAATTGAAACAAAATGCAAAAGTAAAACGCGTAGGTACAGTAATCTTCCCCCTCTCTTTTAAAAATCGTATCTCTTAAAAATTCGTCAAATTCTTTATCATGTTTTAAAATACCTATTATTAATTCATATAGTCAATATATAGATGTTTGGGTGAACGTAAGGTAATTAATGTTTTCGTTTTGAATACATTATGAACAGTGTTCAATTCACAGTATCAGGCATATTATAACGTTATTATTATTAATAATAGTTTTTCGCCAATGTCATCTATATAAATGTTAAATTGCCTGCCTGTAGTACACTCAGCTGGCTCTGTCTGGATATTAGCCGTCTCACATCAAAAGCTTAAAACGCAAATCAATTGATTTATTTTGTTTCATTTTTATCACCTTAGAAACGATGGTCAATTCTACAGATAGCTTAACGGTCTACAGATCTCTAAGAAACACGGACTATCTCCAGATGGTCATTCTTGCTGCCTCGGGGATGGCGATTGTTGGGTTCGTTACCATCCTAGGGAATTCCTTCAGCGTCGCAGTGTTCCTGAAGACAAAATCCTTAAAGAGCCGACCATTTTATCTTTTGATAAGCCTTTGTGTCGCCGACTTAATGGTTGGAGTCGTGGCTTTTATTAAAATGCTCAGCTACCTCACAACATTACCAAAAAACATTAACTTCATTTTTGCTGCAATGGTGCTCGAGAAATTTGCTGTGTCGGCATCTGTTTTTACGCTCTCTGCGGCTGCGTTAGAAAGGTTCTGTACTGTGGTCGTGTTCTCTTCACGCCATGGGGCTACGAACTTGAGGCTTTGTGTGGTACTCATAGGAGTACCGTGGGGACTTTCAAGCATATCTTCAGCGTTATATTTGATGTGTGCATACGCGAGGAAGCTAACGATATGTCACATCTCAAGGTATTCCTTCGTCGCGTTGGACTTGCTGGTATTACTCGTTGTATTTCCATCTTACTTCTTCATTGGGATTAAAATAGCATTTGGGAGCCAGCAATCAGAGAATCGAAGTAGAGCATTGCGTGACAGAAAACTGGCTGTCACGCTTTTCGTTGTCACGCTAGCTTCTATCGTAACATGGGCACCGTTGGAAGTATTAAGAGGGATGAATTATCTTTGTGGCAATTGTAAAGTACATGATCCCATTGACGAGTACTTGCTGACATTACTAATGTACTCCAATTCAGCGATTAACGTCATTGTATACTTGTATAGACTTTCTCCATTTCAGAAGGCCGTCGGAGAGTTGATCCCATACTTCATGATCAGGTGCTGCGCAACATCAATCCCTGGGCGTCACACAACGGAACGAAGAGATTGTGTGTAACACTTATTTAAAACTAGTTCTGGAAGACGCAAGAGAAATACCTGAGTTGCTGCAACGCCCTGGACTGTTTTATTAAAATGGCCATTATTACTAAAAAAATAAACCACGACGGCGGCGACGGCTGCGATGACGGAGCGTAAAAAGGTTTTTTTTCTCTTGAAATTATAGAACAAATTAATGGGATATTCGGGGAGCTTTACGTTCGAAAAAAAAAACTGGCTATCCGGGGGATTTTTATATACACTGTAGGGACGAAACGACTGCTCTTTCGATATCGGCGGTTTCGTGGAAATATATATTAGCTTTAATAAGGCCAGATGAGGTAAGAAGCTTATAATTTTGCCTCAATATACGTAACAAGAGAAATATAGGCGTGTTGTTTATAAACATTATACTTATAATGCTAATGTACCAACCATGATTGATTGCAAAAGGCCGCTTTGTGTCAGGAACCAATGGATCTCTGGTTGGCACATTAATGACAATAGCGGATGACGTGCAGTAAGTATCGCTATACCTAATACTATAATTCAGTAGATACAATACAATACAATAAAATACAATACAATAATTTATTTATAGTCGATTACACAGGGAGTAGTTGCCCATTCACCCGAGCCGGGGGCTCATGTTAAAAGTGCTCGACAACTGAAAATACAAAGCTAATAATAATATACAATATAACAGAAATATAAATATATATACAGTAAATACTATGTAATAATTAATTAGTTAATTTTATAAAAACTTTATATAAGTAATAGTTTAAAAAAAAAAATTGTGACGAAAGTATGTTAATAATGAATTAATAAGTCATTAATGACACTAAATTATATGCAGCTGTTGCACTGGCAGCCAACTAGGTCAGACCATAGTTAATAGAGTGGAATGGTTATGAAACCCAGCGACCTTCTTTGTTATATGTCTTTGTTAGCTTTTTTCAACCACTACCGTGCACAAAATACAAATAAAAAATCCAATGTGTTAATCAACTATGGTCAGACTGTTTCATGTGGTTCCGAAATTGCGATAAAGAAGTAGCAGATTTAGCAGGTAACGGTAACTGATTCCAGATGCGAGAAATAGTATAAGAAAAAGAGTTGTGAAGGTTGCGACTATTATAAGAATCAAATGTAAATTGGACCTTGTTGTTTAAAACTCTTAAAAAATATGATTAATGACTGTTCAAGCCGTCTGTGCTCCAACGTGCGCATGGAGGTTAAGTTCAGAACTGATTCGTAGCTTACGGTATGACCTAGATTCATTAATGTTCTTAGACCGTAGTAATTTGCATGTTCGAGATTACTTATGAGCGGCTTACTAATTCCTATTAATATTGGGCTACAATATTCTAGATGAGGCAGTACGTAGGCGTTGTGCAGTTTTATTAAAATGTCCGTTGGGACCATGGGGCTGCAATCTTTGCATAGGTTTTCTTAAGCATCTCTTTGACATGCGGCTTGAAGGTCAGTCTAGTGTTACACCAAGGATTTTTAGGGTTTCTTCAATTTTTATGGTACTGTTAAACAATCCTGAGATCATAACTGTAATTCGATTTCCCCTGTGTCATTGCTTGTGTTTTGGTACCATTAGATTCCAGTGACTTCGAAATATCAAACGTTTGTTTGGCCATCGGGATTTTTTGGAATTTTATGTTTCTTCATACATCTTTTGCAATCTCAAGCCCTGACATTTCACACATAATTAATTAATTAATTAATTAATTGATCCAATAGTGTACGATATTCCTAGTAATGTGCATGGCACAAGTCCTAATTCACTCTTTTCACCTGGTAGCCATCTTGGATTCAAAGCGAGGCAATCCTTTGTTTTTGCCAGGTTAGCCTCGGTTTGACTATCCCTCACTGCGAGGCTAACCTGGCACAAACAAAGGATTGCCTCGCTTTGAATCCAAGATGGCCACCAGGTGAAAAGAGTGAATTACATGTGCTAAAGACAGCTGGCGAGAGTTGTGTTTAAACCTACCTCCTCCGCAGTGGGCACTACATGGCCCCCATCCACCATGTACCCAACCATATGTGGGCCCTGTTATCTTTATAAACTTCTTTCCGCCATTAGCTGTTTTGGAGCTGTTGTGAGGTAGAGTGTATTGGTACTTGACCCCGAGGTTGAATCCATTGTACAAAATCTGGAAAGGAGGAATTCCATAAAGTTTGGCCAGATGGTAAGATAAAGGTTTGATAGAGTCGCAGAACTAACTACACGCAGTAAAGCATATTGCTACAAATATGGTAAGTTCTATTTTGGCAGAGATTTTACAGAGGAAACTGTTTGGTCAATGACCAATTCATTGCTTAATCCAATTCATTGCCCATGATTGTCGTGGAGATTTTCTAGGTGACTTTTTAAACCGATGATTTCGAAATGATCAAGCATTTTAAAATTAAGTTCTAAAATAATTTAGTAATAAGTCAAGAGCCAATTGGGTTGGTCAGACTACGTACCATGATACCGCGAAATATCACTATTCCGGGTAAGAGAGAGGGACAGACAGACAGATAGACAGAGAGAGAGAGTGAGTGAAACTTTATTTATATTACATCAATATAAAGTATATTGCTTTTCATGAAAGCCGAGTTTAACAAGACTACAATACAGTCTTGATAATATAATATAGATAAATAGATAATTATTTAAAAAATTAAAACATATCTATATATAGATCAATAGATACAATAGATGGTTAAAATATAGAAAACCAGTTAAGGTTCAATGGATGACAGTTCCCGTTTAAAGGACGACAAGCTTGTTTGACGTCTCATGTAACTTGGTAATCCATTCCAGAGTTTAGCACCAATTATCATATGCGAAAGCTCTTTTCAGATACTCAGTCCGAGGTTTTGGTAAGGATATAGAGATTACTTAATGGAAAGTGCTGGCGTATGGTATTTACGCACGAGTTTGTTTTCACAAAACGAACGAAAACAAACAAGTGTGTAAATACCATACGCCAGCACTTTCCATCTTGTAATTTGTTTATTATATACATACTGAGATTTTTCTCTAATATCAAACAGGTTTTATTTAGGTTTTGTCATTGAACACGTACATTTGTAGCTTTCAATATTTTGTTTTGCATTTCGTATCCGACTCAATGTAGACTAAAATTTATGCTCGATACAATCAAAATGGAAAGACAATCTTACTTTCTAAACTGACATCAGCCTTGAAATAGTTTTCAACATCAATATGAAACTGTCTTTGATTCAACAAATAAAGTTTACAAGTTTACATCGTCAATAGATTAGTATACCTGCTTTTGTCCAAGTTGTTTGCTACGAGTTTTCAGACATCTCCACAGCTTGTAGGTTTTCTCTGCTCACAGAATATTTACGATTTTTCAAATGTCGATGGTCTATGGAAGTTGAAATCACTCCACGAAGGATTGAAAGCTCGTAATCTTTCTTTTGACACTAAGAATGATTTCAAATAGATTATCTCAATATCTGTTGAGTTCTTTCGGTAGAATTGTCGCTTTAACTTTAAGTCACTTTACGTCGATCTGTTTCTCTAAGTTTTTGCTCTTGCGATTTTGTTTTCTTGGTCGATAATATACTCCTCAATTGACTTGGAAGTTTTAACATCGTTAGTTGGCTGTTTACAGATCAATATGACATTATTTAAAAAAAAAGGCAAAACTCCAACTTTCGTAGTGAATGAAAGTGGTGCCTCCGATCTCAAGTTCAGTTTGAAAATCCCGATATGTTTTGGCAGGTGTTTTCTGATTGGACGAAACGCTTTTCGCGCATGTGAAAAATTCGTTTCGCGATTCTGATTGGCTAAGGAAAATTGTGAAGTGGGTTTTCGCATGAATGATTCCATTCGTAAATCTCAGTATGTATATGTGATAAAACTGTTTTTCACCATTGCGAAGATTGTATGTTGTTTTATTTGATCTGAAAAGTTCTCTCAAGCACAAAGGGCCATTATTATTCTGAAATTTAAACATCGTGACAGCTTTGTGCTTTAAACGTCTTACAACAAGATTGTCTCAGTCGAGGCTGCTACGGATGTCATTGGATCTGATATCATAACCTTGTTTGGTTATGACGCGGGCTGCTCGATTTTGTAGCTTTTGAAGCCTTTCAGCCGATGTGGCTGGTAAGTTATCCCAAACCACATCGCAATAATCGAACCAAGGCTGTATTAATGAATTATAGACCGTGATTGCCGTTTCTTTTGGGATAAAATATATATAATTTGCCTTAGTCCGGGCCGATACCTGAAGAGACTTTTTTACAGATATAATCAGTGTGAGCCGCCCACGATAAACGTTCGTTTTACTAAAATAAACTCTTTCAATTGAATTATTGTTTATATAAATGTTGAAATTATTGCTAATTTTTCTAAGATTATCAACAGATCCAATATACATTTGTTCTGTCTTTGTAACATTTAAACTTAATTTATTGGCTAAAAGCCAATTCTTTATATTTGATAGATCGGAATTTGCTGAATTTGTTATTTCTGACAATGATTTACCTGAAGTTGTAATATTAGTATCGTATCATCAGCGTACATTCTAGGAAATGAGAACTGTAATTTTATAAGCTGTTTGGTAAGTCATTGATATATATCAAAAATAACAAGGGACAAAGAATAGACCCTTGGGGAATACCGCATGTCAAATATTTAAGTGATGATAATTCCCCATTAACGTAACATCTTTGTTGACGATTTGTCAAATAAGATTTAAACCATTTAAGTGATTTCTCTGTAACACCATAAAAGGATAATTTTTGTAACAGAGTCGTATGGTCAACTGTATATCGAAGGCTTTTGAAAAATCTAAGAAAGCCACAGAATTTAGTAAACCTTTCTCCATATTTGATAACCATTCATTAGTAGCATCCAATAAAGCAGTAGTTGTTGAGTGGAAAGGTCTAAAGCCAGACTGGAATTTAGACAAAAGATTGTTTTGATTGAGATAAATGTACAATTGATTGTAAACTATCCTAGGATAGAACAGATATTGGACGATAATTATTCATGTTGTCCTTGTCCTTTGCTTTATAGATGGGAGTGACATTTGCTCTTTCAAACCCTCTGGAAAAATTCCAGTGTCAACGGACTTATTGAAAATTGACGCAAGAGATTCACAAATTACAGAAGCAGCCTCTTTCACTAAACGGCATGGTATATTATCTAAGCTCGTTGCTTTTTTTGCAGACATAGATTTTAGAAGATATAAGATTGTTGTCGGTGTTATTCGGTTTAACTGAAACGAGGACTTAGTCTTGTTAATATAGTCACCGTCGGTAGTAGGTCCTTGTGGGATACCAGATGCTAGTTTAGGGCCAATTTCTGTAAAATGATTATTAAATATTTCCGAGATATCTTTAGCATCGGTAAATGTAGGATTTTCCGTCTTAATGGTGTCAATATTCGATTTAGTTTTTGTATTACGTGACAACACTTCATTTATTGTGTTCCAGATTTCCCTGGGATTTCTTGAATTGGTACTAATATGATTATTATAGTACAAGGCTTTCGCTTTTCGTATTTCTTTGTTAGTAATATGTTTGCATGTTTTATAGTTTGTCCAATCTTCTTTGATATTAGACTTAACAGCAATACGCTTAAGCCTGTCCCTTTCAGTTATTAGATTCCTTATCGATCCTTACGTTTGAATCTACCCATGGCGACGAGAGAGAGACAGAGAGATAGACAGAGATTGACTGATTGATTCAGTGATTGATTCACTTTTATTTGAATACGGTAGTTCCATAAGTTTAAAACTTCTTTACATGAAAGCCGTATAGAAATAAAACTCTCTAAGTCGAGATTTATAAGGGTTGTTTTCGGAGCTCATTATGAAGAGGTTATTGAGGTAACGCGAAACCTTGTGATTAACAACAGTCTGATACATTAGCAGGCTAAGTCGTTTACCTCTCATCAAGGCTAAATTGTCCCAATTTAAATATTTTAGGAGATCGAACGATCTCACATCATAGCCTTGAAAATTTATAATACGGTAGTAAGCCCTATGTTTATGTTGCCCCATACAACATCACAGTAATCGAAAGCAGGCTGTATTAAAGCGTTATAAATCATTTTCAAAACATCTTTGGTGACATAATCATGTGCCTGCTTCAGACCACTTATTGTACGACTGACTTTCGAGCACAGTTTGTCAATATGTTTATTCCATTTCAGGTTTTCATCTAAATGTACTCCTAGGTATTTTGCGATTTTTACTCTCTTAATTTCTTTGTCGCCAATGGTTATTGGGAGAGTTTTACTTAGGTTGGATAGCCTGAAGTCAGTGGCGAAGAACATATATTCAGTTTTAGTGACATTCAAACTAAGTTGGTTTGCCACCAACCAGTTTATAACACTATTTAAATCTTCATTTAATCTAGACTGTAGCTCTAGAGTAGATAATGAGGCAACACTTAGGATAGTGTCATCGGCATATATATGTGAGTGTGCAACAGGCACGCAGGGAGGTTATTTATGTACAAAAGAAACAGTAATGGGCCTAAAATTGGCCCTAAAATTGACCCAAGAGGAACACCACAAGTAACTGTTTGGGATTTTGAAATGCTACCTCCCACAATGCAGTGTTTCTGTCTATCAGATAAATATGATGTGAACCAATCGAGAGGAGTGCTCCCTTAATACCAGAGAGAGACAGAGAGACAGGGAGACAGGGAGACAGAGAGACAGAAAATATAAGTAAAAATTGGCGGTTCGGGTTAGCGCTAAAAGCTATTTTATCATTCTCGGTGTACTGTAATGCGAGCCTCACCATGATATGAAGGGCTGTATTTGTAGGCCCTCTGGCAACGAGTCGTTCCCAGGTTCCACTTCGAATGTATTTGAAGATCGTGCCTTCAGCGTCAAAGTCGCCTGGTAACTGAATCTTCCAGTTTCCATTGATATAATACGTACCCAAATCACTTCGCAATGCTACGAAATAGAGCAAGATTAAAATAAATAAACTAAACTGATGAAATAGTAGAATCATTCCTTTCACATATCAACTTGGCTTTCGTTTTTAGTGACCGATGATCATTGGTTTCATGTTTTCAATCAGAGTATTCATTCAGTCCTGGGGATAGCTTAATTACTTTTTTTATTGAAACATTATTTCTCGACATTTTCGCCAAGAGTAACCTGATTTTTGTTTTTAATGACCGATGATCATTGATTTGGTGTTTTCAACCAGAATTATTATTCAGTGCTGGGAATAGCTCTCGGGTGACTTTTGTATTACCGAAAATCGTAATTTCAAGGAACGTTCTCGGATGAAATACAGACTTATACCACGTTCACATGAAAGCTTATACGTGTTTAAAAGCTGTTATAATTAAATTAAACAAGTTTAAAATAATACCCATTCACACCATGGGCTCGCTGGCGCTAAACTAGTTTAAAACCTGCTTAACTAAACAACATGTGTGAAGTAGTTTTAACCCTGTGTAACTAAACACATTCGAGATGGCGGCGAAAAATTCGAAACAACTTGTACAATGAAAGTACAGTTTAGTTTCGTTAAAGTGCCCCTAACCCCCTTTTTTTCTTCATATAACTTTTTATAATATTTAGAGTAGTTCTGCAAGAAAATGTGTTGTGTTTGCTTGAATGCTTTATTGTCTACAACGTGTTGAGTTTGCGAAAAGCGATCCGGCTCTTTTCACGACCGAGCCACAGTACACTAATTAGAAGCATGGGCCTAGTACATCGTGCCTTATGTGTGACAATAGAATAACAATAACAATAGAACCTACATCAAGTGCTAGTGAGCAATGGCTTTTTCTTGATGTTACGTCACTCGACCCAGACCTCAAACGGCGCGGTCGTGAAACATAATGCGCGGGACTTTAATCACGATTTAAAAATCAGGAATTAAACCGATTTAACTTTTTCTTTTTCTTCCGTCCTAAATTTTCATCTAGACTTTGAAAATAAATAAAACTAAAATGGATTTAGGGGCACTTTAAGCATGCCAAGGTTTAATTGGTATGAATGGGGTATTAGACTTGCGCAACATGATCGATGGGGGGTGGGAATGGATCACTCAAAACAAAACAGCCATGCCGCATTCATAATGTTAGAGTTCTTTGTCTTGTATTCGACAACGTTTTTAATATGCTGGTTCACATTAGCGCCGCAAGTAGAAGCGCAAGCAACATATACAGACGCAGTGCCGTAATTGAGAGAAAGAAGTACTGCTAATGATCAGTACATTACTGCGCCTGCGTGTGTTGCTTGCACTTATACTTGCGTCGCTAATGTGCACCAGGCTTCTAAAGGAGTAAATGGCACATATTTACCTAAGAAACTCGTGCACGGCTTGACCTCTGTTACTCGAATATTTCTAGCACCTTTTGGTATAAGTGCCGCCTCGACATATCCTAAATAAAACAAACAAATAGAGCAGGTTTCGTATGAGTGGGACAATTAAACTACGACTGACATTGAATGGATTCCTATTGTTTTGCCCTGCTGATCCAATCAAATTACAGAGTTACGGTACAGTAAGTTACAGTACGGTTACGGTTAGGCTACGGTTAGGCTACGGTTAGGCTACAGACATGCCGTAGTTTGTCCCACTCATACGAAATCTGCTCTAAAAAAAGTGATGCAAAGCACCATATATATATATATAGTACATTTACATGTAGACAGTAAAGGCATGTTCATTATATAGCTGTGTGAAATCTTCTATGGGCGTAATGTTAAATTGTGATCAGACTGGAAAAATCGGAAAGCCAGTGTTTTCCTTAGGCTCGGTTTCAGCCGTGAAGGTGTCGTTTCTCCAAAGCCTGCTCCCACTGAGAGAATCGCGGGCGCACCGAAACCCCCACGGTTGGAAACCGAGCCTAGTTTTTCTTTCGAATTCGCTTGAGCCTATAAAATAATCGCAAAGGGCTGATGCACAACGAACGTCCTTATAGCGCATGTGCTAGTACCATTGTGAAGCTGGATCTCAGCCGTGATTTGCAAAAAATATCAAACTCGTGAATAATTAATAAGAATATTACAAAAAAATCACAAGCGTGAAGGAGTTTTGATGAACTATGTCAAACACGAATTGGAGTCTTTCATCAGGGGTTCCAAATATTGAGAAAACAAATGAAACCCGAGAGGGTTTTATTGTTTTCGAAATATTTGGAATCCCCTGATGAAAGACGAACAATGAGTGTTTGACATGTCTTCTCATGCGAATGCAAAACCGACAATTTACATACGTTTCTTTTCAAACTTCATTAGCAAATATTGTTTACCGTTTGACTGTTCTAATTATTCGATAGATGGCTTATTATTCTTTTTTAATGGAAGTGATTTCAACTAGCGTACTAGTAGAGTTAGGCCCAGTTCAAACGTCGAACTTTTCATGCGCCGAATGCAATTGAAACAAAAGATAATTAGGCGGCTTCTTTTGATCTAATTAGATTCGGCACATGAAAAGTTCGACGTTTGAACTGGGCCTAATGGACAAGAGTTAGTACAAGCAGTCGGAAGGGTCGTGGTTTGAACTCCAGTGGAGGCAGACTTTTTCTTTCTATGTCATTCTTTATTTCTTTACTTCTTCGCTCCTTACTTGTAGTTTATCAGTATGTAATTAGTTAGTGGTTCATGAATTATGATGATTAAGAAATATTGATCGCAAGGGTTGGAAATATGATCAAACACTAGTGCGTTTGGAACTGGTGTTTCATTGGATGTCAAGATGCATCCACCTGACGAAGCTTCGAACAAGGGTTTCACCCGGTATCGTGACCAAATGCAGTTCCTCCATTGGATGACTATCTCATGAATTATTAACGAGTTTGAGAAATCCTGATCAAACACTTGCATAAATTATCCAAACTTTCATCTTCGTTTTCTTTTAAATGGCATGTTCGTTCGTGTTTGATCATGGAATAACTGAATTTAAATAACTCCGCTGCGCATCGTATTTCAACTTCAGTTCTAAGTGTTTTGATCTCGTAATCAAACACTCGTACTATTACACCAGGCATGCACAGTAAATGGTAAAGGTAAAGATATTAATTCATATAGCGCAAATTATATATAACTATATTCAAATGCGCTTCACAAGGTAGGTCTTGAGATACGGACTGCTATTGTGGCGCAATGTGCTGCCGTGCAGGTTACAATCATGAGTGATTGTTAGTATCTCAGAATACAGGCTGTTGTGTAACTAAAATCTGTGATGAACATACCCTTGCCAGCCAGCTGGTTGAATCTGCCCTCCACAGTATAGCAGGTGGTACTGTTCCCTTTACAAACGCCACAGATGTCATCCCTCGCATTGGAACCGATTCGGTGATCACATCCAACTGACTGATCAACAATTGTTTTAACAATGATACGGTTAGAAATTATAATGCATTGTTAAGGTACCTGTAGTGTCGCCAGACTGAATGAAAACTAAAGTATTTCAAAACATATAAGCATGACAAACTCTAGCCTGCGTTGCGGCTCTGGAGTATCGGAGCGCAGCGAGCGGAGATTAGGGGGATTGGGGCGAGAGAGAAAAGAGAGGGGGTCCAGAGCCGCAACGCAGTATTGAAAATAATTAGCAAGAAGTACTAAAAATATCAAAATCCTACAAGGAATAAAAGTGTGGTTATTGATAGCTTAAAGGTTGTTTATATGAATGTACAACACATATCTTGATCATTAACGTCATGATGCTCTAGGATTTGTATAGCCTATTTTTAGTCTTACTATAGGTAAGTACCGTCAGACATCGATATTTAGGAATAAAGTGTATTAAAATGTACTTTACAAGACGTTTTAAAGCGGGCCAATTATAAAAAAGGAAATTATTAATAAAACATTTATGCAAAAGAGGATGAAGGGAATAGCGAACACCGCCGCGCGTTCGTAAGGAAAAGGATCTCAAGCGTGCGTGTTATGACGTAAAACTGCCATTTTTAGCCTGTTCCGGGCTCTCAGTTAGTGAGGAAGGGGGCGAAAGAAAAATCGGTTTCTCTCCTCCCGTCATCCTCTTCTTTGTTCTTTCCGCCTCACTTTCTCTTTTGTCCCAATCTCCTGGAACAGGTTACCATTTTTTGGCTTCTTACAAGTTGTGATCGCGTAATTGTACTCGCTTCCTTCATAAAATCCAGGAACTGTTGCTCGATAGGAGCTTCAAATAGCTGGAGTGTAGCAAAACATGTCCGTTGACGTGATGCGCGATTTTCCAGTCTCCTACTAAAACTCTCCTGATTGATTTGATGGCACCGAAAATCTACTAGAAGTCAAAGCACTCAATATCCTAGAGAAATACGAAGTCAATCAAGCACAGGACGACATCACTTATTAGGCTTGATGTCGTCCTAGTGAAATGCGAAGTCAATCAAGCACAGGACGATATCAAGCCTAATAAGTGATTTCTCAACCCGTGTTATTACAAACAAGCACGGAAGATAACCCCACCTGACACCTGCCATCGATACAAATGTCTCTAGAGCCTGCTGCACATGGCGTTCCATCAGTAACTTTATCCGCGAGTCTTGCTGAAAATCGGTGTTCTGCGTTGACTGGCTTGCAGAACAATTCACAAGGCTGGCCTTAAAAAAGCGGAAAACATTAAAGGGGCTATGTCATGGTGTTGCGCATGCGTGGTCCAATCGGTGGCAATTACTAGGCCTTTTGCAGGAAGCAGTCACGTGCTGATATAATACTTCGTTAACGAATGCCATGGATGTTGGACGGCAAGCTATATTTAAAAACGAGTTTTAGAAAGATCGATTGGAGGTGGAAAATAGCATTTACAAACAGGTTTTGCTAATAACACTACAGATCTCGTTCAAGTATATTTAAATAAATGAAGTCAATGTTTTTGCTGTCCAGTACAACCACGTGATTACATTCCTGCAAAAGGTCCATTGGCTACAAACAGTTAAAGTCTCCTCCATCGACGCTTGATTGAAACAAAATGCAAATTTGTCCATGAAAACTATATCTATACACAGTTTGTTAGTCCTGTTTATATATTTGATTTGATTTTGAACATCCCACATGTGAACGAGGTTCGTCAGTTCATACGAACATCGCTGAAATAACTGTGCTCGGCCCGGACAGCGAATTTAATTCCCCTTTTAAATATTGTGGCTTCATTACGTTACCCCCTTCCTTTAAAAACAACATAAATAAGATATTTAAAAACCTTACTATCACTGATGACTGGTAACCACGAATGCTTCTCGCCTTTGTACTTTGTGTTGTTAAACTTGGCACACTGCCTTTCACGAAAATCTTTAGATCCTACGGAACAAGGCTAAGACGGGAACAATAATTTTAAATTTGATAATAGCTGGTACTTATTGACTGAGTGGGAGGGCCGGACGGGGACATATTTAGCTCGAGGTCATGACGTATGTACCGAGGTTGGTACAAAATGACCAAGAGCCAATCGGCCCCACCTAAGGCAATATTTTTTTTAATCATATGACCACTTATATATTAGTTTGTTTTAATAATGGGAAAACAACAAGCAAAAAACATTCCGGCCCGCCGACGTCAGACACGGCCCCCATCGCGTGACTTTTGTAAATACGGGTCATATGATAACGACGCTAATATCTGTCAACTCAAAAAATATTATTTTCAATATCTGTCAACTCAAAAAATATTATTTTCAATTACCCAAAACAAAGTCATCATCTGATTAGCAGGATGTGTCATATATAGTTATAATGAAAACAATTTTGATAAAGGATGGCAAAGATTCGGGTGGGTGAAAACTAAATACTGCTTTAAAGAAAAAAAAGATCAATTTGATTTCAGTCCAAAGCGGACCGAAGTCAAGCTTGCTAGAATGAGATTTGTAATCCACTGTAATCTCTACTCTGCTGTATAGACCTTTTCGCGGAAAACCGCCAATTTAAATATGAAGCAACCTTGAGAGAATTACAGCAAATGTATGGGTAATTGATCAACTTTGATTTCGAGTATCTCTCAGTTACCCGGCTCCTCAGTGAGCAAAAATCAAAATATTTCTGAACCGATACTAACTCTGACATTCTTAGTGACTAAAAATCAGTCTTATATACGCGATGGGTCACCAATAAACTAAAATGTCAAATTTCACTTATTTGGTTAGTTGTTTCTCGGATTTCAACTCGATTAAGAAGAGAGATTTGTGTGAAGTTTGAACGCATTCAAGTATACTTGCTCTTAATTAATCAGTCTAAAAATCAACTACTTGAGTAAATTTGAATCTTGCTATCAGATTAATTTGAGCAGAGTTACTAGAGGCAAAAGTCGATACTGAACAATTTCATGGTAAAGTACAGTCATGCTTCACATTTAATAAGACAGTGTGCACAGTGCTGTCTTACCTTGGTATTACAGAGTCCGTAGCGCTTATGTCCTCCAACGCAGTATCGGCCTCCATTCCTTGGCCTAACATGGAAAAATACAACCATTTATTTATAATTCCCTATTGGATCGGAAAATAAAAGAAGAAGTATCCAAAATCCCCTCTTAACCTCCCATCCCCCCTCCCCAACACACACTAAAAAACATATGTAAACTATGTAAATGTCACTATAGTGCTGTATGATACACTGCGTGACTTGTTTCTCTGTTCTTGGGTGATGGCGTAGTTGTTATTATAGGATCGAGATGGGCTAAGAGCCCAGTTGTGTGCCGCGAAGAGTTTTCGAACCATTACCCTGCCCTACCGGTATGCAAGGATCACGATGCTTACCTAAGGACTGAAAACCTCAAAAACTATTCCCTATCCTGCGGAACATACTCTGGAGAGTTTGGGAGAATTTAAAAACTATAAAATATTTTCCATTTCTCAAATACACCCATATTCTCGCACGTACAACATTGTCGGCAATTGTTTTGAAAAGGAGTTAACACCCGCTGCAAAATGTTCTGCAAAATTTCACGCAACTAGTTAGGAGGTGGACTCACGTTGCAATTTCGCTGTTACCAGCAATCAGTGTATCCGTACCTTTAGTCTAACCCTCGCTAAGAGTCCAGGATTTTGCAAGGTGAACAATTAAAAGATGCATGTTCTTAGGATGTTTCATTCCTTATATAAGGGTGATTTGAAAATGGTTTACATATTTACTGCACGTACACTGGGTTGTCGCATTTCCGCTCCAAGATCGTCACGCCTGAGCCACATGACCTTGAGCACGTGCTCCAATCGCTCCACCTGCTCCAGCCTCCATCACGACGGTGAGGAATAAGAGTGTTGTTCACGCATGACCCGTACATGCACCACTAGGGAAACACGAGAAAATGTTTGAAAACAAAACTCAAACCTTCTGTTAACAACATTATCCAATTGTTTTGCCAATGGTGACAAAACACATGTACAGTGGGTTGAGAACATATAATGCCAAAAATGTAAGAGGCACGTATAAAGAGATACATAAGGCAGGGGCGCCATTTTTAATATATAATGTTTTTTTCGGGACCAGATGTAATACATATTCTGCATGGCTTTAATTTACGAAGATCAGAATAATACAACTATTACATAAATACAGTTCCATAAAATTAAAACCGAAACAAAATGGTAAATAAGTATGAATAACGTAAGTAAGTAAAGTAAATATCGTATGAGCTTGAAGAGCTGCCATCGAAAGGTCAGGAAATCTGACATTCTAGAGTCTAAAGGGGGGTGGCTAGCCACCCAATCTACCCCCCCCCCCTAAATCCGCCCCTGACAAGGACTCGCTTAGTCACTATTTGTAAGGGAAACAGCAGTGTAAGGCACGCTTGTCAAGGAAAATCCTTCTCTTGATCTTATTTTTTTTTTTATAGCAGGCTGAGTATTACAGCTTACAGCTGGTGGGGGCCTGCTTTTACTCTTCATACACTCCCCGCTACATTAGCTGTTTTGGACACACCACACTCGACTCACGGTTGATTTTTACGAGGGAGGACTGTAAACCAGAGAACCAGCAGAAAAACCCTCGAATACAGATAAAGAATCAACAATAAACCTAACTCACATATGGTGCCCGAGCCGGGAATCGAACCCCGGCGGGACCGCAGCGGCGAGTGTTTTACCACTGCGCCAACCTGCATCCCCAAGAAATTAACATGGTCGATGGAAGGAAATAAAATGCAAAACACAAGTATGAAGAGAATCTAACAATCGATGCCTACATTTTGTAAAAACAAAAAAAGAACATTACTACTGTATGTCTGCGTCGTGGAATATATAAAGTCATTAATAACATGTCCTACTTGATTTGTTTGGTGTTTAATGTTGGTTTTGACAGTACATCAACCACGTATCAGCATCTAAAACGTAATATAATTCTCAAGAAAGTTGAAAATCATAAATAACGGAGCAGCCGACCCACCTTACCAGGTCCACACGCCGTCCCTCTAGCAGGCGGGTTACGTTTGGTTCGGCATAACGCCTCTCCTTCGATCTCGCACCACAGCACTTGACAAAGTTTGGCCTGCAATTGACAATGCGAGCTTGGACGTCATGAAAACAGTAAGGGTGAGGAGGGGGTACTCCCTATATTAGCTATGCAGGTATGAACCACATTTTCGAGCTGTTTTAACTCTGAGTAAAAATAGGTACGCATTTCCGAGCATGGGCAAATTATATATTCTGTTAATCGATCCGATCGATCCGTGTTTCAATCCGATCCAATCCCAATTTTCGAAAACGCCTAGTAACACGAAACCAATATCTCTTATTCTTATGCTTTCCGTTCATTCAGTTTTGGGATGATTATCACCTCAAAGCTGTATTTATTTATAGAGCAAACAAGGAACCCACATGATGCCATGTTGGCACTCTTAAACTTGAATTGAAATTTCTAGTAAATTTGGTCTATAAACACCTTCTTAGCTTTAGCTTCTTTTACGAAAGCATGGGTCGTGTTCGGGAAACAAGCTACCCTTTTTCTTTTATAATGACTTTATAATTGTTTTTAATTATTATTCACAAAACCATAAAAATAGCTGGTTTTAAGTGCGTTAAAAAAGTACATTTCAGAAAAAAGTATTACATGGCTGTGACGTCACACATTCATGTCGCACGTCAGGAGCGTAGGGAGGTCATCAAATTGGGGGGGAATGATTAATTCTGGGATATTTTCATTCTAGGGGGGAGCAAAATTATTAATTCTGGGACACTTTCATTCTGGGGGTGGGGGGGGGGGGGCAAAATGATTAATTCTGGGACATTTTCATTCTAGGGGGAGGCAAAATGATTAATTCTGCGACATTTTCATTCTGGGGGGAGGGGATGAATTCTGGGACACTTTCATTGATGACTAATGGCAATCTCTCTTCTGGAACTTTCCACGTCGCGCGTAAAAGCTGGTAACTGATAGCTTGGTGAATAATAAAAGAATATTACATGGCAACTTGAAGATACGGTTTTATCTTCCCATGGTGAATAATAAACAGAATATTACATGGAAACTTGGAGATACGGTTTTATCTTCTTGTGGTGAATAATAAACAATATATGACATGGCAGCTTGGAGATACGATTTCAGTATCTTGTCATGGTGAAGAATAAACAGAATTTGCATGGCAGCTTGGAGATACGGTTTTATCTTCTCATGGTGAATAATAAACAGAATATTATACAAGGCAACTCGGAGATACGGTTTTCATGGTGAATATTACATGGCAGCTTGGGGATACGGTTTTAATCTTATTGTGATTAATGTGTCTTGCGCTTACTCGTGTCTTGTGGCGTTCACCATGAGAAGATAAAAACCGTATCTCCGCGCGTCCATATAATATCCTCTATATACCTTATACTTGTGACAGTGCCTGGCCCTGTTACCGTATTGAAGTCTGCACTGGTCGTCTGCATTGTACCGCACACCTGGCATGTCAGGCGGCAGGACGAGTGTCTTGCTATTCGAGTGATAGCGTAGACAGTCACTGTACTTCGACCTGGTACAGAAAATGTAGATATATTTATTCATAGGGAGAAACGAAGAGAGAACGAGAAAAAAGGCAAAGGCAATGTAATCAGTAAATCAGTTACATTGACAGGGACTCGACCTTGGACATTCACTTCCGAATTGCGCGCGCTCTTGCAAATGGACCATGGTGTGGTCACGTGATCTAAAGTATGTGCTATATACAGAGAAGGGTGCTACATATTTTCAGGCGCACCGGGCGTTGGAGTTGTGCGGCGCTCGCCGTTGGTAGCTCGTAAAAATCCAGATGGTGAGAATGATAAACTTGAGGCCGACGTGGGACCAACGATTTTACTTCCTTATCTAAGAAAACGTGAAGGTCTAACCATTTGCAGTTCGAAAACGAGATTGTTTCACAAAGGCAGCGTCTTCTACTCAGTTATTTTCAGACCTTGAGTGCTGATCCGGCCGGGTTGTGAACCCACTAAGCTAACCGGGAGGCGGTCGAGTATCTCTTCATCATAACATGGTCACATTAATCATATTAAACACTAACCTCAAGAAACGTTGAAAAGAATCCTTGCTACACTGAGACCACTTCATACTGCCGTGCACGTTCCGTGACATCCATCGTCCGGACATCAGGTGAGGAACATCACCCGAGTAGTCTGAACACGAGTTGCCATCTCCATCGTGAAATATGCCAAAACTATGAACGAAAAAAAAAACTTAAGTCGTCAACATGATACGACGTAATTTTACTTATATTATTCATTAATAATTCACAAGGGTGCTTAAACAATCTAAACGCAGCAATAAAGTCATGCATCCCTGTAAAACCCTGTCTACCACGGTTCAAATATAGTGAACATTGTCAGGCTGTATCTAAGCACATAAGATGCCATCAGAAACCGGGCGATACAATAAAACTTCAAATGGATGAATGTCTTAAATGAAAATAAATCCTCAATTTATTTATCACGTACTTGTGTCCTAGTTCGTGTGCCACGGTGAATGCCACGTTTAGTCCATTGTCCTCACTCACGCTGCATCGTCGTTTCGGGTCGCACATGCCGAACAGATATCCTATACCTACAATGCAGAGTATAAAGTTTACAATCATGAGGGCATGGTTGTTAGTACCTCCAGAATAAAGGCTGTTATGCCGGGAGATAATATTCTACTATTTCACGAAATAGCAGAACAGGTTCTTTTACGCGGCCCCTCATATAGATACAAAGAGGAAGGAGACAACGCCAACGGCTTTACACCCTTGGCCGAGGACGCGACCGGGATTCGAACCCGCGGCCTACCGCACACCACACCGCGGCAAAACGGTATGCTCCGCTGGCCAAAAGAACGAAGGCTCTACTATCAAATACAAATTACCGAGGGTTTCAACTTTTTTAGTAAATAATTTTATAACTTAGTAAACTCACAGTGAATTACAAATTAAGAAAACTTCAACCTGTTAAAGTCGTTTTCTTATTTTTTGACAAAACAGTTCACAAATGGATACTTTTAAGCACGTTGTTTCATTTCAGTTTTCGCGGGAAACTGGGGGCGGCCGCGCGCCGACAAGAAATAGCAAATACGCATGCGCGTGACGTTTTGCCGCAGTGTGACCGCACACAAAACCCGGCGGCACTCTACCGTTGAGCTCCGGGAACCAGTTTTAACATTTCAAAACATGTAACAGCATGTTGTAGTAAAAATAAGGAGACTTGGGTTTGCTTTGCACACACGAAGTCCGTAAACCAAGCAATGGGCTCCAGTCAGTTATTCAAAGCAACTATGAAGTTTGCCTCGATTTTCAACCCCCGTCTCACTTTATTAGAAATCGCTTCTAAAACGAGCTGTATTTGGAAACGATTTCTAATACTCATCAGTAACTCATCACATGGTCATTATTTCAACTGTGTTCATCTGAAAAAAATATTAATTATTAATGAGCTAATACCCCAAATTGAGTAACATCCAATGATCTTTATGCATTTCTTGTAGTTTCAGTTAAGACTAGAATTTGAAGTCACATCAAAATATGTTTCAGCGACAACGAGACACGAGACTGACTAGTTGGAAATAAGAAGATACACCTTTCCCGATCTATTGGCTATTCAATTAATTCGTATTACCCATGTAGTCCTTCGTTTAAGTCCTGCCCATCGTCAGACGCCGGAATATTAACGTTTCATTCAACTTCCTTCCTTCTGTTTTCACTGGAACAATTCGACCACCTTACATAGCATCTGTATTGTACTAGCGCCATTTTATTGATTGACAAGGTCATGTTACTGCTTAGTGCAAGTCACCTAATCAACAACATTCAATAACACGAAGGTCTGAGCTGATCAAGAGAGCACAAGTAAGAGAGGCAATCTTGTAGCGTGTGGTGTGCGATGATAATCTCTATTAGAGAGCTTAAGCACCAGACGTTCGTGAGTCACGGACAGCAACCGGAAGTAATAATTTCCTTTTGTGGCACATTTTGACGACAGCACGTGCGTAACGTGACGTCACAAACGTCACATTAAGAGTCTTCCTGTCTGTGCTGATCGTCCAGAAACGTGTACCAGGTTAATAATATTTTAACGCCGTTTTCAATCCAGTCTTCGCTCGGTCTTGTGACGTCGGTGCTGTCAAAAACGTCTGGTGATTAAGCTCTCTCTTAGTAACCGCAAGCAGCTGAAGCAAAGTGCGCGCGCGCGCAACAACAAGCATATGGCGCGAAAATATTTTGCCGCCATGAGATTGTCGCGCGCTCGCGCACTTCTCAGCTGATTCCGGTTACTAAAAATAGATCTTATTAGACAGTATCATCACACAAGCGCACGTATTGGAGATTCCCTCTCTTACTTATGCTCTCTTGAGCTGATTGAACTTGATGATGTTAAACTGGTGCGCATGTTAAAAGACATCGGCAAATGAATGGGGAGCCGGGGTGGCGCAGTGGTTAAGCGCTTCGCCTCTCACCCCTGTGGCCCAGGTTCGATTCCCGGACGGGGCGCCATATGTGAGTTGAGCTTGCTGGTATTTCAGGTCTCGTTAGAAATTTAGAGAGTTTTTTTTAATCAACACGATCCGACATCCGCAAGAACTGGAGAGAAACGTCGAATGGATGTTGAAACAAATGTTTGCATGATATTGAAATCAATTGAAACCTTCTTGAGCAATATCCAACATACATCATTCAACATGCTAAACAGGGGATGTCAAACGGTTCAAAATGTTAATGTCCTCGACAATAAAAGGCGGGGAAACGATGAAACTTGAGTTTGGTCGGCCGGGTTGGAAACAAAATCCAACGAATATCATTTCTCATGAATTTGAGTTACCGACTTACCCACTGTAGCGCATGGCTCGCTCTTGTCAGCACATATGTCCTTCCTGTTTAGGGAACACACATACAAAAACACACATTTTAAAGTTAATATTAAAGGTACTTCACTATTTGAATTCTTTACAATTTGCACTGATTTACACCTGATTTCAATGTAGTGCGAACTCAATTTTTTTTATCGTTCGACAGACATCACTCGATGGTCGCTTTGTAACCAGGCAGTACTTGATCGAACTTCATTGAACAGCTATGAAAATATCTCAGAAGATCTGTGTTAATTGGAGGGACTGATATATCACCAGTTTGTTCATGGTTCAACTAGTATCGACATATGCAGGGCTTTGTTTCGTTGAAAGAACATTCGTATGCAAGATTATACAGCTGCAATATCATCACGATCCGCCCCTTGTACGTTTATGGTTTCTTAAACAACGTTTTTCACATCGTCTTTTAGAGCTTTTATGGATTTCAGCGTCTCTTCATTTACAGAGAACACAATTGGTTCACCATCTGCTCTTCCAAGCCGTGTCCTGGTGTGAAGAAGAACGCTCTCTCAGGGTTTCTGTTTTACACGAAACATACCAAAGCTCCATCGCGCCAAAAGCCGAAAAAGAATGTTTTGACCGAGCCTTTCTCCTGCCTGGTTACCAAGCGACCGTCAAGCGATGTCTGTCGAACGACAACAAAACAATCGAGAGTTCGCTCTACATTGAAATCAGGCGTAAGCATGAATGTCTTTTCGGGCTCGTTAACGTTTTACAAACAAACGTGCTCACTTCCGATTGCGATGGCTGTTTTGAGCGGTTTATTTATATTATTAAGACAAAATCAAATAGACACATTTTAAAAGTATGCGGCTCTACTGCTCGTGCGTCAAGGCTAACGGGGATAATCTACGCATACCACTATTGTCTTTCAGTCCTATAGGCCTCGACATGGACTTCAAAGTGCCTATAAGCCCCGTTATTTATCATTAATATCGATTCTACATCAAATAGTTGAATAGTAAAATATTTCTTAATAGGTACAGCTTAGTGCGCATGCGTGAGTAAAACAATGTTTTACTGGCTGTTCAAACGAAGTGTTTTACGAGTCCAAGGACTATAGTAAAGCTGAAAGAACGTGTATATTTTAAAAGTATTATATTTTTACTATTCAACAAGAAGGATATTCGTCCACGGTTTTTGCTTATTCGCGAGTTGTTTTACGAGAATGATTTTTTTTACGATAACGAAATGTTTTACGACGTTGAACAGAATGTTTGACAGAAATCAAACTTCATATAACATCATCCAACATTATCCAACTTCGGAAAATATGATGCTCAAACAAGTCCAAAATGTTTTATCCAACAATGTTGGGTGGTATTTTACGACGATATTAGCCTGCGTGGAGGGGAAGCAGAGGGGGAATGGGGAGAGAGGAAGAGGAGGGGAGAAGGAATGTAACCAGCAATCAGGCTCTCTATTTTCCACTAAATAAATAAATAAAAGAAGGGAGAGAGAGGAAAAGGGGAGCCTGATACTATTGCTTGTCGAGTCGTTTTCCGCCCCCTGTCACGAATTTTGCGCGAGCCATCCAAGCCAATCAAAATGTAATTCAACTGCGCGCGCCAGAAGTCGCACTCTTAAATGTACGAACCAATCAGAATACCGCAATTGTTTTTCGACCAATCAGATAAAAGACCAGAATTTGGTCTGTGCTCACGCGCTTCAGCAAGCATTTATATCAGGCCTTTCTTTCCGTTCTCTCCCTTCTCCGCGCGCGCTGTGAATTCATAGGAAAGGAGAACATGATTGCAGGTTAGGAGAAATGGGGATTCCCCCTCCGCCTTAAGAGTTACGTCCAAACCTCGTGAGAAGGACAGCCGCATCGTAGTGTAGATATTCTTTGGAGTTGGATCCCTTGAGCCACTGCAGACTGTTCTGCCAATCACAAAAACTCCGAAGGGTTCGCTGCCCATCCGAGGAAATTGTTAGTCCTTTCTGTAAAATATAATGAGGCACATGAAAATAAACATATGTGAACTGGGTGATGTTAAACACGAAGATCCGGTACCAGGGTTAGCCCCTCATCTTTTCACGCTTTGAATTTAGAAATTTGAAATTCAAATTACAGAGTAGTGAAGAAAGTAAGCGAGAATATCAACCTCTCCCTTTAGAATGCGATTTTTAAAGGTTTCAAATTAAACAAGCCATAAAAATGCGATAAGATGGAAGATAGTTGTCCATTAATGATTTGAATTTCGCGCGATAAGCAATCAGTAGGGAGCACTCAAGCGGAGCGTCACAGAGATGTTCACAAAGACTGAGTGAAAACTGAAGGTGACAAACCCATGGGTTCCTGAACTTCGTGTTTAAAAATCACGGCATTCTATCTGCAATTCTACTTAATTGGATGGAAAAAGTCAGGCGGAAGTAAAGTAAATAAAATGAAAGCTGCCTTCAGTCCAACTCGTCCGAAAAATATTCACCGAATGGAGAAAACAATTTAGACACGAGGGAAAGTTGGTAAGTAACGTTTTCTTTTATGACGTCACTAGCCGTAGCGTTATTGATTGCTTGAACTTTTAAAGTACCACTACGACGAAATTCGACCATTTTCATTTCTACTTTTTTGTCTTCCAAAACGACACACGGTGTCGAAAATATCCAAATCAGTGAAAAATTATTACCAAAAGCCCAAATTAAATTATGAATTTGGGTTGGGCCGCAGTGAGTAACAACCTGCCATGCTATTGGCTCGCTACCCCCAACGTAAACAACAATAGAACGATACAAACACAATAGATTTCTTTATAGTGCAGCCCAAAAGGGGTCCAATAAAATGCAAGTTTTTTTAGTTGCTCCAGGCTTACCCATGAATTTTGCAGAGAGTTTACCGTCGAAATCACGTCCGCCATTACTGAAGTGTGTTCCAAATACTTCGCAATTTTAGATCAGCGGTTTGCTGTCGTGACGTCATTTTCTCAACGCGTCGCTATTTTAAATGCATATTTCCATTCAAAACTTCGTTCTTTCCTTTTTGAAAAAATTAGTATAAAGTTAATTAGTGAAAGTTTGCCGTGTGAAACGTAGCCCCGCATGCTCTTGTGTTGAGAAAATGACATCACGTCCGCTGGAAATTAGCTCTGTCATAGCTCTGTCACAGGAACGGGTTCGATTAATGGAGGACATAAAAACTGAAGATTCGGACCCCCAAAAGTGTGACTTCCCGTCGTCATATCAAAAAACGGTGTGGATAGGAAAAAATACAGCAACTTTACTTTAGAAATACGCAAAAATATCTCAAAATTTGATCGTAGTGGCACTTTAATACAAACTTACAGGTGTTTCGTAGAGCAGTATGAGCCTGATGACCTCTATATTGATGGCGGCTCCTATGCTGCGGTACCTGTACATCTCGGAGACCTGGTGACGTTGTCAACCACATTAGACCATTTAACCTTTTAGGGGAAGGGGAGGGGGAATATGAAGGGATGGGGTGAGGACGGGTGAAAACCTTGATGAGCTGCAATGTTCATTTTGCCTTTCCTTTACTGATATTTTCTCCATGAAATAAACGCTTACAAAAATGTTCTTGCTCAGAACGCATGTTCGATTTTTTCCTCGTTTACAGTTCGCATAAATTATGATAATAGAAATATTGGCACTACAATCCACCGTACTGAAAACGATGGCGGCTGTACATTTGACCACAATGCTTTGCGAACTTAACACGGTCAAAATAACGCGTAGAAATTCTCTATTATCTTCAATGACAGTGTATTGGCAACATCATTTGTATTTGCATGTTTTTTAAGATTTAAAACCTCTACCGCGATTTTGAACGGATTTAAATTTAAAGTGTTTCGCGCGCTAAGAATTGTGGGTAAAAGTACAAGCCGCCATCTTTTTCTGTACGGTGAATTAGAAATGTACCGGTATATACTTCATGGTAGTGTTTCGTTCCATATAGTCTCCCTGCATAATCATTTTCTCTACTGTTTTACAGTATTATGCAGGGAGACTATATGGAACAAAACACTACCATGCAGTATATACCGTGAATTGAGTAAGTGGATTGTAATTTCGTCTGAATTCATACAAAATTGCATGGCCGCATAGCAGGAATGCAATCAGTGATCAAGAGTATGAGTTCAGACCAAAATTGCACGACACTTTGTTAGTTTTGTTAGCCCCTTTGAAGATTACCGGGTTTCCAACATTTTTGTCAAACGATCCTAAGTTACATCACTACTGGGTACGAAAATGGAATTTGGATTCGTGAGCAGCAGGTATTGTATTTACAATCCCATATTGAAGTAAACCGACCCAGATGTCTGCAAAAATGTATGCTATTGAAGTAGTTTAAAATATATTTTTGAGTTCATGAGGAAATCGGGAACTGAAGTTCCTTTAAACCTTTCAAAATTACGCACAGCTCTGCCAAAGCGCAGACGGTGCGATGCGGAAAGAAAGATGATATTTTCTGTTCCTGTTCTGGATGCCCTGAGAACGTATTCGCTTTAGTATTACGATGCTCGCTGTGTCCGTGAATAGGCCCTTAACAGGACATGGTCACCTGACCTTGTCAATCAAACATTTGGTGCTAGAGCAACATGGATGCCAGATATGGAATAGCGAGCCAAAATTAGTAAACAACACAAGTGTAAGGTTCATATCTTTAAAATGGAAGGCCTAGGAATGGCAAATTTCAGCCAGCTTAATAAACTCTGTTAAATTTTGAGTTTTCAGAAAACTGCCATTCCTTCAGTTTTAAAGATATGAATCTAAAACTCGTACTGTTTACTAATTTTGGCTTCAATACAAAAGAACGAGCGGTACAAAAACAATATATAGAGCTACAGTGTAATGGGTCCAATCGGAATACAGGTGTGGAAATGGTACTGTATTACTCGGCCTATTGAGCGAGAAAAAGCCACTTGCACCCCTCAAGCATTGTTTGAGTAAAACGAGCACATTGCATCCCATCGCACATTTACACCTACCATATTCATCACCGTCAGCGCGTACTCTTCAATACTGTCGTTGCCATGGAAATCAATCATGTCCTTGTCGACAACTACCAGTAGTTGAGCTGTTGCCTCAATGGTGACCGAGCGACGACCGCGGAGATTGTGTCCAGTCTGATTAACACGGGATCTTCCAGGGCCTGGTACAGAATGCCAAAATAATGTTAGAATAACTCAGTTTACGGTTCGTGCGCCGTTGTTATTAAAGTCTTTTGTTTCATCTGCCTGCCCGCCACACGCGTGCCAAATAAACAAAGGGTCTGTACAACTGCGCATGAACCGTTAACAAGAGTCCTTCCAACCATGCAACACTTTTCTTCACTTTTCTTCATTTTTCTTCACTTTTCTTCACATTTTTTCACCTTTCTTTACTTTCTTTCTTTATTTCTATCTTTAAACAAAAAAAACGAAAAACAAAACGAAAACAAACAAAAAACGTTCAAAAAAGCAAAATCATCAGAGAAATAATATCTTGAGCAATAACTCACGATATGGTGTCTGATAGTCCTAGCTAGGAAAACCTAGCTGGGGACCTTTAATGGGCATCAGCCGAACTATTGTGTAGACTAATAGCATGATATTTTACTTTCTTTTTATTATTATTCTAGTCCGGAGACCCTGCCTCTTTGGTTAGATAACCCTTATCTTCAAAGCATGCGTCTTTTACTGGTAATTATTGGCAGGTATTCGAAATGTTGGTAAATCAAACGGTGTTTAAGCGACTACCAGCTAATAATTGCCAACGAGCGATCCGAGCCAAGAGGCGAGGATCGCGAGGCGGCAGCATTATAGAGCCGATGCGCGTACGAGGCACATGAGGTATTTTGCAGGCAGAAAAAATCTCGATCGAAAATTGTAATGTAACAATAGAAGGAAATAAAACCAATCACAGCGCGAGTTTTTGCGTGTGACGTCATGGAATCTCACGTGGTCGTGTTGATCGTCGAAGTGGCGGTGCTGAATAGGAATGTCGACAGCGAGGACGAGGTAAAGTATTCCTTTCTTCGCATTGAAAACATTCTGATTTGCTTAAATAATTTGCTTTCTTTTTGTTAGTGTTGAACTGTGAGTAATTCTGTACCGTGAATAATCGAACCATTTGGTTCAAAATCGAGCAAAAAGTGCTAAAATCGAACCAGCGTGTTCACATCGAACCAGCGTGTTCACATCGAACGTAGTGTTCAAAAGTTATTACAAAGGTTGATATCTCTTTCTCGTTAGTTCCAGTTAGTCCAGCAATATGTTTACATTGACTCAGACACCTAGAGGACTAGAGATGTGAACATTGAGTTCATGGTCAACCCAACAATTACTGATCTCTTTGATACTAATTATTTCTACATCTGTAAACACTTGGGTTTTAATATTGCCAACGGCAACGAGTCAGCCGAGCGAAGACGCGAGGCTGACGAGGCGGTAGCAATATAGAGCCGATGCCCGAGGATATGTGGATATGCAGTAAAAATCTCGATCACTCTGTGAAAATGTAACGTAATGTAATGTAATGTCCTGTAAACCAAAGTCAGAGCCAATTTAAGATGTGTTATACTTGTAATTGTTTAATGACTTTCGTTAACAATGATTTCAATAAACATGATAAACCCTTTGTTTTCTCTTGTTTCTTGAAGCCCAGTTGGAGCACTAATATCCCCTCTGACAAACTTTCAAAACATTCAGTGTCGAGCACTCCGTATCCTCTAGGCTCTAACCATATTTCTTATTCTACAGCTCTAAATTCGTCTGCTCTCCCTCATCGCCTGGCTGTTATATGCTGCAAGGCACTGTATTTTATGTATTCTCAAAGTGCCATAAGAGTAAAATGTCAGGAATAACTATGAAGTGAAATATACAGTTAAGTTTTCTAATGCACAGTTACAAAGTGTTCCATCGTGATTTATTAAAATATAAACAAACTATAAATATAATTGCTATTCTCGTTTATCAGCGTATCATATTCAGATCAGGCGGAGGCAATTTTTCTGGGTTTTTGTTTTCGTTGGCACTTTAGCGATAGCTACGACTAGTATAAGCTTTAAAGAGGAAAGCATCTGAAAGGGTTAGATGGATCTCTGGGCGACTCTTTGATCTTTTGAGAGGCACTTGAATATCTTCAGAGATTGTCAGTATTGTTGCCTGCCATATAGGTATTGATTCTGTAATTAGGGTTCACTTTCACTTCAGTGGTATTTCCGTCTGGAGTTTTATTACTGCTGCTTGCGTGACCTACCAAGGTTTTGATACTCATCACTGATTAATGGCGTTTCGTTGATAAAAGACTGAACTTTACATGTTTTACACTATATGACTGATAAGCATATGGTATACATGTATTTATGATATAGTATGGGTAATAATACAAGCACATGTGCAATTAATGATTTACGGCCATGATTCTGTGTGAGGGAGGTTCGAATATTTCTTTGTTGCGTTTTGTGAGCGAGCGCGACTTCGCAGCCGTTATGGTCTCTGTCACGCAACGCTCTGAGTCCCAGAGCGTTGCGTGACAGAGACCATAACGGCTGCGAAGGAGACTAGAGAAAGGGGGGTTCGATGTAATCCCCAGCGGACACGAGTGATGCTTAAAAAGTGTGGCAAAATTGCATGAGCCGCCGTTACTGAAACAAAAGTTAATTCAGCTTTTTTATACCGGCGGATATAATGGTTTTAATCACATTTTTGTAGACACGGAAGTCTGCACATTTCAGACATTGAGCCAATTTTTTGTACTTATTAGTTAATTCTCTTTCTTGCTTTCTCTTTCGAATCTTTTTACGATCTCCAAAGTCGTCGAGGGGAAATGCTTCTCCACTTCAGTGTTTTCAAATCATTGATAATCACTGGTTACTCTGATCGTTAACTTGCACTGATGAGACGGAAAATTATAATTAACGATTTCATGCACTAGCTCTTAGCCAATCAGATTACATTTGTTCAGTTATATGATCAAATAAGGAGAGGAAATCGTATCAACTTGGGTGCTGTACGTGATTTATGGACACTGAGTGATATTTCAGGAAAGTGCGAGTGCAATTTGAGAACTTTCAAAATATCACTCAATGCCCAAAAATCACGTAAACCATGAGCATTTTTTAAAATAATATAATGAGCAAACATTTGCTGAGAGCATGCAGCTATGACTTTATAACCTTTTTATGCACTCATTATTGACCAATCAGTATGCAGATCGTTTGTTGAGAATATTATAAGACCGTTTCAGCTTGCCAATCATCAGATGAATCTTAATCCTCGGATACAATCTTCATGATTAAACGGCATTTAAGGGAGTGGTCATAATTTATGGTGAGGGTGGTAAGGGGAGGCCAAAAACGTTTTGTGCTCACAGGCTACTAAACCGGTACGTACTGTGCCAGAAAAACCTAATACTGAGAATTTCACAACATCGAATCACCAGCTTTGTCAAATGCCGGATTCTAGCTTCTATGTAATCGGTTTACTCTGGCTATCTATCACTGACGTCATGGTACGGACGTCAGGCTCTTTTCCAAGGAGAAACTACGCGAGCAAAATCGATTTCAAATGCTGTCAACTCAAACACGGAAATCTCATTAAAAAATGTTATTCGGTATGCTGATACTTAAGTAGACTATCAAATATTGGACAAGCTATCCATTCATGAGTTTATTTCACAGTCATGAAACTGTTTGTAAACCAGTCAAAAATTAATAAGAAAGTGCCTATGAACCTTGTTTTTTTTATTTTAGATATCAATTCTACATCAAGTGAATTGTAGAGTTGTACAATATATTTTGCTTTGAATGCTGTGCCGCTGAGTTAAGGAGGTTTTAATATCCAAAATGCTAATTACATGACGTCAGGGGAGGCATCAATTATTATACAATTATTTTCGTTACAATTAAACATTTTTTTCAAATTATCAGTGTTATCAATACCCATGGTTGAAATAAAATGATGTTAGAAATTTGTTTTCCTATATCAGTAGAAACGCCCATTCACAACTACTAAGAAGTGATTGCAGATACCTCCCCTGACGTCATGTAATTAATTAATCTTTGAAAGTGGTTAAGCTCCGGTCTGTTGAGCGGAAGGTTGCGGGTTCAAACCCCGGCCGGACCAATACTCAGGGACTTAAAATATCTGAGTAGAAGGTGCTGCCTTTGTGAAACAACTGCAAATGGTTAGACCTTCACGTCTTCTCGGATAAGAACGTAAAATCGTAGGATTCCCGTCGGCCTCAAGTTTATCAGTCTCATCAGACTGTCACGAGTTACCGACGTTAAATAAAGTTGCTTTACTTTACTTTTTATTGGTAAATATAAATAATTGCAGTACTAGTTGTCGTAATAATTGTGATATTTTTGGATTCCAACCTCAAACAGTGTAAGCTTAAAAAAAGGGAGGGGTCAGAAAAGTTTAGACGTCTGTTGGGGGGGGGGGGGGGGGGGGGGGCAAACAGTTTTTAACACTAAATTTCTCCAATTACCACCGGCACCCCCCCCCCCCCCCCCCCCCCCCCCCCACCTACCCTACCCATAAATAATGACCATTCCCTAACAGCATGCCTTCTGCTTTCAAATTATTTTCTCATAACTATCCTGGGGCTTTGAATAGAGCAGATAACAACAATTCCTGGAGATTATCTGCGGTCGTGCTCGAACGATCAAGCGGTGTTTCGTTTGACCTCCTCGTGGGGATGACTGGAGGCCAGACGAAGAAACACCGCTCTCCGTCCTTGTGCATTTAGTTCTGCCATTTCGCGTACATAGAGGACAAGACAAGACCACATATCCAACATATCTATTCTGAACATGGTACAACAACGACCTCTATCCCCTGCGGTGAAAGAAAGACAGCTGGGTGCATGGGCCACTGTATAAGAAGGGCTCCAGAAGATCCTATCAACCAGCACGTATTCTTCAATCCCACCCACGGCAGGACAACACGAACAAGACCTCGTTCCTACCATCAATATATTGCCACAATTATATTCTAGCAGCCATGTAATTTACTTCTTAGTGCATGAAAACAACCTGATCGGAGCACTTTTCATTTCTAACTTTGAAGATCAGCAAAATCAACAATATTTCTTTAAAAGCTTGCCAAACCAAGTCGAAATCAAACAAATTTGCTAAGATGGTGTTTTCCCTCTTTAGAAGTGATGTTTTCACATTTTAGGAACATTAGGGTGGGGGGGGGGGGGGGGGGGGGGGATAAAAGAGCAAATCAAACATGCAAAATAAGTTTTCGTCTGTGAAATTTATTATGATTTTGACTTGGTTAAATAAATGTTGGTGATTTTGATTACCTTCAAAGTTAAGGTTTTCTTGTAATAAAAAGTATTACATGGCTGCTTGCAGATACTGAATATATCTTCTCGTGTTTAACGTAATAACTCACGAGTGAGTTATCAAGATAAACACTCGAAGATAAATTCAGTATCTCCGCGCGGCCATGTAATACCCTCTATATCTACGCGCGGCCATGTAATACCCTCTATGTCTACGCGCGGCCATATATGTAATACCCTCTATATCTACGCGCGGCCATGTAATACCCTCTATGTATCCCTAACCAACGGTAGCCCGCATTTCCTCCAGTGTGGATTGTTTCATGATTAGCCTTGTCAAGGACTCGTTCATTGGAGCAACCTTGCATTTTATGACTCGGTTCCAGCGGTATACCGCTGTCCCGAGTAAAAAAATAACAAATTAAATTGTAATCTGTGTCGCATTTTTGCTAACTGTCTCGACCACTTTAATAATCATTTCCATAATCATTTTAATCGAAAAAGCCTGAAAAGCACATTCACATTTCTCTTCTGTCTCAGGGTGAAATTTTTGTATTTTTTTTTTAAAGAAGCGTGATCGAAGGTTCAATTCGATTGACAATGCCATTTAATTAACAGCAAACGTGTCTATTGGTAGGTCGGCGTAAAACATGTTCGACCTTCGACCTTCGACCTTCGGCCTCTTGCAGGAATACAATGACGTGATGTACTGGGTGGCAAAAAAAATCTTAATTCACATACTTAAAATCATTGGTAGTGTTATTAGCAAAACCTGTTTGTACATGCTATTTTCCACCTCCGATCGATTGTCGATCTTTCTAAAACTGCGTTTTTAAAGATAGCCTGCCACACAGCCCCCATGGCAACGCCTTTCCCATGGGGATCACAAGCTCAATTCATTTGTTAATGAAGTATTATATCACATGTGACTGTTTCCTGCAAAAGGCCTTTTAAAACCCAAACTCGAATCTTTAGTCTAGGTCTTCTCTTTAGTTCCAGAAATAATTGTATTAAAGATTAATGAAGTACAGTACCTTTCACGGCGACACATTCGCCTGAGGCTTGAAGGTGCGACCGTCCCGTGGAAGGCCTTGCACGCATATCTGACCTTCGATACACGAGATGCGGGAACGAACTACCGTCACTTTTTGCCATCGGTTCCATGAAATATGTTTCCTTATCTGTCCTTATTATCCCAAGCTATGGAGGTTCAGGAGATAAGAAAGCATTACAGAAAGGGCAATGCCTGATAGCGTGCACCGCTGGATTCTCGAGCATGACGTAACGTGAGACAGCTAATCATTTTATTATCATCACTCTCTACACAAATCAGCTACATGTAGGTAGAGTATTATATTAAGGTGGTGACAAATTACAGCGAGCATCCGGACATTATCATATTTTAAACACGTGATGTAGTGTATACAAAGCAATGTAGAGTATAAAGACAGCTTACCAAGCCATGGCAATAGCTTATGGCAACGATGGATTCATTGTGTGTTCGTGATATGCCGCCATAGTAGCATTTCCTTGGGCTTTTGCGGTGAGAGAGTTGTTCATGAGATATAATCTCGAGAGAAAACCCTCGTGGCACTAAATCGTTGTTTAACCGGAGGTCGAGGAGAAAATCTTCACCAAACGCTTGGAATGTTACGCGAAGTTTAGACGGAACGTTGTTAATGTTATCATCCAAAGGAGTTACTTCTTCTTGACCTGATATTCTAGGGTTGACAATCTCAAATGACTTGAGAGTTTTGGTAAAATGTTCTATAAAAAAAACACCACAATAGTCGCGTTTGTAAAGAATTAAGCACAATACGGCCGAGACAAGGAGATGAAAGATGTGAGCTCAAGGTAAATAAAACTATTACAAAACCCACCTTGGTTCTTTGTCCTGAATGAGCTCTGAGCAAAACCTTGAAAACTCAATCCACATATAAATAAAAGCGTCAAGACACTTGAACTGTGGATAACTAACTGCATGGCTTCGGTCTGCAGTTCTAGTGTTGATCAACGCTACAACGGCGAATAACTGAGGCCTCCGGTTGCCCTTGGAGTGTTTATATGCGTTGTCGGGGCGCGGGCGGTGTTTCTAGCTGCCGGTTATATCACAACAATGGACGTGATTTGATTCCAAAGCGAAATCCACTTTCTAGTCGGCGGAAGATCTAGAGTTGACGTGTATCTTTGGCAAGGCGAAAAGCCAACAAAGGAAACCAGCAATAGATAGCTGAGCCAAGGATCGGAATAAAAGGGTTCCTTAGCTGCCAGAGCTCATAACGTCAACTGGTTAACTTACACGATAAGAGAGTTTTAAATGAAACCATGCCTGGCGATGGAGAAGTTCACGAGGACTGTATTGAGTTACAGAGGTAAGGCAACACTCGGATATCAAGAGGTCTTGTTTGTTTTCGAGTTGCCTATGCATCAATTGATTGACTTCAAGACTCCAGTGGCGTTCGCTTAGGGCCAGACGATACAATAAAGCATTTCCGACCGCAGCTGAGGGATGCTATCTGTCTCTTCATAAACCCGTGCTTGTTTATAACCTTAGCTAAGGTCAACTGAGTTTACGATTGATCAGATGGCAATGTGGACGTTTTAACTACCGGAAATGATGGAAGAGATCTTTAGCAGAAGTTGTTGACCATATAAACTACTTTGTAATTTTCTATTAGGTCATGTTTAAACTAGAATTCAGTTATCTAGCCATACGGTTAAGTTTTTAACAATGAGAAGTGGACAAAGTTAGTTTTTTTCTGATCTGGAGACTGAAAGCCTGTCCGGTTTCACTGTGCTATGATCACGTGATTGCGCCATGTGTCACGAACCAGCACGACAAGTGGTACGCGTTTTGCTTCATTCTTTACATTTTCCGCGGTGTTAAAGTGGGTGATATTACCGGAAGGAATTTTTTGCGTCAGTTTTACCGTTGTTGTCCTTGAAACGTGACTGTTGAAAACTAGGGTTTTTGCAGTGGGCTTCCGCCAATCAAATCAAAAACGCTGCGGTGATTCGGATGAAATGCTTGCAACAGTTTTAACCATCCAGACTTTGTCGACGATGGCAATGGGAGCGATAGAAGGCACCTTTATACTCTCTGTTACTCGGCCTTCCATTCATTAAATAGTCTCAGTTGTTGTCTTTGATTGGTCTTGATTGGCGGAAGCTCTGTGCAGCAGTTTTCAACAATCAGTAAAATCACGAATCATTAAAGAAAGCAACAAACTCTATTTAATGAATGGGCATAGCTAAACCTTTAGATAGGTGTACGCACAGAGGACAACCCTGTAGAGACCAAGCAGTCAACTGATGGTCAACAATTTGGTATTAAGAGTGAAAAGAAAATGAAAAACAGCCAAATGAATCAGAGTAGAGTAACAAGCACAATAACCTACACGAATGAAATAAGCCCGGGGGGGGGGGGGGGGGACTCTCCATAACAGTAGACGGGGGTGATCGTCGGCAAAATCAATTTTAACCGTAAGGGATAGCACATTGGGTGTGGTCGAAGAAATTTTTAACCCTAAGAGATAGCAATAAAACAAACACATTTTCAGTTTTCCTGAATTTTATTACGGTCCTTAAGACACCGCCATCGAGCGCATCTCTTTTCTGGTGACTGTTACCGACAATAAAGCCGGAAGTATTAAGCGATCAGTTTCAGTTGACTGTGTGGTTTACTGTAATATAAGTTCCGGGCCACCATTAGCGTGAGACCCCCTAAGGGATAGCAGACTCTTTGAACACCCCTAAGGGATAGCAGATGGTAGAATTTTATACCCTAAGGGATAGGACGATCACCCCCGTCTACTGTTATGGAGAGTCCCCCCCCCCCGGGGAAATAAGCCTAAATATAATTAATCAAGCCTAGGTTCTAATGAAGTTCATTAGTGTACAACGGATTTAAGACTCGTAAATATTTTATCTTTAAGTCGCTTATTCTGATAATTCCCTCATTACTCATCGTAATAACCTGAAAATCATACGGTAGTCACTCTGTATTCTTGAGGTAAACTATGAAAGCGAACGATCGAGTGAACGTGCACCTTAATACAAGGCTCGCGATGAGGTAAGTATGGATCAAAATATAAAACGTTTGATAAAACTATATATATAAGACCGGCCATGCGGGGTGACTGATCGGTGGAGGCCAAAAGAAACACTGCTTTCCCTGTATACTCATCCAGCAGTTGTTTCTTCCATTTCACGCGTGTTATTTCTGTGGACTAAATAACAATTAGCAGCGTGATTCTATATTCACGCGCTAAAGAGTATAGGAAAATTGTAGATTCTTAGCTTGACTTGAGCTTCATAGAATGGTTGAATGTTTGGAATATAGTAACAGGTTTAATGGGAGGCGAGCACAGTTATTATTAAAGGCCAGTAGTGATACGCTACGATGGACAGGTTTTTGGCAAGGCGTTTAAGAGTGGCCGGGGGATCTAATCGAGTGTATCAAAACGTCCAGAGCCCCCACTTCAGTTAATCATGCAGAGATCTAGAATCCTACCTTTATCTAATCACATTAATTGTCTACATGATTGAGAAGATATTTGTTGGGATTATTGGAAAATCGCATTGGACTTTGATCGGACTTGGCGGGCTATTGCTATAAAAAGGTCAACATTCGCCCATTTAACCTCAATTTAAACTGAACCACGTTTGTCATCTTATTACCGAATGTGGCCGAGCACTCCTAATATCAATGGATAAAGACCTTATTCAATGATAACAGTGTACAAAAACAGAAAAACCAATAGAGAATTGACAGCAGAAACGATGAAAAGTAACACAAACATCATCATTGATAATAGACCCTTCCACCGTTTTTTTTTTAAACTTTTGATATATATAACAGCAAAACTGTCGATACTGCTGAAAAGAATGCCTCGAAGTTAGTCCAAATCCCAAATTTGAGAGTTATATTTTGAGTATGAGCAAAGATACAGGCCCGTAAACTCGGAAATTTTCGGGAAATTTTACAGACGTTAATGTATGGAAATTTCGCCCCCCAGTCAAAATTTCCAATCATACAAACGTCTGTAAACATTTCCGAGTTTGCGGGCCTATAACTTTTATTTTTTTATTTTATTTACAACATTTGGGCGTAACGCCACAGGAAACAAGCAATAGGACTCAAGGTCCCCTACGAGGCTTGTCTCCGCCATGTCAGTGGACCTACGATTTTACGTCCTTATCCGAGAAGACGTGAAGGTCTTACCATTTGCAGTTGGTTCACAAAGGCAGCACCTTCTACTCAGTTATTTTAAGACCCTGAGTGTTGGTCCGGCCGGGGTTTGAACCCGCGACCTCCCGCTCGACAGACCGGAGCTTAACTTTGCTCCTGTTCAAGATATAACTCTCAAATTTGGGATCTTTACTAACTTCGAGGTGCTCTTTTCAGCAGTATCGACAGTTTTGCTGTTATACGTATATATCAAAAGTTCAAAAAAAACCGTGGAAGGGTCTATTATATCTCTACGTAGGGATACCACTGTTAAACTGAGCTTCGTTCAACTAACTCGAACTGATTTTTTCTGGTTCTTGTATATACGTTTAAGAGCGGAAATTCAATATTAATTTGAGTTTAATTCCTCTAACGGCGACTTATACAAGGTGCATTGCGATAGTGGTCACTAATCCAAAACTTCAAGGACTGATATCTCTATTACTGATTCCAAAACTGCCCACCCCCTACGGGAATACGTTGGGCATTCGATAACTTATCTGTCCTTGGATGGAGCATTCATTGCCAGCAAAGGACAGCTGGAGGACCGGGGATTTGTCGAAGAGAGTCAGTCAAATATAGCGATTTTTACATCAATGTTTATAAGAGATTTTACAAATGTCCGTGAGGGTGGACAAGCCGGAGACATTTAGTGCCGAGAGCAATATGTTGCTTTACGATAAAACTCAATTTATATAAACGCCTCTTGATAGCTCTAACAGAACACTATCGATGAAAAAACCTAGTGTATAGACAGTGCAGTTAGTTGTGATTGGTCTGAGAGATGTTTATGTCACCTGAAAACGACGGATAACCCCACCCCTCCCCCTGTTTTACCCTAAATTTAATTGTTCATCATTAATTACACCTTCAAAAACTCATGAATAATTAATGATCAGCATGTCCAATAAAATGAACGAAATCAGTCACATGCATGATCTTTTACTCAATATTCCTAAAAGCCCGGGGAGGGCTTTGATTTCGGTACCAGGGGAAAATGGGGTACAAACGGTATTACGAAAGAATGCAAATTAGGATGAAGACTTTATATCAAGAATACTAATGAAGATGTGACTTTATATAAAGTTTTCATCCTAATCTGCAAGTCAAAATATCAACAAATACCACGCACAAGCACATCTACTGCATGTACTAGTTTAATCGATAGCAAAAATCGTATGTTAGAACTTACAAACGTACTGTAACGGTTCAGAACTTAAATGTACAGTTATTGAAAACACAACCTAACAGCATAGTATTTGCTGCATGCAGTAGTAGCTGGTACAACACTAGTACTTGGTAAAGAAATGCTGCTACTCAATTCGTCAGATACATCAAAATCAAACAAGTCTAAGTCCTCATCCTTTTTCACAATATTCTTGTTGAGTTGAAGACCACAAATAATACCGTATAGAGAGTTCTCGCTGGATACCTCTGCCCGTCCGCCTTACAAACTTCCTGCACAAACTTAGTTAGCCACAAATCAAGTGACACTGCAGACATATTTACGATATTGGAATTGGTGTCTAAACTATGAACGTTTTCCGGTTGAAATGCAAATGAACATTGTTCTGGGCTTGGCAAATGTAGTGGACTTTGGCACATAATAATTTCGCCTCTTCAGCGATAGTTTTCGCTCGTCTGAACAACCTTTCCTGTGGCATTCTGGTTACAATGGAAGGCGATGAAAGCAACGATGAAATAAAAGCTATTTCAAACAATTTGCAATTCAATTCCCTTTCAGCACAGCTATTGAAAAGTTTTTGTTAAATGCATCCCTATTTGGAATTTGCTAAACATGACACCGATTTATTGTGTTCATATTGTTACATTTTCCCGTGTTTTTTTTAAGTCGTTTAAAAACACTCACAGCACGTGTCTTATCATGTATAAAAAATCGAGGGCGAAGCACTGCTGTTTGTGTTTTAATCATTACATCATACCCATAAGGCAAGAGGAGGGTTGGGTGGATACTTACCCAGAAACCATGATTGATCCAAAAGGACCAAGTACGAATAATGTGTTGTGCATTGTGTACTCATTTGAAAGGAATTCAGAGGATGACATCATTGAAATAATGTCAAAAGCATGTGAAAATAGTTATCTAGGAAGATAAAAAAAAACGTGTACAATCAATTCTGCCAGACGTTAGATCAAAAAAAACAGATCTTGAACAGCAAGATGAAGAAAATATAACGATAAAGTGTCCGAAGACTACTGGCAATGCTGATCAAAAAACAACGCTTGTCGAGGTTTATACGATATTTCGGCTGGCCAGTACCAGCCTTCTTCAGGTTTATTTTACAGTTTATTTTAGGACGATCAACATAGTGTGGTCTGCCAACATGGCTAAATCATGATAGGTCTTTATTATTACCAAATGTATGGAATTATTGGAGGCCTGATTAAACGCGGGGGGGAATTCCTTAGACACACCTTCACCTAAAGATAGTAGAAAGACTTGTTAAAGTGCTCATGTCTATAGATCTACTGATTGCGACCTCTCGGAGACACGTGGTGCAGGAAACCAGAGACTAAAGAGCTTCAGAGGATTCCGACGGACCGTGGGTCATTCAGTTTTCGAGTGCCGGATTCTGATGCCGGGTCTTTGCGGCTTGCAATGGCTCATCCTATATCTAAAAAAATGTGTATGATTCAAGATAAACTACAGCAAACCTTACCAAACAACGTATCATATTGAAGATATATCGAAAATTTCGGCTCGGTAGTTCTTACAAATGTAATTCTTACAAATGAGATGTTTTGACAATGGTGATTACACAAGGTGAAAGGAATAAGGAAATGACGTAAATAAAAAAAATGGCATTCTATTTTTTCCTTTAGGAATTCCAAGATATATTTTGGAAATGATGCAAAAGTTCGGCATTTCCTCTTGGTATCATCATATGTATCATACGCGGCTTCAATTGAACGCTAATTCCACTCAGACGGATCCGATAAAATATCTTTTTGCAGGTTTCGCTCCAGCCCGCCGCGCATCCTTCCAGTAATCCAACATCTTTGATTGGTTAGTACAAGATTAGCATTGTTCAAATTTTTTTTAACATTCCCATCCATCATCCCGGCCAGTGATATCATACTGAACATTGGCTCCGCTTTCACATACTTTCACAATAGGGTCGATCGGATCGGAATGTTGTTAACCCCTCCGAACTCATTCAAGCTATAATTGAAGACTTTGTGCTACACAGCTGTATTGCTTAGTTCTTTCAGAAACCTTTTTTTTTTATAATAAAGGCAAATTACGGTTGCTTTCCAGCTAAAGCTAGTCAGAACCATCCATGGGGAGGGATACTGGGGTGGTGCAATTCTGGTTCCAGAGGTTTTCTCGGTTGCTTAGAGAAGGCTAGAGAGTAGAGCCGCGAAGCCCAGTAACTACATGTCGGTTGAGTCAACTCGAAAGCTTGTGCTCCTTTGGCTGGCGTACATATATTGCTTATTGAACTTTTATTCTTCTTGTAAGCTATTCTATTATAGCTATTGCTATAAAATGTAGGATAGCGGGTGTGCTACAGAGATGTCGAAACCTGACCCTATTTAAGGGTGAAAAATTGGAAAATTCATACCCTTTCCAAGGTTTGTAACTAAAATATATACCCTATTTAAGTAAACAAGTCCAAGGACTACAGAAAAGCTGATCGAACAACGTATATATTGAGAATTCTACGATATATCGGCTGGCCAAACCAGTCTTCTTCAGGTAGATCTTATAAGGAACTATATTAGGGACTACCAGAGTAGCGTTATTTCCAATCGCTAATTCATTATGTGAAGTTGACTGATAAAATAAAAAGCGTACCCCATTTAAAATGCAAAATATGATACCTATTTAAGGATCAGGAGGTTCTAAAACCATACCCTATTCGGGGGCACATACCTATATAGCGTATATATGGGAGTAGCCCCACCCCCTCCACCCCCCCCCCCCCCCGGGGATTTTCTCCAGTTTTTCTCCGAGTTCTTCGGTTTTTCTCCCTCCAAGAAAATCAACACGCTAAATCTCCAAATCGATCTGTAGTTTAGCCGGGTCCCGACTTTGACCAACCCCGTTTTTTTTAGCCGGTACAGTTCAAATTCAATTCAATTCAAGAAGCTAGAATTAAACTTTTTATCGTGAACGTGATCGTTACTGTGTACAACAATTCATACATAAGGAAGCGGATTTCGTTTGAGTGTACAAAACGGAACTATACCATAATACCATGCATGCATACCAGATAATATCTTCAAAAGTGGCTTTGTTGCTTTGTTCTTGACAAATTCAGAATCTTTTCTATTAACCTTACGGTATATTTTAACCTTTGAATTAAAGTATCGAAGTTGACTGATAATTTCTTTAACTTTGTCGGCCGCCGTCTTTTGAAATGTATAACATCACATGTGATAATTGCCATTTTTTATGCCGGCGAGATGTGCTGGTATTTGCAATTGTTTGCACGTTGCAACTCAAAATAAAACTTATATCGTATTTTCTCTCAGGGACACAGATCAAAAATCGAAAAGTGACATCAAGCGTGTAGTTCGACTAGCCTCAATGCTGAACTATTTTCAGTGTAAATAAAGAATTGTTACGTTCATAAACTGTAAGCTGTATAGTTCGAATTATCTTTGCGGTTCAGGGTGTGGGTATGGATGCACTAAACGCATGATGCGAATTTTATATTTTCCTTAATCATGCAGCTTGATCGTGTGTTTCCCTGAAATTAAATCAAGTATCGACCCCACCCCTAGGTTTTGAAGGGGATTAACGAATGGTCAATATATACTTCTGCGCAAAGCCTCTGATGATAACCGCAAAGGTAACTCGTGACCGTCTCGTGCGACTGATATTCTTGAGGCCGACGTCGGGATGTATCTTGGTGGCTTACGAATTTCATTTATATATTTTTAATTTTATACAAGAAAACGTAAACATCTTACCATCGGCAGGGTTTTATTCCAAAGGTGGCACCCTTATCAATTAGCATTAAGATTATTAGTGCATTGAACCCCCCATCTCCTACACATTGGACCGAGGCTGTACCACTGATTGAACTAACCGGGATCATGGAGTCGGTTGATTCAAACAATACTCTAATATTGTTGTTTATTATATAACTGCAAACAACCCGCCGCCTCACGCAGTACTATATCTGAAATATGACACCATATTGGGGTAATAACGTTCAAATGGCTTCCCCGTTTCCACAGCGCAGTTACGTTTTTGAAAATAAACAACTTATGAGGCGGCAAACCAGCTAATACGGTTGTGAATAAAGGCCCATGCATTTACACTACGCTGAATTTTTGCATGGCTCGGATAAAAGTGGTACGGCCAAACATATCAGTCCGCTACTTCATTTACACTATATTTCTTTT
>JAOWCC010000019.1:20644157-20675349 GCA_030867875.1 Actinernus sp. WN-2022
GACATTTAGTGCCGAGAGCAATATGTTGCTTTACGATAAAACTCAATTTATATAAACGCCTCTTGATAGCTCTAACAGAACACTATCGATGAAAAAACCTAGTGTATAGACAGTGCAGTTAGTTGTGATTGGTCTGAGAGATGTTTATGTCACCTGAAAACGACGGATAACCCCACCCCTCCCCCTGTTTTACCCTAAATTTAATTGTTCATCATTAATTACACCTTCAAAAACTCATGAATAATTAATGATCAGCATGTCCAATAAAATGAACGAAATCAGTCACATGCATGATCTTTTACTCAATATTCCTAAAAGCCCGGGGAGGGCTTTGATTTCGGTACCAGGGGAAAATGGGGTACAAACGGTATTACGAAAGAATGCAAATTAGGATGAAGACTTTATATCAAGAATACTAATGAAGATGTGACTTTATATAAAGTTTTCATCCTAATCTGCAAGTCAAAATATCAACAAATACCACGCACAAAGCACATCTACTGCATGTACTAGTTTAATCGATAGCAAAAATCGTATGTTAGAACTTACAAACGTACTGTAACGGTTCAGAACTTAAATGTACAGTTATTGAAAACACAACCTAACAGCATAGTATTTGCTGCATGCAGTAGTAGCTGGTACAACACTAGTACTTGGTAAAGAAATGCTGCTACTCAATTCGTCAGATACATCAAAATCAAACAAGTCTAAGTCCTCATCCTTTTTCACAATATTCTTGTTGAGTTGAAGACCACAAATAATACCGTATAGAGAGTTCTCGCTGGATACCTCTGCCCGTCCGCCTTACAAACTTCCTGCACAAACTTAGTTAGCCACAAATCAAGTGACACTGCAGACATATTTACGATATTGGAATTGGTGTCTAAACTTTGAACGTTTTCCGGTTGAAATGCAAATGAACATTGTTCTGGGCTTGGCAAATGTAGTGGACTTTGGCACATAATAATTTCGCCTCTTCAGCGATAGTTTTCGCTCGTCTGAACAACCTTTCCTGTGGCATTCTGGTTACAATGCGAAGGCGATGAAAGCAACGATGAAATAAAAGCTATTTCAAACAATTTGCAATTCAATTCCCTTTCAGCACAGCTATTGAAAAGTTTTCGTTAAATGCATCCCTATTTGGAATTTGCTAAACATGACACCGATTTATTGTGTTCATATTGTTACATTTTCCCGTGTTTTTTTAAAGTCGTTTAAAACACTCACAGCACGTGTTTTATCATGTATAAAAAATCGAGGGCGAAGCACTGCTGTTTGTGTTTTAATCATTACATCATACCCATAAGGCAAGCGGAGGGTTGGGTGGATACTTACCCAGAAACCATGATTGATCCAAAACGACCAAGTACGAATAATGTGTTGTGCATAGACTATATCGCAACCCCGCCGTCGCAGTGCACTCTGGGATGGATATCTCAGTTTTCCATTGTTGTTGTTGGGCGGCCATCTTGGATTTAACAATGGAAACTGAGATATCCATCCCAGAGTGCACTGCGACGGCGGAGTTGCGATATAGTCCATTGTGTACTCATTTGAAAGGAATTCAGTGAAGCCGACTTGTCAGAGGCAGAGGATGACATCATTGAAATAATGTCAAAAGCATGTGAAAATAGTTATCTAGGAAGATAAAAAAAAACGTGTACAATCAATTCTGCCAGACGTTAGATCAAAAAAACAGATCTTGAACAGCAAGATGAAGAAAATATAACGATAAAGTGTCCGAAGACTACTGGCAATGCTGATCAAAAACAACGCTTGTCGAGGTTTATACGATATTTCGGCTGGCCAGTACCAGCCTTCTTCAGGTTTATTTTACAGTTTATTTTAGGACGATCAACATAGTGTGGTCTGCCAACATGGCTAAATCATGATAGGTCTTTATTATTACCAAATGTATGGAATTATTGGAGGCCTGATTAAACGCGGGGGGAATTCCTTAGACACACCTTCACCTAAAGATAGTAGAAAGACTTGTTAAAGTGCTCATGTCTATAGATCTACTGATTGCGACCTCTCTGATTATTAAGGACACTAAGTGTCACTGTTTTTTAGTCCGTTCGTAACAGCACTCAACAAAAAGAGCTAACAAGTATGACGCGTACGTGGTACGTGGAGAAACAAATAGCACGTGGTGCAGGAAACCAGAGACTAAAGAGCTTCAGAGGATTCCGACGGACCGTGGGTCATTCAGTTTTCGAGTGCCGGATTCTGATGCCGGGTCTTTGCGGCTTGCAATGGATCATCCTATATCTAAAAAAATGTGTATGATTCAAGATAAACTACAGCAAACCTTACCAAACAACGTATCATATTGAAGATATATCGACAATTTCGGCTGGGTAGTTCTTACAAATGTAATTCTTACAAATGAGATGTTTTGACAATGGTGATTACACAAGGTGAAAGGAATAAGGAAATGACGTAAATAAAAAAATGGCATTCTATTTTTTCCTTTTAGGAATTCCAAGATATATTTTGGAAATGATGCAAAAGTTCGGCATTTCCTCTTGGTATCATCATATGTATCATACGCGGCTTCAATTGAACGCTAATTCCACTCAGACGGATCCGATAAAATATCTTTTTGCAGGTTTCGCTCCAGCCCGCCGCGCATCCTTCCAGTAATCCAACATCTTTGATTGGTTAGTACAAGATTAGCATTGTTCAAAATTTTTTTTAACATTCCCATCCATCATCCCGGCCAGTGATATCATACTGAACATTGGCTCCGCTTTCACATACTTTCACAATAGGGTCGATCGGATCGGAATGTTGTTAACCCCTCCGAACTCATTCAAGCTATAATTGAAGACTTTGTGCTACACAGCTGTATTGCTTAGTTCTTTCAGAAACCTTTTTTTTTTATAATAAAGGCAAATTACGGTTGCTTTCCAGCTAAAGCTAGTCAGAACCATCCCCCGGGGGGGGGACTCCCCATAAAAATAGACGGGGGTGCTCGACGTGAGAAATGAAATTCACCCCTAAAAGATAGCAATATGGGCGTGGCTCACAAAAAAATTACCCCTAAAAGATAGCACTCCAAAAGACAAATTTGTGCAACTGAAACTAAAGGAAATAAGAGACAAAGCTCTGCCCCATAACCTCGTCTTTAATATTCGGATGGATCAAACTCTATATCGAAGCCGTAAATACCGATTCAACTTGTGGGGTCTCATGCTCGAGGATCCAGTGCTATTTTTTCTCGGCCACAAAAAAATTGGGTATCGGAGACCCCTAAAAGATAGCAGACCTTTGGAAGACCCCTAAGAGATAGCACTGCTAACGATTTTAACCCCTAAAAGATAGGTCGAGCACCCCCGTCTATTTTTATGGGGAGTCCCCCCCCCGGGAACCATCCATAGGGAGGGATACTGGGGTGGTGCAATTCTGGTTCCAGAGGTTTTCTCGGTTGCTTAGAGAAGGCTAGAGAGTAGAGCCGCGAAGCCCAGTAACTACATGTCGGTTGAGTCAACTCGAAAGCTTGTGCTCCTTTGGCTGGCGTACATATATTGCTTATTGAACTTTTATTCTTCTTGTAAGCTATTCTATTATAGCTATTGCTATAAAATGTAGGATAGCGGGTGTGCTACAGAGATGTCGAAACCTGACCCTATTTAAGGGTGAAAAATTGGAAAATTCATACCCTTTCCAAGGTTTGTAACTAAAATATATACCCTATTTAAGTAAACAAGTCCAAGGACTACAGAAAAGCTGATCGAACAACGTATATATTGAGAATTCTACGATATATCGGCTGGCCAAACCAGTCTTCTTCAGGTAGATCTTATAAGGAACTATATTAGGGACTACCAGAGTAGCGTTATTTCCAATCGCTAATTCATTATGTGAAGTTGACTGATAAAAATAAAAAGCGTACCCCATTTAAAATGCAAAATATGATACCTATTTAAGGATCAGGAGGTTCTAAAACCATACCCTATTCGGGGGCACATACCTATATAGCGTATATATGGGAGTAGCCCCACCCCCTCCCCCCCCCCCCCCCCCCGGGGATTTTCTCCAGTTTTTCTCCGAGTTCTTCGGTTTTTCTCCCTCCAAGAAAATCAACACGCTAAATCTCCAAATCGATCTGTAGTTTAGCCGGGTCCCGACTTTGACCAACCCCGTTTTTTTTAGCCGGTACAGTTCAAATTCAATTCAATTCAAGAAGCTAGAATTAAACTTTTTATCGTGAACGTGATCGTTACTGTGTACAACAATTCATACATAAGGAAGCGGATTTCGTTTGAGTGTACAAAACGGAACTATACCATAATACCATGCTTGCATACCAGATAATATCTTCAAAAGTGGCTTTGTTGCTTTGTTCTTGACAAATTCAGAATCTTTTCTATTAACCTTACGGTATATTTTAACCTTTGAATTAAAGTATCGAAGTTGACTGATAATTTCTTTAACTTTGTCGGCCGCCGTCTTTTGAAATGTATAACATCACATGTGATAATTGCCATTTTTTATGCCGGCGAGATGTGCTGGTATTTGCAATTGTTTGCACGTTGCAACTCAAAATAAAACTTATATCGTATTTTCTCTCAGGGACACAGATCAAAAATCGAAAAGTGACATCAAGCGTGTAGTTCGACTAGCCTCAATGCTGAACTATTTTCAGTGTAAATAAAGAATTGTTACGTTCATAAACTGTAAGCTGTATAGTTCGAATTATCTTTGCGGTTCAGGGTGTGGGTATGGATGCACTAAACGCACGATGCGAATTTTATATTTTCCTTAATCATGCAGCTTGATCGTGTGTTTCCCTGAAATTAAATCAAGTATCGACCCCACCCCTAGGTTTTGAAGGGGATTAACGAATGGTCAATATATACTTCTGCGCAAAGCCTCTGATGATAACCGCAAAGGTAACTCGTGACCGTCTCGTGCGACTGATATTCTTGAGGCCGACGTCGGGATGTATCTTGGTGGCTTACGAATTTCATTTATATATTTTTAATTTTATACAAGAAAACGTAAACATCGTACCATCGGCAGGGTTTTATTCCAAAGGTGGCACCCTTATCAATTAGCATTAAGATTATTAGTGCATTGAACCCCCCATCTCCTACACATTGGACCGAGGCTGTACCACTGATTGAACTAACCGGGATCATGGAGTCGGTTGATTCAAACAATACTCTAATATTGTTGTTTATTATATAACTGCAAACAACCCGCCGCCTCACGCAGTACTATAATTATCTGAAATATGACACCATATTGGGGTAATAACGTTCAAATGGCTTCCCCGTTTCCACAGCGCAGTTACGTTTTTTGAAAATAAACAACTTATGAGGCGGCAAACCAGCTAATACGGTTGTGAATAAAGGCCCATGCATTTACACTACGCTGATTTTTTGGCATGGCTCAGATAAAAGTGGTACGGCCAAACATATCAGTCCGCTACTTCATTTACACTATATTTCTTTTACTGTGCCATATAACCATTTAGTACGGGTGCCAAAGTATTTACTTAAGAACGCATGCGCTGTGTGTCCTTCCAAGATGGCGGATAAAGAAAGTTTGGAAGCCTTATTTCCAACAGCGTCAACGTAAGCTCTAGATTTCATAAAGGTATGAAAAACCAGGGCCGAAAGAAAACGGACTGGATCAGTGTTCGTGAGCCATTAGTGTCAACGCTGATCTCTCCTCCTTCGCCGCGGTGTTTTTGCGTTTTCAAGGCTTCATTTCATGGTTTCTTCTTTCATTATTGTGAAAAGTTCAATAGCATCTCTTTCTTTCCAAGCGTGGCCGCTCTTTGCTTGGCCGGCTGTGGCGGTGACTGCGTTTGTCCGCCATTTTGAAGTGTAAACTTCGGCGTGTAACTCGCCAATTAGCGCTTTTGGCCCGGTGATCGTGTACACTAGGAATTTTATCCAAGCCGAACCAATATATTTGGTACCCGTGCCAATTTTAACCGTGCTCGGACTACCTAATTAGAAGGGTCAGGCACGGGTAAAATGTTTGGTTCGGCACCGGTCAAATTAGGCGCGTCAAACTAGCCTAACTATTTACTTAAGTTTTTTCATACCAGTTTCATACCAATGCAGGCGTTTATTCGTCCCTCGTCCAAATATATTGCGGTTTCCCAAATAAAACGCCTGCATTGCAGCCTATACGTCAAACCATTTACACTGCATGCAAAATTTATCAGAGCCGAACACTTTTTTTGGTATGCGTACCAATTATATCCGAGTCGTGCTAAAAATCGGCCATTGTAGTGTAAATGACTCGTAAAAATATATAGCCGTATTGGCTGGCTGGCCGACTAATAACCTCGAATTATTAATCGACAAAGATTGTTGCGGATAAAAGATCGAAATTCCTTATCTATCAGAAATGTCTTTACATATTATAGCTGTATTTTCAAATAATCAATAAACGCTTGTTTTATAGAAAATAGAAGGCCATTATTTGGTCATTCTTTTGAAAAATGAATTGGAAATTGTCAATCTCCAAATAATAAACTTTCTCACCACGAAATTAAAGACCAAAATAACTACTCAGATCCATTTTGTTGCCGGTTGCCGATACGTTTTCCGTTCTGGTATTGACTATTGTATTTACAAACGAAACCACAGAGTTATCGTGTATATTCTGTTCTTGTTAAAACATATAAATCCGCCATTAGGCATGAATAGATTGTGCTAGCAAATCCAGCCAAAGTTGCTCCAAAAAAAGGCTAAAAGTTGCTCAAAAGTTGCCAAAAATTGAAAAAGTTGCCACCAAAATTTGAAAAAGTTGCTCACTTTGGCGAGCCATTTTATTCTAGATAACAACTTAAAACATGGAATGTTGGATGTGTAATTCAATATAATCTTAAAGTTCAACATAACTACCAATAGTAGTACTTTCTAATGTGATATTGACCATGGAGCGAATAACCGCTGGATAATTCGCGGGCGATATTAAATAGATAGCTGCTGTCCAGTTTGCGTGAGCGCGCGTAAAGCCAGTTTTATTTTATTTGTATATCATTTATCAATTAACTATCCTTAGTTTTGACCAATTTTAATAAAAACCTTCTAAATAAAGACCTTTTTGATAGTTTGGATCAGTTTTATACCGATTTGTTGCTCAAAAGTTGCCAAGGAAGGCAAAAGTTGCTCTAGGTTGCTCGCACTACAAAAAGTTGCTCAAAACGCTAAAAGTTGCTCAAAAGTTGCCGAGCACAATCTATTTATGCCTATCCGCCATGCATCCACATCCGTATCCGTAACCGCGTTTTACAAACACGTTGTCAATCTGAAAAAGGAAAAAATTGCGGATAATTTCTCACTTGACTTGTAATCAAGAAATACTTAGCTTGTTATCTTTACTAATTAATCGTGTCCCCAGTTTTTTTGGAAAAATACGGTGGACTTCCGGGTTACAGATGATTCAGAAATGATTCAGAGAATCATGAAACAGGAAGAAAATCCGGGTTCGTTTTCATCGAATAACTTGGAAAGCCTTTTTGTTTTCTCCCTTTGCCATTGGCTAGATGGTGTTTTTTTTTTCGTATGGTCAACAGCATACAGTTCCCTACAATTTTCACTTGTAACTTTGCAGCACTTAAGGCATATTCTAGCAAAATCGTATGTATGGGGTGCCAAGTGTCCAAAAATTATATGAAAATTATATATATAATCGTTATTATATCATATAATTTCTTTTCCTCCTATGTTCGTGTTGTTATTTCATTATTTCATATAATGCAACACTGCCTTTCGCATTGTATGAAACCATGATCGTCATTCATTATCTATTATTTCATATAATGCAAGACTGCTTTTTAAATTATATGAAACCATATAATTTTTGGACACTTGGCACCCCATAGATATGCTCGTTGCCGCAGCCTGTTGTATTTTGGGTATATACTTCATGGTAGTGTTTCGTTCCATATAGTCATTTTCTCTACTGTTTTACAGTATTATGCAGGGAGACTATATGGAACGAAACACTACCATGAAGTATATACCGTATTTTACTTTACTTCTTAGGCGAATCATTACTTAATCATTTGAATTATAATTAGGCAACCGCTTGTGATTGGCTAGCGGAACCAACTCGCGGGAAATCCATTCTAAAAATAACCCGGTCTGTAAAAACGTTGCATCAAAGACGTAGTATGGGAGATGGACACTCCGCGGGTAACGGCTACTGCTAAATGTTGATAAGGGTACGATAATCGCTGTGGGAGCTCAGTAATCTCTACTAATTAAGTACTTCACTACCAATACTGATATATATACATTTAGACCAACACTAGGTTTTTGCAGAGACTAGTTACCATTGCTTATTCAGTGTTAACGTTCATGTTATTTTATTGTTTTTCTCCAATAAAAAAGGGTTTACGTCCTACTGTCTGTTGTATTGTCGTGTCTTATGTCAACGTTGCCTATATGTGCTCTGACGGCTTTCGCTTTCCATGCATACATATCTCTTCCACCTTCAAACTATCTCAATTTTCAGTAATTCTTCACTGAGACTGGCATATGGAAGTGCTTACACTGTTGTAGACGACGGTCCCAGACTGCCATGAGTGACGAGAATTAACTCTATCAAATGCTGAAAGACTCGAAAGGATCTATACTCAGAGAATAGGTTTAAACAAAATACTTGTGAAAATAGCCAGTGAGGTAGAATTATTTTACCAAATTGACTGAATTGAACAGGTATATTGTACGATGTTCAAGAACTTCAAGAGCCGTTCGGTGTTAAAGCATGCTGTTTTTTAAGGTAAACATCTTAAATGGTCGTTTGCTTAGAAAATATGTTTTGAAGCTACTATGCTAAATGTTGACCCAAGACTGAAGATAATTATTTTGAATTTGAAAACGATCCGGGATCATTTAATTAAATTAAAGGTCGTACCCCGGGGACATAAACATACATCAGTAGTACTAAATAAATCTCTTGCTTTGCGTATTTTAACACATGTTAGCAAAATAATATTAGTATTACATGTGCAGATGTCTCTAGTTTACGAAAATTATACTCAGGCCTCCTCAAAATTGGTTTCGCCAGACATAACTGGGCGCGGTCAGTCTGGAACTGAAACTGTCGGGGAATAGTTTCATTCTTGAAGCTCACCATTAGCATTGCTAAAAATCTCTTTTATGCAATTTGTTTCAAGCCAAAGTTTACGAAATCGCACACACTGATACATTTCGTGCAGCCATGTGACATGTCACGTGAAAGATCATATCAGCAAATGGTCTAGAGGACGCTCCCTTTTATTAAGGCCTGGGTGAAGAACGGTCACACTCCTCAAAAGTAACTGGGTGGTCTATTGTTGTTTGGCTGTACCCTTCACGGTACCCTGCTAGACAGAGATTCCGCCTTTCTCTTACCCTGTCTAGCAGGGCCATATCTCGTGCCCGGAGGGGAGGGGGGGGGGGGTGTACTCCATATAATGGAATATACGGGGTACCTCATCAGGCTGGAGGTATATAAAAGGGTAGGGATTTCACGATCGAGTTGAAGTATAGAAAAGGGTAGTGAAAAGTTTACAGACGTTTGTATGGAAATTTTGACTGAGGGGCAAGTTTGTGCCCCCAGTCGAAATTTCCATACAAACGTCTGTAAAATTTTCTGACATTTTCCGAGTTTGCGGGCCTGTATCTTTGCTCCTATTCAAGATATAACTTTCTCAAACTCATTAATAATTCATGAGATAGTCATCCAATGGAGGAACTGTATTTGGTCACATGCATGAGTCTTGGTACCGGGTGAAACCCTTGTGTTTGATCAAGTTTCCAACCCTAGTGATCAATATTTCTTAATCATCACATTCATGAACCACTAACTAATTACATACTGATAAACTACAAGTAAGGAGCGAAGTAGTAAAGAAATAAAGAATGACATAGAAAGAAAAAGTCTGCCTCCACGGGTTTCATTTGTTTTCTCAATATTTGTCTTTGATTATTAAGGACACTAAGTGTCACTGTTTTTTAGTCCGTTCGTAACAGTATTCAACAAAAAGAGCTAACAAGTATGACGTCAGTTGAAACTGATGCTTTAGAAAAAAATTGCACGTGATGCAGGAAACAAGAGACTAAAGAGATTCAGAGGATTCCGACGGACCGTGGGTCATTCAGTTTTCGAGTGCCGGATTCTGATGCCGGGTCTTTGCGGCTTACAATGACTCATCCTATATCTAAAAAAATGTGTATGATTCAAGATAAACTACCGTGAGCAAACCTTACCAAACAACGTTTCATATTGAATTGAAGATATACCGACAATTTCGGCTGGGTAGTTCTTACAAATGTAATTCTTACAAATGAGATGTTTTGACAATGGTGATTACACAAGGTGAAAGGAATAAGGAAATGACGTAAATAAAAAGAATGGCATTCTATTTTTTTTCCTCTTAGGAATTCCAAGAGATATTTTGGAAATGATGCAAAAGTTCGGCATTTCCTCTTGGTATCATCATATGTATCATACGCGGCTTCATTTGAACGCTAATTCCACTCAGACGGATCTGATAAAATATCTTTTTGCAGGTTTCGCTCCAGCCCGCCGCGCATCCTTCCAGTAATCCAACGTCTTTGATTGGTTAGTACAATATTAGCATTGTTTAAAAAAAAAATAACATTCCCATCCATCATCCCGGCCAGTGATATCATACTGAACATTGGCTCCGCTTTCACATACTTTCACAATAGGGTCGGATCGGAATGTTGTTAACCCCTCTGAACTCATTCAAGCTATTGACGACTTTGTGCTACACAGCTGTATTGCTTAGTTCTTTCAGAAACCATTTTTTTTATAATAAAGGCAAATGACGGTTGCTTTCCAGCTAAAGCTAGTCAGAACCATGGGCAGGGATACCGGGGTGGTGCAACTCTGGTTCCAGAGGTTTTCTCAGGTGCTTAGAGAAGGCTATCTAGAGAGTAGAGCCGCGAAGCCCAGTAACTACGTGTCGGTTGAGTTAATTAACTCGAAAGCTTGTGCTCCTTTGGCTGGCGTACATATATTACTTATTGAACTTTTATTCTTCTTGTAATTAAGCTATTCTATTATAGATCGATTTCACTTAGGTCACGTGAATCCTAAAAATCTTTATTGCTGATTCAAATAAAATCAAGGTGCGTTTTTCTGAAAGAGAACTAAAAATTACGTATTTTTGACAAGTTTGATCAATCTAGGATATTTCTCGCCCAAAATATAAGCGATCAAATGTGCGCCATGTTTACAGTAAAATGTATGGCGCCGCCATCTTGGTGTACCTCCAAGGTAAACAAGATGGCGGCCAGATTACCAAGTTTCATTAAAGTTCACAATTACCAAGAATTCTGACCTAAAATGTATCTATTTGCATAGATATTCACTTATTTGACATGTTGGTTTGTATTTAGAAGGTTTTTGGCTGAAAGTTGCACTAATTTGACTCCTCAAAATACGTGACTGGTGAGTGCGTGACTCAAATCGCTTCATCGATATCTCCGGAACAAAGTGAAAGAAACCGATGAAATGTGGTTTGAAGCCGTGCTTAGGTAAGCTCTAAACTGTATCAAAAGCACAACTTGGTAGAGTTTATAGTTTCGAAGTTAGCAATTTGATGACGTCACATGAAATCGATCTATAGCTATAATTGCTTAATTTGTGTCTTTGGGGGGTGGGGGGTTACTCCCGGAAATGTAGGATAGGGGTGTGCCACAGAGATGTCGAAACCTGACCCTATTTAAGGGTGAAAAATTGGAAAATTCATACCCTTTCCAAAGATTGTAACTAAAATATATACCCTATTTAAGGAACTATATTAGGGACTACCAGAGTAGCGTTATTTCCAATCGCTAATTCATTATGTGAAGTTGACTGATAAAAATAAGAAGCGTACCCCATTAGTTAAGAATCGGATATTCTATATGAGGGTCAAAATGCAAAATATGATACCCTATTTAAGGATCAGGAGGTTCTAAAACCATACCCTATTCGGGGGAACATACCTATATATATAACTTTTTATCGTGAACGTGACCGTTACTGTGTGCAACAATTCATACATAACGAAGCGGATTTCGTTTGGGTGTACAAAACGGATCGATACCATAATACCATGCATACCAGATAATATCTTCAAAAGTGGCTTTGTTGCCGCTATGTTCTTGACAAATTCAGAAATCCACAGTCGACCTAATGGTAGCCAGCCAAATTGCGGAATCTTTTTTATTAACCTTATTGTAAATTTTAACCTTTGAATTAAAGTATCGAAGCCGACTGATAATTTCTTTAACTTTGTCGGCCGCCGTCTTTTGAAATGTATAACATCACATGTGATAATTTCCATTTTTTATGCCGGCGAGATGTGCTGGTATTTGTTTACACGTTGCAACTCAAAATAAAACTTATATCGTATTTACTCTCAGGGACACAGATCAAAAACCGGAAAGTGACATCAAGCGTGTAGTTCGACTAGCCTCAATGCTGAACTATTTTCAGTGTAAATAAAGAATTGTTACGTTCATAAACTGTAAGCTGTATAGTTCGAATTATCTTTGCGGTTCAGAGCGTGGGTATGGATGCACTAAACGCATGATGCGAATTTTATATTTTCCTTAATCATGCAGCTTGATCGTGTGTTTCCCTGAAATTAAATCAAGTATCGACCCCACCCCTAGGTTTTGAAGGGGATTAACGAATGGTCAATATATACTTCTGCGCAAAGCCTCTGATGATAACCGCAAAGGTAACTCGTGACCGTCTCGTGCGACTGGTGTTCTTTAGGCCGACGTCGGGATGTAACTTGGTGGCTTACGAATTTCATTTATATATTTTAAATTTGATACAAGAAAACGTAAACATCTTACCATCGGCAGGGTTTTATTCCAAAGGTGGCACCCTTATTAATTAGCATTAAGATTATTAGTGCATTAAACCCCCCATCTCCCACACGTTGGACCGAGGCTGTACTACTGAACTAACGACCGAGATCATGGAGTCGGTTGATTCAAACAATACTCTAATATTGTTGTTTATTATATAACTGCAAACAACCCGCCGCCTCACGCAGTACTATATCTGAAATATGACACCATATTGGGCCGGTAATAAGGTTCAAATGGCTTCCCCATTTCCACAGCGCAGTTACGTTTTTTGAAAATAAACAACTTATGAGGCGGCAAACCAGCTAATACGGTTGTGTATAAAGGCCCATGCATTTACACTACGCTGAATTTTTGGCACGGCTCGGATAAAAGTGGTACGGGCCAAACATATCAGTTCGCTACTTCGTTTACACTATATTTCTTTTGCCGTGCCATATAACCATTTAGTACGGGTGCCAAAGTTTTGCCGACTGACTATTTGCTTATATAAGAACGCATGCGCTGTTTGTCCTTCCGAGATGGCGGATAAAGAAAGTTTGGAAGCCTTATTTTCAACAGCGTCAACGTAAGCTCTAGATTTCATAAAGGTATGAAAAACAAAGAAAACGGACTCGGATCAGTGTTCATGAGCCATTAGCGTCAACGCTGATCTCTCCTCCTTCGGCGGTGTTTTTGCGTTTTCAAGGCTTCATTTCATGGTTTCTTCTTTCATTATTGTGAAAAGTTCACTAGCATCTCTTTCTTTCTAAGCGTGGGCGCTCTTTGCTTGGCCGGCTGTGGCGGTGACTGCGTTTGTCCGCCATTTTGAAGTGTAAACTTCGGCGTGTAACTTGCCAATTCGAACGAGGGCTATAGAATAAAAGTGCTTTTGACCCGGATGATCGTGTACACTAGGAATTTTATCCGAGCCGAACCAATATATTTGGTACCCGTGCCAATTTGACCCGTGCTCGGACTACCTATTTAGAAGGGTCAGGCACGGGTAAAATGTTTGGTTCGGCACCGGTCAAATTAGGCGCGTCAAACCTAGCCTGACTATTTACTTAAGTTTGTTCATACCTTTATAGCAATGCAGGCGTTTATTATTCCCTCGTCCAAATATATTGCGGTTTCCCAAATAAAATGCCTGCATTGCAGGCTACGTCAAACCATTTACACTGCGGCATGCAAAATTTATCAGAGCCGAACTCTTTTTTTGGGTATGCGTACCAATTTTATCCGAGCCGTGCTAAAAATCGGCCATTGTATAGTGTAAAAAATACACAGCCGTATGGGCTGGCTAGCCGACTAATAATCTCGAATTATTAATTGACAAAGATTGTTGCGGATAAAAGATCGAAATTCCTTATCTATCAGAAATGTCTTTACATATTATAGCTGCATTTTCAAGGAATCAATAAACGCTTGTTTTATAGTCATTATTTGGTCATTATTTGGTCATTATTTTGAAATAACTACTCAGATCCATTTTGTTGCCGGTTTAGATACGTTTCCGTTCTGGTATTGACTATTGTATTTACAAACGAAACCACAGAGTTATCGTGCATATTCTGTTCTTGTTAAAAAATATAAATCCGCCATCCGCCATGCATCCGTATATCCGTCTCCGCGTTTGACAAACACGTTGTCAATACTGAAAAGGAACAAAATAGCGGAATATTTCTCACTAGACTTGTAATCAAAAAATACTTAGCTTGTTATCTTTACTAATTAATCGTGTCCCCAGTTTGTTTTGTAAAAATACGGTGGACTTTCGGGTTACAGATGATTCAGAAATGATTCAGAGAATCACGAAACAGAAGAAAATCCGGGTTCGTTTTAATCGAATAACTTGGAAAGCCTTTTTGTTTTCTCCCTTTGCCATTGGCTGGATGGTGTTTTCTTTACGTTTTCACAGTACAAACGGTCAACAGCATACAGTTTCCTACAATATTATTTCGCTTGTAACTTTGACTGTGGACATCTCAGACAGCAGATAAGGCATAATCTAGCAACATCGTATGTGCGGATATGATATTGTCTTCTGCTTTACTTCTTAGGCAAATCATTACTTAATCATTTGAATTATAATTATGCAAACGCTTGTAATTGGCTAGCGGAACCAACTCGGGGGAAATACGTTCTAAAATTAACCCGGTCTGTAAAAACGTTGCATCAAAGACGTAGTATGGGAGATGGACACTCCGCGGGTAATGGCTACTGTTAAATGTTGATAAGGGTATGATAATCGCTGTGGGAGCTCAGTAATCTCTACTAACTATGTACTTCACTACCAATATTCAAAAATTCTGCTTATATCGGTTGCATCATGGGTAATCAATATATCACGTAGGATTGAAAAATGTACGAGTTAAACATTTTTAGATCATATGGGCCCATCCGTTGAAGAAAACAAGTTTTATTTTCAGTTTTATAGTTGTACTAATTTATTCCATGCGTTTGCCCTTTAATTTCTTCACGTCGCACTAGCTAGGTTTACTCTATTGCCCTGAATGAGGCTGAAGTATTCACTAAATTGATTTGAAACCTTGGAGCCTAGGTTTAAGCGTAATATCAATGTGAAACACGTTCTATATTATGGTAGTTCGATGTGTGCGATTCTGCCAAACATTCAACCAAATTAATTAAACACAGCGTAGCTAAAAACATTGTTTTATTAAGTCCGCAATGCGGTTGTAAAAATCGCATTTAGTTATTGGAAAGGAAAGAAAGATCAGAACCGAAGTTGTTTTAATCTGTTTAAATTATGGACCAGAATTAAATGTTTTGGTCTTGTGTAAAAATAATTTCTCCTGCGTGTTACATAAATTTTACAATTGACTTATTCATAAGTAAACCTATTATTTACTTTGGCCTCACTAGGTTGTACATTTATTGGTATTCCCGACAATCATTCAAAGATAATTTTTAGTAATAAAATAAATCAACTGATACACAGTTTGATTAAATCTTAACCATTTTATATAACTTAAAATTTATCTCGCGTAGAGTTCTAAAGTCGTTAACTGCAAGAATTCAATATGCATCGCGACCATCAAAACGAAAACCGCCCGCATTCAATTCTGAATAAAATAAAATATGTTTGATCAATACTTCATATGCGAAATAATTACGTCGCAAAAAAAAAACGCAAAAGAAAACTGGTGTGTTCCCAGTGAAATTTTAGCTCTTTTGCAGACTTCATAACGGCAACAATATTTTAGCTGCGTTTGGCTTTGAAGTGTTGCATTTGGTTCAGTTTGTTTGGAAGAATTGCAAACGACTGGTGGAACTGCCATAAGATAAAATACTGAAAATAGAACGTGTTTCAAATTGATAATAAACTTAAACTTAGGCTCCAAGGTTTGAATGCAATTTAGTGAATACTTCAGCCTCATTTAGGGAAATAGAATAAACCTAGCTAGTGCGACGTAGAGAAAGTAAAGTTCAGAATACAGTGAGTTCCTTGAAGTCAATATCAGCGTTCCAGTGGCAAACGCATGGAATAAATTAGTACAACTAAAACTGAAAATAGCACTTGTTTTCTTTAATTGATGGACCCATATGATCTAAAAATGTTTTACTCGTACATTTTTCAATCCTACCTGATATATTTTTTGTTAGAAAAATGACTGAAAAGCACATTTTTGGATTACCCATGATGCAACCGATAAAAGTATATAAGTATATAATTTTCATGGGGGGTCAGAATTTTTGCACGCGGCTGTATATATATATGTGTATATATATATATGTAATATCCAGTATCTAGGTTCAACTACTAATCATTTCAAAATTCGATTTCGCAATCACAAATCAGCCATTCGAACAAACAAAAAGACTTGTGAAGTTGCAATTCATTTTAATAATAGCGCGCATGCGCTTAGTGATTTTCAATTTACCTGCATCGAGAGAATTAGAGATCCAGATAATGTGGATAGAAAGCTGCTGACAAGGGAAGCCTACTGGATGTCGCCACTTCGAACTATGCAACCGTTTGGCCTTAATTAAAGGCGAGAATATAAATCCAAAAATAGGATACAGTACAATAGCACCTAGGTTTTCTGCCTTTTCATATATTTCTCAGTGCGGTATACTTAATTAATATACGCAAGATACAATACTATAAAATTTAGGTTTCACGCTTTCTCATAGATTACAGTGTGTGGTATAGTTCTTGATCAGATATAGTTGTGCGTAGTGCTGCATTGTTTATAACTGCATATTCAATTACTTGTATATTTTCAACTATTGTAATTTAAAATAAGGTATGCACTTACAACTTAGTTAAGCTTTATTGTGTTTTTTTCTTTTTTTAGTATAAATAGACTCAGCTTGTAAATTAGCTCACTTTTTAACTTTTTAACTGATGAAGGCCGAAGTGCCGAAATGTTTTTAATATATGTTTTATAAGGACCTGTGAGGAGTTGTGTGTTGTCTTTATCTCTATATTCTGTATATTTATTCAAGACAACCACAAGGAATTTTTTATGACTTCGCTTGTCCCCCCTCCCCCTTCACAATGTTGGAATAGAAAGACAACATTTCAGTCATCTCGAAAACCAACATTGAAATGGGGGAGGTTTTTTTTTGTTAAAAATAGCCGGAAATTGCTGAAGAGGTCTGACTTAAATGGCAAGGGTTGAAGTTACCATTGCTTATTCAGTGTTAACGTTCAGTTGTTTGTTTTTCTCCGATAAAAAAAAGAGAGTTACGTCCTACGGTCTGTTCTATTGTCGTGTCTTATGTCAACGTTGCCTATATGTGCTCTCAACGGCTTTTGCTTTCCATGCATACATATCTCTTCGACCTTCAAACTATCTCAATTTTCTCAATTCTTCACTGACAGAGACTGGCATATGGAAGTGCTTATACTGTTGTAGACGACGGTCCCCAGACTGCCATGCATCATGGGTAATCAATATATCACGTAGGATTGAAAAATGTACGAGTTAAACATTTTTAGATCATATGGGCCCATCCGTTGAAGAAAACAAGTTTTATTTTCAGTTTTATAGTTGTACTAATTTATTCCATGCGTTTGCCCTTTAATTTCTTCACGTCGCACTAGCTAGGTTTACTCTATTGCCCTGAATGAGGCTGAAGTATTCACTAAATTGATTTGAAACCTTGGAGCCTAGGTTTAAGCGTAATATCAATGTGAAACACGTTCTATATTATGGTAGTTCGATGTGTGCGATTCTGCCAAACATTCAACCAAATTAATTAAACACAGCGTAGCTAAAAACATTGTTTTATTAAGTCCGCAATGCGGTTGTAAAAATCGCATTTAGTTATTGGAAAGGAAAGAAAGATCAGAACCGAAGTTGTTTTAATCTGTTTAAATTATGGACCAGAATTAAATGTTTTGGTCTTGTGTAAAAATAATTTCTCCTGCGTGTTACATAAATTTTACAATTGACTTATTCATAAGTAAACCTATTATTTACTTTGGCCTCACTAGGTTGTACATTTATTGGTATTCCCGACAATCATTCAAAGATAATTTTTAGTAATAAAATAAATCAACTGATACACAGTTTGATTAAATCTTAACCATTTTATATAACTTAAAATTTATCTCGCGTAGAGTTCTAAAGTCGTTAACTGCAAGAATTCAATATGCATCGCGACCATCAAAACGAAAACCGCCCGCATTCAATTCTGAATAAAATAAAATATGTTTGATCAATACTTCATATGCGAAATAATTACGTCGCAAAAAAAAAACGCAAAAGAAAACTGGTGTGTTCCCAGTGAAATTTTAGCTCTTTTGCAGACTTCATAACGGCAACAATATTTTAGCTGCGTTTGGCTTTGAAGTGTTGCATTTGGTTCAGTTTGTTTGGAAGAATTGCAAACGACTGGTGGAACTGCCATAAGATAAAATACTGAAAATAGAACGTGTTTCAAATTGATAATAAACTTAAACTTAGGCTCCAAGGTTTGAATGCAATTTAGTGAATACTTCAGCCTCATTTAGGGAAATAGAATAAACCTAGCTAGTGCGACGTAGAGAAAGTAAAGTTCAGAATACAGTGAGTTCCTTGAAGTCATTATCAGCGTTCCAGTGGCAAACGCATGGAATAAATTAGTACAACTAAAACTGAAAATAGCACTTGTTTTCTTTAATTGATGGACCCATATGATCTAAAAATGTTTTACTCGTACATTTTTCAATCCTACCTGATATATTTTTTGTTAGAAAAATGACTGAAAAGCACATTTTTGGATTACCCATGATGCAACCGATAAAAGTATATAAGTATATAATTTTCATGGGGGGTCAGAATTTTTGCACGCGGCTGTATATATATATGTGTATATATATATATGTAATATCCAGTATCTAGGTTCAACTACTAATCATTTCAAAATTCGATTTCGCAATCACAAATCAGCCATTCGAACAAACAAAAAGACTTGTGAAGTTGCAATTCATTTTAATAATAGCGCGCATGCGCTTAGTGATTTTCAATTTACCTGCATCGAGAGAATTAGAGATCCAGATAATGTGGATAGAAAGCTGCTGACAAGGGAAGCCTACTGGATGTCGCCACTTCGAACTATGCAACCGTTTGGCCTTAATTAAAGGCGAGAATATAAATCCAAAAATAGGATACAGTACAATAGCACCTAGGTTTTCTGCCTTTTCATATATTTCTCAGTGCGGTATACTTAATTAATATACGCAAGATACAATACTATAAAATTTAGGTTTCACGCTTTCTCATAGATTACAGTGTGTGGTATAGTTCTTGATCAGATATAGTTGTGCGTAGTGCTGCATTGTTTATAACTGCATATTCAATTACTTGTATATTTTCAACTATTGTAATTTAAAATAAGGTATGCACTTACAACTTAGTTAAGCTTTATTGTGTTTTTTTCTTTTTTTAGTATAAATAGACTCAGCTTGTAAATTAGCTCACTTTTTAACTTTTTAACTGATGAAGGCCGAAGTGCCGAAATGTTTTTAATATATGTTTTATAAGGACCTGTGAGGAGTTGTGTGTTGTCTTTATCTCTATATTCTGTATATTTATTCAAGACAACCACAAGGAATTTTTTATGACTTCGCTTGTCCCCCCTCCCCCTTCACAATGTTGGAATAGAAAGACAACATTTCAGTCATCTCGAAAACCAACATTGAAATGGGGGAGGTTTTTTTTTGTTAAAAATAGCCGGAAATTGCTGAAGAGGTCTGACTTAAATGGCAAGGGTTGAAGTTACCATTGCTTATTCAGTGTTAACGTTCAGTTGTTTGTTTTTCTCCGATAAAAAAAAGAGAGTTACGTCCTACGGTCTGTTCTATTGTCGTGTCTTATGTCAACGTTGCCTATATGTGCTCTCAACGGCTTTTGCTTTCCATGCATACATATCTCTTCGACCTTCAAACTATCTCAATTTTCTCAATTCTTCACTGACAGAGACTGGCATATGGAAGTGCTTATACTGTTGTAGACGACGGTCCCCAGACTGCCATGAGTGACGAGAACTCTATCAAATGCTGAAAGACTTCAATTAACTACTCAGAGAATAGGTAACATAATACTTGTGAAAATAGCCAGTGAGGTAGAATTTACCGAATTGACTGAACAGGTATATTGTACGCTTTTCAAGAACTTCAAGAGCCGTTCGGTGTTAAAGCATGCGGTTTTTTAAGGTAAACACCTTAAATGGTCGTTTGCTTAGAAAATATGTTTTGAAGTTACTATGCTAAATGGTTGACCCAAGACTAAAGAGAGTGATTTTGAATTTGAAAACGATCCGGGATCATTTAATGAAATCAGTTAAAGGTCGTATACTCCGGGGACATAAACATACACCAGTAGTACTAAATAAATCTCTTGCTTTGCGTATTTTAACACATGTTAGCAAAATAATATTAGTTTTACATGTGCAGATGTCTCTAGTTTACGAAAATTATACTTAGACCTCCTCAAAGTTTCGCCAGACATAACTGGGCGCGGTCAGTCTGGAACTGAGACTGTCGGGGAATAGTTTGATTCTTGAAGCTCGCCATTGCTAAAAAATCTCTTTTATGCAATTTGTTTAACCTAACCCTAACCCTAACCGGCTAACCCTAACCCTAAGCCAAGGTTTACGAAATCGCACATACTGATACATTTCGTGCAGTCATGTGACATGTTACGTGAACGATCATCTCAGCAAATGGTCCAGAGGACGCTCCCTTTTATTAAGGCCTGGGTGAAGAACGACCACACTCCTCAAAAGTAACTGGGTGAACTATTGTTGTTTGACTTCCTCGAAGCTTTGACAATTCAATTTTACGAACCAATCAAGTACACAGTCACTATACAAGAAGCTCTAGTCTATTTTATGCTCCTTATTGTAGACCAACAATTAGAGAGTTTTCTGCTAATTACCAAGGTCCAAAATTCTTTAACACGCTGAGCTCCGACATTCGTAATGCCACGACCATTTCCTTGTTTCAGTCGAAACTGAAAGTGTATCTTTTCTCCCGTCTTTGAATCCATCCCTTTTTCTCTCAACTTTATTTATTTATTTGTTTAATTAATCTTTACTAGTCCTATGCTTGTTTTTTTTAACCATACATGTTCTTTCGCGCCGCTCCTGCAATGTTTTTAATACAATCAGTTGTCAAAGAGGTAGCCCAAAATCACATAAGCCTAATGGTTTCTATTTGGGCCACTTGCAACCCGTATACTCATGTAATCATGGTATTTATATCTGTCAGTGGCAAATAAAGAATGAAAAAATGGCTGTACCCTTCACGGTACCCTGCTAGACAGAGATCCGCCTCTCTAGTCTCTTACCCTGTCTAGTAGGGCCATATCTCGTATAGAAACTAACAACTGAAGGCAGCAAAGAGTATTCTAACTAAGTGTAATCAGCCACATTTCACATAGGATCACTGTAGATCTGGGCTGGTTGTTCAAAGCACGATTAGTGCTAATCCAGGGATAATTTCCATGACAACAAATAGGTTCTGTGCCGAGTTAATCCAGGATTAGCAGTTATCGGGCTTTGAACAACCCGGCCCTGTTATATTAAAGGTACTGAGTAGTGTCATCATGCAGCCACATTCACATACGATCACTGTAGATCTGTTATATTAAAGGTACTGAGTATGTAAAGGTAGCAAAGAGTATTCTAACTAAGAGTCATCATGCAGCCACATTCACGTAGAATCACTGTAGATCTGTTATATCAAAGGTACTGAGTACGTAAAGGTAGCAAAGAGTATTCTAACTAAGAGTCGATCATGCAGCCACATTCACGTAGAATCACTGTAGATCTGTTATATCAAAGGAACTGAGTAGTAAAGGCATGAAAGAGAAATACGTTAGCCGGTACTCAGTGACTGAGTGCGGAGTATGGAATATGCTAACTAAGTGAAATCAACCACATTTCACATAGATTACAGAGATCTGTTATATCAAAGGAACTGAGTATATGTGACTGAGAGAACGATATAACATACAGTATACTATGTCAAAATGGGGTTCGCCGGCGAGGAATCTTGTATGTAGACAACCTTTTTATTTTTAACTCATTTTAAAAAGATATATATAATTCGGTAGGAAAGTAACAAGTTCGAGCCCGGGTAGGAGCGCTCAATTTCTTTTTACACTCGTTTACTTTCTGTTCTTATTGACCTGTTAACCCTAGCCCTATTTCATATGAACTGACGAATTGAACCTCGCGCACATGTGGGATGTTAAAGTCAAGGCAGCAAGTCAAGCAAAAAATGACAAAGTATTCTTTCAAGAGATTTCCAATCAATGTATCTTCTCGTGCGTTAACAAGAAATAAAGAAAACAATACGCAAGGGAACGGCACACGTAATCTGAAATGAGGCTACCAATCGAACATTCAATCTCGTTCCCAGAGTCCACGTAACTTTGGTCAGCGCCAAGATCGAGCATGCGCAGTAAGAAACATATAGGAATGGGATACTACACAACCTCGGGTATCATCTAGTGTTTGACAGTTCATTATCATGATCATCGTATGTGTACAAACATAAATCTTGATAGACCAGGATATCCGTTTTGATTGTGGCTGCCGATGCGAGACGGCTGTATTCGCAGGCTTGGTAAAAAAGGGTAGTTATTTATTCTCGGATTAAGGATTATTAGCATATTATTTATATTATTAAAACACTTTCAGTCTAGTTATCCATGCTATTGTCCTCTAGTTGTTCGATTCCTTGGCAATAACAATCTTAGGCCTGATTCAAACGTCGAACTTTCATGCGCCGAACGCAATCGAAACAAAAGATGAAAGAAACAAAAACAATCGAAACAAAAGGCGGCTTCTTTTGATCTAATTAGGTTCGGCCGCATGAAAAGGTCGACGTTTGAATCGGGCCTGAGGTTTTGTTGTATAAAGATTCTACCGGAACTTTGTAGTTTTGTCTTATTCGTTTACAACCAAACAATTCAGCATTACAAGCCTGAAGTTTTTGCCTGAAGAAAACATTTACATTTCGATTAAAACATGACTGTCCTCAAGACATTTTCAGTAGAGTTGTTTGATCCTTGATCTAGTTTTATTTCAGTTCCATTCATTAACAAAACGTGTCCGCTTGAAAGAAATTGTTAATGATCCCCCTCTTAATTTGTGGTTTATTAAATCACGACCCACCCCCTCTGTACTAAGAATATACATGTGACACCCTTATTCCCCCCAACCCACCCCTCCATAAATAATGGCCGGTCCCTCAACTATATTAATTACTTACATAATTCAGGGCGATGTTGAACGTAGCTGATTCATTGACTGTTTCTTGTACCAATTTATCGTTAGTGAAAGCATCCTGAATAAATCCACTGATCTCCACGAGTCTTCACTGAATGATATCAGTTGTATCACACTGTAAAAACGTCACGGTGTTCTTTCAGAAAGTCCTTTGCTTTTGATTAATGCTTCACTATACTTTACTTTAGGCGCCTGATTCCTCGCGCTCGGCGCTCGTTACAGGCGCCCCGCTCCGCTCCACACCGCGCAGACAGACTCCTGGGGACGAGACAGGCAATTATCAGTACTATCGATGGTTTGTACATGTTGGAGAACGATTGCAATAGATTCCTCTTCAACCTACTTTTCAGTGGTCTTCCGTGCATCGCCAGAGCCGCCATCTTGGATCTGACCGTCAATCTACCAGTACTTTGTTGTTTTGTAAACGTACACATTGTAAACGAGCTTATGCTCATTAGTGACTACGTGGTTAAATAAATTACTGCTACTAGTACTACTACTACCGAGAACACCCTGGGAACGAGGTTGATAACTTGTTAGCTTCTCTCGAGCTCCACCAACATGGCCCACGGCTTTTGGGGATTGGTTGCAAAAAGCATGTAACGAGTTACAAATTACAGTTTACAGTTTTCACGTGCTCACACGGCATGTGCTCAACAGTTACCGGACCCTACTCAACTAAACTAACAAGCCACTTTCAAGATTGTGCGCAATATAATGTTCATGTCTTTGTTTCAGCTGTTGAAGGTGCGTAGTTTTTATTTTTTAAGTACTTGTTTTTAATTTTCTTATATAGAGATAATCGGTTAACTCTGTTGCCACCAAAGGTGCAAACATGGCGCGAAATATAGTGTTTGTATGGGAATCGATGGGAATCTGATGTCAAATAAAATCCGTAAAATCGAATTTCTGAAATATTCTTGAGATACAAACTTTTACCTTAAAAGGTAAAAGATGAACATATCGAAATTTGAGGGTTGTAGCTGTGCTAGGAAGCGTGCAATCGTGTTTCAGTTTTCCATACATCGTCTGTAAAAACGAGTCAAATTCCGCGTGAAAATTTAGACAATGTATGGAAAACTAAAAACACGATTGCACGCTTCCCAGCACAGCTCATCCCTCAAATTTCGGTATGTTACTCTTTTACCTGATATCTTAAGTTTGTATCTGAAGAATATTCATAAATTCGATTTTACGGATTTTATTTGGCATCGGATTCGCATCTTTTCGCGCCCTGTTTGCACCCCTTACAAAATGTCGGAATTTACCGCGAACTGGTCTATTCAGATCATGTGATGTAAACACACATTACAATGGAGAATTGACTCTTTGGAATTTAATTATATTCAGATAGGCATGACTGCATTATGATTAGAATGAAAAAGGAATAATTCCCCAGAGTAGCATCTGTTTACATCACATGATCTGAAGCGTAAGCCGATTAGCCTATTTCTGCCTGTGGTGACTGCGTGGTGATTTTTTTCTTTAATATTGCTGGTCATATGTATGTAGTAACTCCATATCAGTTCCAGACCAGATTACTAATGATCAGACTACTCAAGTAGCTACTTAATAACAAATAAAAGCGGCTTCAAAAAAGGAAGCGTGCGGGGCGATAAACAGGATGTGGTTTACTTGGCCCGTGATCGAGCTTTACATTGGACAGGTTAGGGACGGACCATTAGAAAAGTTATGGGGGGGGGGGGGGTATTCTCAAGCTGCATGCATTTTTTTTTACTCAGTTTGCTGTGCAGCAAATTTTTTTCCGGCTACGATCTCATGCACGTTTTTTTTTTTTGAAAATATTTTATGTACTAATCTATTCAAAATTAGCTACCTTTGCATATCAAACTATTATTGCGTACAAAAGCCTACATATCGATAACCGGTGACTCACTTCAATTATCGGCCCAGTCATTTCACTCAAAAATACATAGATTTGGGAGCTATTTTGCCTTATAAAACAAATAAAATGATATATGATTTCCACTTACCTTCAAATCAAAGTTAAGTAATATCTAATCTACAACTGATAACTGTCAGTTGGAGTGATAGGGGCCGTCGACATATTCAGAATGCCCCGCTTAACGCACAACGGACGTTTAGGGGGTGGGGGGTAAGGGCATGGACGTTAGTGTGGGGCATTTTCATCAGTAGAAGTACACTTTTTAATCAAACGTTTCCAGTCAGCTAGATCTACATAGAGCGCAATTTCTGTTGAATTTCCCGGAAATTTCAACAAGGTCTTTTGATTAGAAGTATCATGAATACCTCAGTCAAACCTCCAGGTAAGTGAAACTCAGTTTTATAGTCGTGACATAATGAGTATATTTAGTCAAGGTCCGAAATGAGCTCGTACGGGAATTCGAGGTACTGGACTGACTGTACAGTTGCAGCTATTAAAGCTGTAAGCTTGTTTTATACTTTGTTTATAAGTGAACTCCCGTGTATTTCATTACTGTTTTTTCTGACTTTATAAAAGCATAAAACAATGGGTGGACGTTAAGGGGGGAGGGGGTCTGACCTTAACGTCCGTTGTGCGTTAAGCGGGGCATTTCGACGTTATATTAATATTTCGATCGTACAAATTTGAATTTGCTTTCGCGAGTAAAGTGATTTTTTACAAGCATTACTGGTTTAGGAACTACCTGGGTTTAGCTTGAATACTTACCGCTGAATTCAGATAGTAGAACAAATTTGCAGTATTCTGCTGTATAGAACATTGAGGTTTCTCAAGTTTAGAGTGGTACAAATCACTGTTAAAGTTCTATTCGTCATGATTTCGTACTATTTTTCTTGTGTGACTTTTGGTATGGCGGGAGCTGCAGTAGGAGAATTTGGAGCGTTCAAACGAAAGCAGAGAATTCTCCTTCGTATAGTTCTGGTATCAACAGGTAAGCCACATTATAAACTTGTAATGCGACTGAAGTTGTTCTCTCTCTCAAATAAAATCGCATTAACTTCAAAGCGATGACCAATAGCAAATGTCCTCTCTGTGTGCAATGATTTTAATATGACTTAATAATTCTTGTCCTAAGTAAACTTTAAGAGCCATGCTCCTGTGAATTTTTTTTTAATCAGGGCATCAGGGCTAGCGTGCCCATATTAAAAGTTATACTTTAATATTGATACCTATAAAAGTGTACATCTGCATCACTTTGCATGGCAAATGATTGTTTATGATTCAAGCTCATAGCGAGACCAGAGAAAATTCCATATAAACAAATATTTTTGAGAGACGAAAATTTATGTAAATTTCTCCTGCTTTTAATAGTGGATAAATCAAAGGATACATATGTGTACCTCTCACAAAAGAGTTGCTGCAACAAAAACCAGTGATAGAAGGAAACCATTTGCAGTTGATGGCATCCCTGTACATTTGTGCAGTCCCTGGCCTCTGCCTTGCCTCTCCCCCACCATGTAGGATTTTTTTTTCTGTGTTGCTGGTTGTGCATGGATATTTTTTTTGATAATTTTCCCTCGTATGGATTTTTTTTTTGGAATTCCCCCACCCCCCCCCCCCCCCCCCCCCCCCATAACTTTTCTAATGGTCCGTCCCTTAAGCAGTAGACGTCGGTATGTGGCACCGTGGTCCGCAGTCCCGCAGTGAAGTTGTTGAATTTACAATAAGGCAGCTAACTAAGTGGCACCGTGTCCGCAGTGCCGCAGTGAAGTAATTGAATTTATAATAAGGCAGCTAACTAAGTGGCACCGTGGTCCGCAGTCCCGCAGTGAAGTTGATAAATATGCTAATCAGTCGACTGCGTGACTGCGGACCACGGTGCCAGTCTTTTATGGTAGCTAAAAAAGTGACAGGGTATTCTAAAGTCTAGCCAAAACGAGGATACGTCACCGGGTTGCGTTTGGAATTCCATTCCCGCCTGTTACATGCATACGTGACAGTACTTGAGTTCTCGAGCGGATAAGTGCCCTTGAGTGCGTCCGCCATCAAGCACTTAAGATGTCTGTTAGGGACGGACCATTAGATTATTGATGGGGGGTTGCGCAAATCCCCCAAAAAATATCGAGCAAGCTCTTCTATCGGAAAACAAATATCGAGCAACACAATAATCAAGAAAAAATATCGAGCAAACACTAGCTGGTCTCATACGCATTTACAAATTAAATTAATAAAGGCAAAGAAATAAACCAGGGAAGAAGACTGGTTTGTTGTTATACAGATCTGAAGATCACACAGACTGTTACCAGGAATCAGTCACTTATGTAAATTATCCAAGATGGCCGTAATCAGAACAGCAGATAAACTGATGGACGATCGATCGCAAAAAGTCACATGCACTCATAAATCGAAACTACCCTGTATTAACTGACTGTATATATTTCGGAAAGAAATTATCTGGTAAACGATGAGTTCTCACTGGCCCTAGTGGATATAGGGTTATAGGATCATGTGTACTGTACGCAATGTTGGCCGACGTATCGGTCGATGTTGGCCGACATATCGGCCGACTGTCAACCGACCCGCGGGCGACTGCTGGTAGCGGATCGGTCAAGGGGTGGCCGACATGTCGGTCGTGTGTCGGCCGACACGTCGGTCGATTTTCCCCCTCCTGCTGTGTATGTGTCGGCCGATAGTGGATCGGTGGTATATCGGTAAGGTGTCGGTTATATGTCCGTGGGGTATCGGTGAGATGTTAAGTTATAATTAAACTATTCTGCATACTGTTTTCACTCAAATAAACAGTGACTCTTTTGATTTTTTTTTACCTGAAGGTTTATTGTATTGAATATAATTCAGTCTAAGTGTAGTAATATTCCTTTCTGTTGCGGTATAAAATGTTCCTTTATACAATTAAATCTCTCATAGTGACTGATGAAACTACTTCAAATGCAACGTTTAATATCTTAATTTGTGTTTTGTTAGTGTCTTTTATACATCCGCTCGCGCAAGATCGATTGCGTATATAAATCGCTAAGTCCTGTATATTGGATCCTATACCTGCTATACTCCTTCGCTACTGTCTGGATGATGTCCTACCCACCATTACTAGGATAATCAATCTGTCCTTTGAAAACTGCGAAATGCCATCAACCCTGAAGCAAGCTGCTTTATCACCTAAATTAAAGAAGCCCTCTCTTGACCATGAGACATTTGTTAATTTTCGTCCTGTTTCAAACCTGAATTGAAGTTCATCTCTAAGGCTGTAGAGAAAGTAGTTGCTGTACAACTGAACAACTACTTAAAAGAAAATAATCTCCATGAAGTCTTACAATCAGCATATAAACAACACCACAGCTGTGAAACCGCATTAGTACGAGTCCAAAATGATATTCTTAAGGCAATAGATGACCAAAACTGTGTAATTCTGCTCCTCCTCGACCTCTCCGCAGCATTCGATACCGTCGACCACAGTATCCTCCTACACAGGATGTCCCAAGTTTGGCATCAAAGAGAAAGCATTAGCCTGGTTCCAGTCCTACCGTACCGACCGTAAACAGTTTGTAAACATCGATGGTATAGTCTCTTCCAATCCGGCATAATCTACATTATGGCGTGCCACATACTCTGTTCTAGGTACCATCCTTTATCTCCTTTATACTGCACCGCTTGGAGATATACTACGCAAGCACAACATGTCATTCCACCTATATGCAGACGACACACAGATATACTCCACCTTCGTCTACAATAACTCTGAACAACTTGCCTCATCGAAGCGCTGTATAGAAACCTGTCTACTTGAGATTGAACAATGGATGACTTGTAATAAACTTAAACTTAACAATGATAAATCTGAACTTTTAATTTTACACTCCCGCAATCGTCCGTATGCTCTCTTACCATCTCTTGCTGTCGGTATAATGACACTATATACCCCTCTAGTTATGCCAGAAACATTGGAGTAATCTTCGATGACACTATGTCTATGTCTCGCCAGGTTAACTCTATTTGTAAGTCGGCGTTCTACAACTAAGGAATATTTCTAGAGTAAGAAAATATTTGTCTGTTAGTACTACAGAAATTCTTCTACACGCATTCGTTACTACTAAGTTAGATAACTGTAACTCCCTACTATATGGCCTACCAAAACAACTAATCCAGAAGCTACAATATGTCCAAAATGCTGCCGCTCGCATTATATCATGCACGCGTAAATACGATCATGTCACACCTACTTTAAAGGAACTGCACTGGCTACCTGTAAACGAGCGCATCACATTTAAGATTCTTCTACTTACTTATAAGTCCCTTAATAACCAAGCACCTGTCTACTAAGAAATTTATTACACATCTACAAACCTAACAGAATGCTCCGCTCGTCATCTGACACACTTCGCTTGACTCAACCGATGCCTACTGACTTAAAACCTATGGTCAACACGCGTTTTCTATATCAGTACCTCAAATCTGGAATAGCCTACCTGTAGAAATAAGATCCAGCCCGAATGTGAACATCTTTAAATCTAAGCTCAAGTCTTTTTTTGCTCTGCTTATAATCTGAACTAGTTATGAATTATTATTACCCATATGTACTACATTGCTACATAGTTTACTTATTACTCGTTACGTTAGTAGATAAGAATTAATTAATTTGTTATTTATACATTATTGTAAAGTGCATATAGAACAGATATGCTATATGCGCTATATAGATATATTATTATTATTATTATTATTATATCGCACCGTTTTGGTCTGGAACAGGGTACCGATCTTTTTTTATCTGAAGGGGAGATTTCGCCTTGAATCTGGAATAGAGTAGCAACAATAGGGCCATTTATACGAGAGGAAGTTAGCCGCACCGCTTAGCTAAGCAGCGAACGATTCGTATAAATGGGTCAATTTAAACTGAAGACTGACACATGTATAGACCGAGCTATCCCAATGAATTCGTCGATACTTAAACCCCGCGCCGGCTCCCAGTATTCGACATAAAATAACATTTGAAAATATTGGGGTCGCTACGATTTATTAATAAGCATCAATTTTTTACTGTAGGGCTCGGTTCTAATTCTAATATATACTCCGCGCACTCCAATCGGAGTATAATGCAGAGGCGCATGGCTGGAAAATCAATAAAGAGCTGCTAGTTTATGCTATCTTAAGTTTACAAAGGTAAGCATTAATAGTTGTGGCCTCTACAACCTTTGAAGTACATATACGTTAGCTGAAAATATCACAGTCACCCAGCAACTTGTCAAACCCGCAGTTACTCGGTTAAAAACCATACAATCATGAAGAGCTAGCAGAATCTGAGTGTGTGCATCGTTGCTTCAAAAGTGGTTACCATACTCTTGTGTTAACAAACAGGATCCTACATAACGCTAATCACAAAGCTTAAGCAAGTCACACTTGTCTACTATTAGTAAAAAAAAGGTAATGACGGTTACCTCGGCAGACTGTCGGCAAACTATCGATAGCTATTGAGTGTCAGTGATCAATCGGACGACTGTCGGTGCATCATCAACCATGTCGGCCGACATACAGAATAGCCAAATCTTGGCCGAGTAGCGGTCGACTCTCGTCCGACCCTCGGCCGCCTATCGGCTGACCGTCGGTCGACATGTCGACCGATACGTCGGCCGCGACCGATACGTCGGCCGACATTGCGTACAGCACACGTGATCCAGGTTATAAATGTTCG